>VWZK01003703.1:20932-31044 GCA_013396935.1 Baryphthengus martii | reverse complement strand
TCCCTTTTCACAGCACATATCCAGATACAGAATCTCTGAGCTAATTATCAGGGCTGGGATTCTCAACTTAATCATCACTACCAATTCCCTGGAGTACAGTGGCATCTAAGAGCTAACCCCTGCCATGCTGAATCACTGCCACACAGATGAAGAGCCAAAACCCACTGAGATTTTCAACAGAGGAGTCCTGTACACATATATAATATAATCCTGCACTTTACAATTGAAGTGTAAACTAGGAGACAGTATCTGATGAAATGCAATTAAAAGTTAAAGGATGAATGTTATAGATTATTAGTTTAACAAGGCTTCAGGGAAGAGAGAGTCCATCTGTCTGTTTTTTTTCTAGAAGCAATTCTACGGTGGGCTATCTGTAAGAATTAACTCATGTTCTCCANTAAAAAATAACCCCATTTTTCCCAAAAAAAAAAAAAAAAAAAAAAGGTGGAAAGATAAATAAGCCCTTGACTAAGTAGCTGTAACTTTGCACGAAGCATTCAGCTTCTGGTTAAATTAAAAGCAGACAAAGGTAGATTGCAAAATTATTTCTCTCCATCATCCTCATTAAATTTCATTTCAACAGGGAATGGTGTCACTGCTGCTTTAGTTATCTATTATGAATTCAATCCGATATTCAGCTTGAGTACTCTCCGTACGTTACTGCCTGTACTTGCAGGTATACGGAATGGCGTGTGGTTATAAGATGCCAATAAATGGCAAGCTTAATTGTTTTGTAATTATTCCATGAAATCATTTATTTTGCATGAATAAACACAGATGCTCATGTTCTCTGCTGGTGTAAATGGAAATCATTCCACTGACACCGGTGGAGGTGTTCTAATTTACACCAGCTGGAAATTTGGCCCGATTATTTAAGGATCTGAGTTACTCGTCGAAAAAACGCCCAGTAGGCGTGACTGAATTGTGAAGTTTGCTCTTAGGGCATTTCAGCAGTAAATTACCTTTCATACAGAAACTTCAGCTATCTGGATGCAAAATCTTCCTGGGCTAAATGAAGTAAATTAGTTGGTCTGTCAGATGCATGTTATTTGCTACACCGCTTGCAGATGTTCAGTCCTATGTGAGATTTCCTTGATGCAACTGCCTATAATAAGGACATATTTATCACACTTATAGCTGTCTAATCTTTAACTAAGGCTGCTCAGATGGAAGACATTTCTTTACAAGAACTCTAAGCTATCCTATTACTTTTTGTTTAGGTTTGGGTATCAACGGCAGCTTTGGCAGCTTACAACAGGATTGTTCATGGTGCCTTGTTTGGTGTGCTAAGGCTGCAGCTGCTGGAGTTATGAAAATATAACTAGGATTTACGTTTAACTTTTTTAAGCATAAATGTGTTTCTAGCACGTTATCATGGAACAAAAAGTTAAGGAAATGTCCTGACTGGACATGGAAAGTTCAAACCCCCTCGCTTAAGAAACTGAGCCCAAAACACTTTCTCTCCTTCATCTCACTATGGTTACGGCCGTTTCGTGAAGGTGGAGCACCTTGCACATTGCTTGATTTGTGACTTCAGCAGCACTGATGTAATACCCTCTGTTTTTCACAAAATTAGATTGGAAGAGATAAAACTTCTGCTAAGAAACCGTGGTGTGATTTACTGAGATTTCAGACTGAGCAGGGCAGACGAACATGCATCTACATCTTGTACATCTAAACAGAAGATCATGAAATAAATGAAAGATAAGAGTTTAAATTGCATAAAAGAGACAAAGGGCTCCTGAATTTTATCCTCAGTACTGCTACAATCACCCTTATTCTCCTTTTGTTTCCCTTTCTCTGGCCAAAAATTAAGAAAAACAACATTTCCTCATCACTGTCAATTTCTTCAGTTTTGGGGAATTCTCCAAGATGGAATCAGTCATACTAAGCGTCACAATAGCTGCAAGAAGTGTGCAACAGCTCTGTAACTTCAACTACAACTGTTTCTCTTCATGTCTTTAGGACATAAACCTCTAATTCTCATTGTTGTGTAACAAACTTGTCCTCAACCATTTCTGAACGAAATTCTATAGCCAGATGAGTCCTGCAGCGGTCAGATTAAACTACAGGAACACTGGGTTAAATAGCTTTTAACTGCTTAAAAAAAAAAAATAAAAAATGCATGATTCTATGATTTCACTAACCAGTGCAGTGAGATGTGCTAAATAGCCAGGAGGAAAAACTTGGATGAATTATACTATCTTTTTTTCTGGTGTACTCCTAGCTCTCTGTAGCAACATATCCTCCGTATTATAAACAGGGATGTATTTTCATCGAAAGGGTTGTCCAGGCCTGGCCCAGGATACCCAGGGTAGGGGTGGACTCCCCATCCTTGGAGGGGTTTCAAAGCCGTGAAGATGTGGTGCTGAGGGACATGGTTTTGTGGTGCCCTGGCAGGGATGGGGGAGTGGTTGGACTCCATGATCTTAAAGGTCATTTCCAACCTGAATGACTATGATTCTATGATTTTGTTCAGGAGTTTCTCACAAACAAGAAGGTTTTGTAGGTACATTTCCACTGCAGACTGCTACTGTTTCCTGACAACCAGCTCTGCTCATCTTGTAAAAGTATTTAAACTCAGTCTCAAAATGCATGCCTAGCTCCGATGTATTGTCTTGCTTCGCATTTAACTTGCCTTAAGCAAGTTACTAATGGGTACCATGTAAATCCCATGACAAGCACTAGGCAGCATATTTGAGGTCACTCACTTTGAGCCTTGGTAAGGAGCTGAGGCCTCTACCAACCCATTCGAGTCACTGTCATCTCTCAGAAATGCAAAGGAGAGTGTGCCAGTGGGTTCAGCTGAGAAACGAGGGCAGCTTTGGGGCACAGTGGTAGCAGACATGTCCTGGAGGGCTTTCAACTGTGGAAAAGTCGGAAAGATTGAAGGCTAGGAGTAACAAATCCTGAGAGCTGGGACACTGTGGGTAGATTAGGATCGTGCAGGACCTCATGGGACTTCAGCTGGTTTAGAGAATCACTTCAACTTTTGGCTACTCACCTGAAACTTGCTCCTCCAAATATCACTGGCACCATTTTCCTGCTCCCTTGCCTCTCTACAAAATGTCATGTTGTTCTTGTAGACAAAATTATCTAATTGTTATTTGAATCCTCCTAAACCCTTTCGTTGTTCATTTAGCAAGTTACCAGTGAGGCTAATGACATCAAGAAAATTGCTCTGAAAGGAGTTGCCTGTATACTGCAATGTATCATAAATATAGATGAATGCAAAGTAAGATGCTAGGCATAAAATGCAAATGAGTGGGGAATGAGATTCGGTTGTTCACCAGAGATTTAGATCTTGATGGAGAAGCCTCTGTAGGGCTACCAAGCAAAAAACAGGCTTATGTTTCAAGTCCCCAGCTGCTGCTGAGTAGGGACCACAACCTGTCATAGAGCACTAATTGAACAGGATGCTGGTGGAAGGAAATATGTGTCAGTGACAGTCCCCCAGTGAAAAGCCATAAGGCAGATTCATGGAGGAGCAACACACAAAGAACAGCTTGGGCCAAAAACGTAGCCTCGGATGCAANAAATATTAGTTTCAAGTAAGCCTCTATTAAAAAAAAAAAAAAAAAAAAAAGTCAGGAGGGTAAGCAGCCACAGGAGAGCTCTCCTGTGTCAGAGAGAAGTAAAAGAAGGTTAAAATGCCCAGAAGATTTAAATGGCCTCTGCAAGAGAAGCAGCAGAAAGAGCGCTGAAGGGGATAAACAGCTGTCATGGGAGGCAGTAACTCAGCGCAGTACAACTTTATTCCACTTTGCATCTTTAAACAAGCCATCTCCTGCTCCATTTCCCTCGCTTAAGCACCTCAAGACAGCCGATGGTACAGGGCAAATTGTCAGGATGTGATAGAAAGAGAGCGAGTACTGCATCCCTGCCAGACCATCTCTGCAAGTGGGCAGGGCTGCAGGGAGGTGAGGAACTCAGACCCTTCCCACAGCAGTTTTGGAAGTGTCACATTTCCATGCAGCTGGAAAAAAGACCCACAAATGTATGTTCTATGATATTTTCAATCGTTGTTATTTTCTAGTCTTGTTGCAAATTAGAGGTGATGCTTTAAACGCTGATGTATCCCGGACAGCCAGCCTGAAATACCTGAAACAACCCTGAATTTCAAAGGCTTTCCTATTTGCCTGGTAAATCTCACATGTATATTGCTGAAGAAATACAGCAGTTTTGTGATAACAGTAGTAATTTAAAGTGGTGGAAGAGTGCTCATATCAACGGAGCCTGTAATCTCTGGTCAGCTTGATCAAGAAATATCATTTCACAAATAAAGACAGGAAATCTTTTTCATACCTCTCCATGTCCATGTGTCTGTTTGGGCTTATGGGACACACGGTTATGTCAAATCCTACAGTGCATGAACCACAGAGCTACCTAAAGGTTTTGAGAGAAGTGAACTCCAACAACATCTCAGAAACTGGTGTGGGCAGCTTAAATGTGAATTTATTGTTACAGGAGCGCAAAAGTTTTGATCAATTTGCCTACTTTCTGAAAGTATTTTTATTTGCTTCTCATACTTTTGGGATAAGTGGTGAATTAGCTCCTAGGTGACTAGCACCTAGAACTGGGGTCAAGAAGCCCACCTAGATCACCACAGAATTGGGTTGGAAGGGACCTTTAAAGGTCATCTGGTCCAACCCCCCTGCAGGGAACACGGACACCTTCAACAACAGCAGGCTGCTCAGAGCTCCAACCAACCTCACCTGTAATGTCTCCAGGGATGGAGCATTGACCACCTCTCTGGGCAACCTGGGCCAGGGTCTCACCATCCTCAGTGTCAAAAGTTTCTTCCTTACATCATTCAAAAAATCTCTTTACTTTCATTTATCTGGTGTGTTCGGCGTGTTGCTTGTGGTCAAACGTTCTGTCACATAAAATTTACAAGCCGGGTTCTTATTTTCATCTTTACCCCAGAATGTCTGACTATTTGCAGGGAAGTTGTTATTCTTGTGCACTTTTTCTTCCCTCAAAAGATCACCTGTTAGACCTTCTACACCCTCCACAGCATGCAGAGCTCTGCAGCGAGACTTCTGAAGGGCTCGGCACAAACCCAGTGCCAGTCGAATGAAACTCAGCACGGTTCCCTTTGGGGACACAAACACGTGCTTGATTTTTCTGCTGGTTCCTTCCACATCCTGCCTCGTACCAACGTGAAAGCAGGAGCACAGCATAAATTAGTGAGATGTGACAAAAGAGAAAAGATGCCTGAGATAATATCAGGGAAAGAAAACCTGGGAGCAGCAGTGAGAGCTGCAGGAAATGAAGGAGCACAGAGCCTGGAGAAGATGCAGACGGGCTGTGGGGAGCAGCAGCTGATACCAAAAGGGAAAAGGGGCCTAGGGGGGTAACAGGGAGCTTTGAAAGGTCTTTCAATGCAAAACCCAATAATTCTCAATTAGAAGTAGGAAGTTGGTGTTACTGTTCATACATACAGCATCGTGAAGGTCCACTAAGGGGGTTTGATCTTCTTCAAACAGATTTACTGTGTAATTCAGATAGCTTGTTATTATCAGCCATCCCTTCATTAATAAACCTTGTCCTAGAGAGGTCTTCGGGGTGGGTCTACAAACTGCTTTCACTAAGGGAAAGAGATTTTGCATTTTAGACATTATTTTCTGTTCCCTAAAACCTCTCCTGTCAAAAGCCAGATAAGTTCCTGGAAATGCCTTTACTGCAAGGATGGTGGTGAGAGGCCCAGGAAAATTGTTCCTCTTCCAGTAATATGGAAAAGTATTTTGCTGCTGAATCCTTTCCCTTTCAGGGGACATCCCTATAAACAACCCTATCTATACCCTGCAGAAGAAGAAAACGAACCATAAGCCTGGTTGAGAGGTGACAGATGCAAAGGAAAACTTAGAGGAGACATATGAAAATATATTTTTCAAAGTCACTGCCTTTTCTGAGCTAGCAGCTATTTGAATATGACTGTTGTGCAAGAATCCACTGATCTGATTTTAAAACAAAACGACTCTAGGAAAATACCAGCGGTTTTCATTATTTCTCCATTGGGAATTTCTGGCTTTGTTAGTAGATTCAGACTTCGTTGTTAGCAGCCAAACGCTGAATACTAAACAAAGCATTTCCTCCTAAATTAAATGAAGCTTTTGAATTATGCAGCTATAATGCTCACTCCTCTGCGGAGAAGAAAGGGTTAACAGCATGAAATATTACCTCTCTGTGAGAGAGGAGGGATTTAATTTCAGAAGGCAAGATCTTACAGCATATCCTGACTCAGACATGCTTTTACTGATTCAGCCATAGCATTCACTTGGAAAGCTTTACATCATGGCCTTGGCAGGCTCCCAGGCTTTCCCAATGCAGGCTGCTATTTTTCCTTTAGCTTACCAAAAATAGCCATGCATAGATTTAGTGTACTTGGTTTGCTGGTGTTTAGAGGCATGTGAGTGTTGTCAAGATTGCTCTGGGCAGGTCGGGGAAGAAGAGGGGATATACCGATCGGCTTTGCAGGCTGAGCCACCCACCCTGCAGTTTGGGACTTTGGAGACCTCCAAGCATCTGACCCGTGCACTTGTTGCATTGGTCCCATCATCTGCGTGTGTGTTCCCAGCTCAGGGTCAGTCTTTCTGCCTGCTCATGGTAGTTTCCAAGGGATTAATCACTCTCTTCCCCATGACCCTCGTGGTGCACTGAGCATTGGGACAAAAAAAAAAGGTAGTTGCGACTTTCCTCTGGAGAGAGCTGGGTCCAAACTCCGGGTTTAAAATGTTAAGGAATAAACAGTCAGTTGTTAGATGAAGGGATGAGCATCACTACGACGTCTCTGTACAGATTTGCTGACCTCTTTCCAGGCCCTTTTCCTGCAGCCGGGAGGACAGAGCCTCAGCTGCTATCACAGCTGTCATGCATTACAGCTCCTGGGCGGACGGAGCTGCCTTCTGCTTCGTACACTGTGATGTGAAGTGACTGAGGCACCCTGGTGCAGAGGATCCTTGGGTATGTATCACAGAAAATTGTGAAGGAAGACCAGCAAGACACTTAAAACAGGACAGCCTTAATGCTCAGCTGCCAACACAGGCATCCCCAGCGCGCTCCTTGTCCGGGGGGCACGGCGAACACCAGCACTAACATGTCGGCCACCGCAGGACTTCCTAAAGCAAGATATCTATAAAGCAGTGCTCCCGCCAACATCCAGGCTTGAGATGTAGACTGCAGTTTCAGAAGGAGAACGCAATTTTTCCTTGACTGTAGCAGGCGGTTGGCAATGGCAGTGAGCACTTGAGGAGGTTTTCCTGAGACAGCTCACCTGAAAGAAATCACAGCACGAGTTATAGCAACAAGTTAGCAGGTCTTTTAGCTCGAGCTTGCTACCAGCAGCTTCGTTAGTTTCATAGAGTGACTGATGCAGGCGCCCAAGTCCAGGGTTGTTGCAGTGAAAACCTCCTCTAGAAAGGTGAAAGGACGTGACAATCTGGTATGTTCTGGCGCAAATTCTTGCAAGACAATGATCAGAAAATCATCTCAAGGTCTGGAAGACTGGTAAATAGAGTAACTGCAATATGTCACAAGTATCTCTGTTGTACTTCTTGTCTCACGGTCACAACCACCCAACACCCGTGGCGCAAACACAGGCAAAAGAAAAGACCAAAGGCAACACGACCACATGGTGTGTTATCATAGTGTACCTGCTCCTCACTCTTCTCATCCCCACCAGGGAAGCACAGGGTCAAGCATTAGTCTAAATTAGGCTTTGGCTTGAATCTCACTTGGCTGAGTCCTGCTGTGATGGCATTAGCGAAAATGCCTCAGTCAGATCTCGCCTGGGGAAGGCAGAGACGCTGAGCAGATCTGGGCCTGAGAAACAGTTTGCTTTTGGTTGTTTGAAAAGTCTAGCAGGGATGTTGAGTGCCCCATTTAGTGACTGGAGTTTTCTTTGATTTCTTGTCCACCACAAGCAATGAGGAAGAAAATCACTATTCAGATAGCTTCATACCAGGGTCTTTCTCTAACAATTTTTTTTGTATTGATTTACAGATCTCACTTTCCAAGTGACCAGAAATACATATATCCTCCTTTGATGCCACTTGTCCTCATATCCTTTCAGCTTCGTAGTCTTCTCCTAACAACATGCTCTCTTATTTCATCATCCAACACCTTCCCATGTTATTCTTCTTTCTTTTTACAAGTGTTGCTCATCAGAGCTGGAAAGGACAGGATATCTCTAAAACCTGACAAAAGACAGTTTCTTTTACTTAATTCTATGTGGAAGAATCTGTATGTCCATTCGTCTATACCTAGATACACACACATGCTGGTGTGCACATATTTTCTTCTCGGAATCTTTTTCAAATGTGCCCTTAAATGCTGACAGTGCAAAACCAACAGCCCCATGCAACTCTGGCAAGTTAGAAAGTGTAGGTTGGGCAGCCCACCATCAACCTTAATAACCAAAAATAGCTGCTTGGGCCTGAACCAAGTATTTTCTCATCAGTATGCAGCACCAGGGTGTAGGAGGAGGAATATGAGGAGTGGGAGGATATAAAACAAACACTAAAAAAAAAAAAAAAGAAAAATGTCAACTGCGCTCTGGCCTTCCTTTCTGCTTCTCACAGCCCACCCCAAGCAAGGCAGTTGGGGTATGCGACGGGCTGGGCGCGGAGCCGGGGTATCACGCATACAGCTGAGCACATCTGGTGAGCAGTCGCCTGGCTTTGCGCTGCGAGTCAGCCGACAGCATCCACATTTGCTAAGCCAGCCCTCCGCCGTCATTGCTGAGTGGTTTATGACTTAACTTTTCCTTTGTAATAGGTTCATTCCTCCAGCCAGCACTGATGCTGTTGCTCTTTCATCTTTGCCTCCCCACTCACCTAAGAGCCTTCATCCACGCGTGTGTCTATCCATCCATCCATCCATCCATCCATCCATCCATCCATCCATCCATCCACCCATCCAGGCTCAGGGCAATGGCATCAGAGAGGGAGCTGCCTATGCCGGAGAATTTGATACGAGCGCTTCATCTGGAACACTAAGCACCTATCCCCTCCTAAAGCCCTTCCCTTCAAGGCAAACCACATCTATTTAGGTGTGTAACACCAATTCACAGGCCTGACTTTGTCATCAAGGTGGAAAACTGTGGCTTCAGTGCTTCCAGGGACAATGCAACATGTATGTTAACTCTCTTTCTTGGGCAAGCAGTGGCTGCGTAAGCAAGCGTAAGAAAACGGAGTTACAAGCACCCTTTGTCAGGTTAGCTGCACTCAGCCAGGAGCAGCACATCTGTCCTTTCCCCCTTTTCTATCACCCATGCTATCAGAAAAGTGGCTAGGGACAATTTCCTCCTCTCTGAGCTTTCTTTGATGTAATAAAGATGGTGGCGGGGAAAAAAAAGCTATCACACAGGCTGCTGCTGGTTACTGTTCTCATTTTAATTATTTCTACTTTCCCACCCTGCCAAGAAATCGAGGTTTCAACAAGGCTGGAGGTTGACAGCAGTAGTTCGAAGCGGGTTCAGATAAAGAGAAGAGCTCAATGAGCAGACATGTATCTGTGAGCTGGTCCGTGCACAGGACAGGAAAAAAAGGTTGGAGAAGAAACTCTCCCTGGGCCCTGGGGGTTACACCAGACAAAGAGCAGAGATACAGCCATGGAAAAACAGCTGTGCACATGGAAGGTGTGATAGACTGGCAAAGTCAAATCGCTTCAGAAGCAAAATTAACTGTGATTACTTGATACAAGACATCACTCAAACCAATCAAATTGTTATTTTGGGAAATCATAAATTTGTATCCAGAGTCAGTTTGTCACTCATTAAAATCTTATAAGAATGATTAGGAAATGATCTTAATAAGCAAATGTTCTCCTCTTTTTCATTTCATAGCTTAAAATACAAGATGATCTCACCTGGCTCTTACATGACCCCTGACCACCTCGCAGATAATTATTTTTGTTCTCACCCTTACTGCTGGGATTAAGCCCAGGACAATTCTTTCTGGCATAAGCAGAGCTGAAGCCTTCTTGCCACCGCCTTTCCCTGGATGAGGAGCATTGTCTCGGTGTGGTACATCTCTAACTCATTTATGCCAACTCATTGCTTGCTTCCCAGGGCTAGGAGCACAGTGACCGTGCAGTATGTGGGGAAAAAA
>VWZK01003703.1:1465-18235 GCA_013396935.1 Baryphthengus martii | reverse complement strand
CACATAAATATGTCTGCCTGTTCTTCCTCACTTTGAAATCAAGGTGGTTGCTCAAGCCACCAGACACAAGGAGTGCAGAAGACATTACACAGCTTGGATCCTGTGTGCACCAGCACAGCAAGTGCTGTATGTGCTGATCACAAGGTAAGTGCCACAGTGTCTGGGCATCTGTGATAGATATTCATGCTGTGCATGAAATGCTTTCCTAAACCTACACAGCACTGATGACAAGTGTAGCATCACCAGACACCAAACTCAATTGAAAGCTAGTGTTCCACACGTGTGTGTCTGTGCCTGTGTGGGTGTGCATAGAGATACTCACATGTAGGAAAAATAAATAAATAAATAAATACCAACTAAATTTTAGCATCAATTTATAGGTAATTCAGCTTTCTGCAAATGCTGATCTGTGCCTCTTCCTGGAAACCACCTACAGAGAGCTAAGAACTAAAGAAACCTTGAAAACTGTCATAGCAACCTTTCAGATTGCAGTTGGGAAGCCTGTGCAATACTGGTGCCTTTTCTCAAAACTGACATCCCAAAATTCAAGTTTAACATCCAGCACCTGTTCGGTGCTTTTCGGAATCAGGGCCACTCACAATAATAGTCATTTGCCTGTGCTTTTACCACATGACCAATTTTTAACCCATGGGCTTCATTCTCAGTAAAAATTGACCAAACTACATTCTCATTATGAATTGCCTCATGAACTTTCCTGAAATAAAACACACTCGCTCTCTTTCACATGAAGCTACAGCATAATGTTCATAGAGCAGTACTCACAGATGGGAACTCTTTCCCCTTTTCAGTTGGTTTTTGTAAACAGATTTTTCCTATAAGAAATGATTAGATGAAATTCGTTCCTGGAACAGTGAGTACAAACCCCATGTCAGATCTCCAGGATCTTATTTTCATTTTCCGGTTACTGTACAAATGAAATAATCATGAGTGCCCAGCTGAACAACTACGCTGGGTCAGAAGGTCTTCTAAATTATTAACAGTTCATTGCAACAAAAAATTTACTACTGCCTACTACAGTTTAGGCAGAGATGCATGACAGATTAGCTACTAATTAGGGACTGAACCCTCAGGTGAAGCAGAGATGGTGAAAACTGTTCCAGACAAGCTAGTGGTCTGATTCCACAGTCCATGAGGCAGGTCTGTGGTTCGGAGCAGCAGCACCTTTTAATTTCAAGGAGTTGAACCAACGGATGAAGTCAGAAGTTCAATTCCACTACAAGAAATGGAATATCGAGTGTCAAAGTACACATTATGCATGTTATCTTGCTTGATAAAATCTCCTGAATGTCTTTTTCCTTACTTTTCCATCCCAACAGCACTGTCACCCTATCAGAGACCTGGACAAGAGATGTACATTGTTCGGCTGCCTCACGGCAAACGGTCCTTGTAGACAAATCAGCTCCCCCCACACACACCCCGTGTACAACAGTACCTTCAAGCCTGCAGCAGAAAATTGTGGCCCTGGCTCCAGAAAGGCTCTCATATCTCCTCTGAGCACAGTACCCACTTCCTTCCACTTCTGTCTGCGCCCTGCCCTGCACTGCCTCCCTGGAGCTTTGTGTTCATTTAGGCTCAGTGCCTAGGGTGCTGCTCTTGTCAGGTGTTGCCCATAAGCACAAAAGGACCAACACATGCAGAGGTCAGAGCCCTTTAGTACGTTTTCCTACTGTTCTGCAAGAAGTGCAGGGTAGTCTACAGCTCTGCTCCTGTTAAGGGCTGAGTGCATTCAGAAGACTGTGGGCAGCAGGTTGAGCAGGGTTGTCCTCCTCCTTTTTTCTGCCCTAGGGAGACCACATCGGGACCATTGTGTCCAGTGCTGGGCTCCCCAGTTCAAGTGAGACAAGGAACTACTGGAAAGAGTGCAGCAGAGGCTATGAAGATGCGGAGGGGCCTGGAGCATCTGTGTGGCCAGGACAGGCTGAGAGCCCTGGGGCTGTTCAGCTGCAGAAGAGCAGCCCCAGAGGGGAGCTCACCAAGGATGAGCAAGAGCTGAAGGGCCCCCGGGGGACAAGAGGCTGGGGCCAGACTCTGCTCAGTGGTGCCCAGCGCCAGGACAAGGGGCACCGGGCACCAGCTGGAAGCCAGGAGGTTCCCTGGGAGCAGGAGGAGAAACTTCTTTGGTGGGAGGGTGATGGGGCCTGGCCCAGGCTGCCCAGAGAAGTTGTGGAGTCTCCTTCTCTGGAGAGATTCCAAAAGCACCTGTACACTGCACTGCTGGGCCCCCTGCTCTGGGTGACCCTGCTGGAGCAGACGGGTGGCACCAGATGAGCTCCAGAAGGCTTTTCCAAATCTCAACATTCTGTGATTCTGTAAGACCTGATATGAATCAAGCAATTATAATCTCTCTCTGCGTCTGATGGCAGATCTTATATGCTCCATGAAGTCTATGCTCTATGCATCCTGACGAATGCAAATTTTCTTCCTTTTTTAAAGCTCTTCTTTCTGTATGATTCCAACCATAGAGTCATCTCTTCATTGACTTTCTGGCTAGCATTTGTATCCCCTTGCTCTTTCCTCATGGTCTGTCCTGCACGGTGCTCATGACGCTCAAGAGATCAGAACGTTCATGAAAGGATTTTGCACAAGTTCAAGGGAAGCTGACTGAAAAGGGCACAAACGCTGGAATACTCCTTTGGGTTTCTTCATCCCACAGATTCAGCTGCTCTCAGTTTAAAATTAGTGCACACATTGTTTCTGTCCTGTTCTGTTGGCTGAACGCTTGCAGACAGCAACCTCATAAAGCACATGTACCATCCCTCCTTCTTTTTTCCCTCTTTTTCTCTCTCCCACAAACCAAAACACAGACACACACACACATGCGCGGGCAGAGTCACAGCTTGTCAACAGCTTCAGCGAAGTAAAATACAAACGATAATTAGAAACATGTGACCCTGGAAAAGCAGCGCAGAAACTAAAAGGTCATCTTTTTTTCCAAATGACCTAATTAGAAAAGCCTGGAGTGTTGGCTACAGCATAATGGTTTTACACAGCTTTTTAGCATAGACTTCCTGTTTTAAAACAGCGCAATTTAGTGCTTCAGGAAAAAAAAAAAAAGAAAAAAAAAATTAAAGAAAAAAATATGAATTGGCATTTAATGCCTGCAAAATTAGGCCTCACAACAACACCTGCCTCAAGCAATCTCCAGCCTGTTAGAGCTATCAACGGAGCATTGCGGATTTGCCATCCCATAATGACCATCGAGAAGCCAGCACCAGGACCACTGCCAGCTAACGAGAGAGCCTGAAGAGGCACTCCAGCATCACATGGAGCAGGCAGGCACACGGGGCTCGTCCACATCCCTGCCCGCACCATCCGTCCAGAGCATCCTTGTCTCGGCTGAGCCAGAGGCAACGTGCGGAGGAGAAGGGACAATGCAGAAAGGAGTAGAGGAGGTGGAGGCGTGAAGGAATGCAGAAAAAGATGGGGAAAAAAAGGTAGGGGCTGGGGTGCAAAGGAAGGAATGGATGAAGATCTCTTGCTTGGGGTCACCTCAAAGAGAAGATGACGGTTGGGGGATTTGCTGAGTTTAGTTTCACCTCCTCCCTTCTCACTCCACGCTCCTGTTTAATAATTTTCTTTGTTCTGGTGAATACGCGTGCCATTTATTTCTGCAAAACTATTAATCCCAACTTATTCATCGTTTAGAGGAGCTATATTTAGTTTATGGCTTTTCCCTGTAAATCAAACCCTGCAGGCTTCTCGATTTTAAACGGTTTAATTATGGCAGCTCTTCCCAAGCTGTAGGGCACGTCCCCACTGCGACGGGAGTGCAGGGGGCTGCAAGATCGGCTCAGGACAGCGGTGAAGGGAGGACGTGAGCTGGCTTCCAGGCTGGAAGCAGAATAACCAGGACACGGTGGGTCTGGCCTGAGCTAATTGGAGAGAGGGACAGAGTTCATGGAGGAAGAAAAAGATAGAGAAAATAGCTTGGGAAGCACCAAGTAAAGGCCACACTCTGGGTTATTAAAGGCTGCCAAAGTAGGTTTCTGTGAATTCAGCCAAAGAGAAACCCTGGCTTTCACATGGCAGCCAGGCTGAAAGTTTTGCAGCCATCTCGAAGGCGGGAGGGACATGTTTGCGCGTCCACCTCCCCAGGGGCTTAGAAGTTCTCTGCTCGTAGCAGTTTCATTGGGAATCAGCAGCGCAGCACAGCCCATTTCTCAGGGAGTCTCCATGTCCCATAGGATTGAGCTGCTCCTTCTGTGTGTGAAGGAGCACGGAAAAATGTTATATACTGTGCATGTAATGTGCTGCTTAGCCATTTTTTCCAAACTTACAAAAGCATGTGATCTTCATTGAAAACCGTGTACATGCCAAGTTTAGATCTTTACATTCAAACTCTATTTGAAAGTCTGCAATGGAAAAAAAAAATAATAATAATAAGATACACTTGGTAAAAAATCCGTAATACTTCGTCAGTTTCATTATTCTGAAAGGACTGCGTGGATTTTGTTCAGCTGGTTTTTATGTTGTTTGTTGTTTGCTCTGGTTGGAGAAGAACAAATGTCAAATTTTAGCCTCAAAGGTAGTTTCACTGTGAAAGCCACTGAAAATAGGGATTGGAAAATAAAAGAATCATAACAATAGTAGCAATAATACAATAATATTCTGTATTAATAATGGTTTCCTCATGGCAATGCTTTTAGTAATAGTGGATATCTCATCCATAATTAGCCAGGGGCGTTCAGACATGCTCGGTGCTTGCCATACATAACCCAGAATGAAAAAAAGAAGCATCGGTGAGATACCATATTATTTCCAACGCAAGTGGTGTGAACGCTTAAGCTCAGACACCGGCAATTTGCTTCTTCCCTATATCACACTGAAAATGTAGACATTATCCTTCTTTTTTTCTCTCCACGCACACGAGGAGTACCAAGTCCCACCGAGGCAGGATCAGGTCCCTGTAAAGCGTTCACACCTGGATGGGGCTGTCTGTTGATCTGGGGAGAATCAGGTCACTAAGACGTAACTTGGTTTCAAAGACTGAAAGGTACTAATTTTATATGCCAGTAAATCCATCAGATCACAAGGAGACCGAGGAAATGCTTTTATCTTTAAAATGACAGGCATTAATAATGTTACCAGAATTTCCCTTCTATATAACTTTAATAGCTTCGGGACTCTTCAGTATCTGCACAATGTGAAAGCTTCTGAAATATGAAAGGCAGTGTCCCCTTTAGAGTTACTGGTGTTGCCAGCATGGGTGTGGGAAGATGAAAAACATTCTCAGGAAAAAGAAAAGGTTGGACAGTAGAGAGGAAAGCCATACTCATTTAAGGAGAGGTATATTATAAAGACACTCCTACTGACAGCATGGTAGCCAGTTCTGTAAAGAGAAAGTCCGGCTCCAGAGCAGGGTTGCAGCCACCAGCTCAAGTAGGGAATATCTGTGCTAAATTCCATCTCACAGGTGCACACAAGATGTGGTTTCAAAATGGAAATGGTTTCAAACCAACCATTGCTAGGAACCTTGCAAAAGTCAACGGGAAATTTACTACCAAACGCAAAGTGAGGTCCAGAGCGGGCACCCTAGAAAGCCTGAACCACAAGTTCCAAGTGTGATCTAGATGAGAAATGTCTCGCCTGTTTTCTCAGAGCGTCCTAGTCTCTGCAGATTCTCTCAGCTTCCCTCAGATGAGTTCCTGGGATCCAATGGCCAAAAGATGGCTGTCTAATCTTAAACAAAAAAATGGGTGAGTATAGGACTCTCTTGGGATTGTAGGTCATGTTTTAAAAATCGTAGTTTAATGGGATGTCAATCTTCCATCCACCCCAGGATAAGAAAAAAAATGACAAAAAGTCATTCCTTTTTATGTACTTGCCATTAAAGTTGCTCTGCATTTTGTGCTGCTGATATACATCTGCTTGGGCTGCAGCAGCAAGTTCATGACAAGAACACGATAAGCACAATCTACCTCTGTGCTTACTCCAGCTTCCAATAATATCCTAACAAGATGCCAACGTGCATCTCAGCCAAATGAAGCTGGAGCGAGCATGCCACCACCTGAAAGGAGACTAATCACTCCCTGAACTACACTCAGGATGAATTTCTCCCAACCCACATGAGCATTAGTAGAGAGAAAGTCTCTCATGGGAAAAATACAGCAATGAGTTGTGTGGGTTGAGTGGACACCCTTGCAGGTAGTACTTACCTGTTGCCCCGTGTACCAAGCATTTAGCAGCCTGTATGGATCATTCCTTTTTTTGCTTTTTCCTCAAGCTAATGGAGTTCCCAGGAAGAGTTCAGTAATGGAATTCTGCGGGGAGTTAGTGTTCCTGCTTTTTTGTCTTCTCACCTTACTTAATCATCTATCTAATATAGGATCTGTATTAGCTATTTCATATAGGAGCTGAATCTTTGCCAAAACATGGCAGAGCTCGGAGGGTGGGGGAAGAGAGATCACAGAAGCAGCAAACCACACAACTTTTTGATTTTGCAGCGTGAATTAGTCACTACCACCCCACACCTGCTTCTCTTTAAAACTCAATGAAGAAAAATGTCCCGGTAAAATGATACAGGTGAACAATCAGATTTATTTACTGAAGTTCCTGTAATATGAACTTCTGTTCTTTAAGATACTTTTCATTAGCATCACGTTAGTACAGCACACTGAGATTTTTACAACGGCACCAGCGATTCATTGCCTTTGTTAAAGGTTATTTGAAAGTGTGCTCAGAGCAGATCTGTAGAAAATCTACAGGATATTCCATTTGGTTCGTGTGATTCAAGCTCACTGCAGACTGTACAGTCACAGCTTCCCTTTTCTGCTGGAAATACTACAAGCTATTATACTATTTTTTTTTTATTAGCTATAATGTGCAGATATGGAAAGTGAAGGATATCCAGCTCCTTCCACTTCTCACTTCCAGTCGCCCACTCTGTCTTTCTTTCCCTGTCACACACACGCTTCATTGATCCGAATTCTACATTTATTTTCATCAGAGAACAGATTTAGTTGATCGCAGAAAGTTGCTCGTTCCAGAGGGGAAAGATTTTTGCTTTGTTTGGCAATGCGAATCATTTTTAACAGGTTTGGGCTTTCAGAGTTCGTATTTCATAAGCTGACTGCGTGACTCGACTGAGGCAGCGTGAGTAGAAAAGGTGGCAGAGTATGCACAAACACCTCTGTAAAATAAGGTTCTTCTAACACCAGTTGCTTTATTACCTCAGTATCAGGTTTGCAGAGTTTCTTAATTCACAGAAATCCTGTGTGTGAAACAATAGCTCGTTTTCCTCTCAGTCTAATTTTTTTTGTTACTATTATTTTTGTGCTCAGTGAACACCAAACCAGACAACTGGCAGCGTCTGTCCTTGCTGTCTGATTATTAACAGAAGCTGCAGGGTTTACAGGGTCTGCACAAGAGACTAACTTGTTTATGCCGACCTACCAGAACCCCAAAACTTTACTTCTGCATCAACGTGAAATACCGAGCGCCAGCTGCAGGGAGTCAAACCCCAGCTCCTGGGTGGACTCATGCAAGCATCCCACTTGTGGCTGACAAAGAAGGCAACATTGCAAAGGTTATCCATGCCTCGGAGGCAACATCAGACCCAGGAACTCACATTTTTGAAGCTGTCGCTCAGGGACTGCTGAACATGTATATTATGACTGTAGGAGTGAAGCTCAGAAGCGCGGCGTGTAAGAAACTGGGTTCTCACTAGGGGCTGGGAGGAGAAAAATTCAGAAGGAAATCTTTGTCTTTTCAACTCTTTTTTCTTTTCTTTACATAAGCAATTCAAATAGCTGTATTTCTCAACTGCTGGGAAACCGCAGAGATCGCTCCCAGACTGTACAAAACTGGCACCCAGAATGTGCAGGATGCTGAGGGGCAGAGGAGAGCAGGGGGTCCCTGTTAGTGCATCCGTAGGGAAATAATTTGGGAAGCCACTCCTGCAGCAGAGCCGCACATCGTTGCAGAAAAAACTCCTTGAAAATCTACAGCGGGTAGTGGTATAGCTCTTGTCCCGTGACAAAATCCTGCTCCAAGAAGGTGCAGTTAGAGGAGGCATTTTGGAGGTCTGTTCCAGGTTTCTCCACCGTCCGTGGAGAAGGAAATCGAAATGCTGGATTGTGGATGAGCAGATGGCAGCGCATGTGGAATGCCCTTACAGGCACGCTGGGCGGCCGAAGGGAAATGGAGCCTGCACAGAAGCTCCCATTCCCGAACATTTTAGTCCAGCAACAATAAAATATGCTGCTTGTAATCGATCCCTGCAGCTACGGCCCCACCGGTATGTTGCTCCACAGCTTGAAGGAGCTGTGCCCAGAAGTGCAGAGAGCAGCGCGAGGCGAGCAGGAGGCCATAAACTTGACTTTGCCACGGATTTTTAGACCCTTAGAAAGACAATAAATAACTTGGCAAGCACCGCTCTGGGCAGGCAGCGCTGCCTTGCACAGGAGGGGTCAGCAGGACTGCGTGTTACAGCGCCTGGAAGTCACAGTAATTACTGAAACAAGAACTCCCTAATGTTTTAGCATGAGCATAAGACTAAGAGGTAGATGTTGTCCTGCTTATCATCTATGAGCGTCCTGATGTCTGACGTGGGGAGCTGTGGACAAGAACAGAGCCAAAACCTTTAGGCCACCAAGTTGGATAATCAGATTTTCAGGGAGCTGCCTGGTGGCACAGCCACGTCGGGCAGTGATTGGCACTTCAGGGACCAGCAGCAATCCTAAATCCTTCCAGTTCATCATGGTGTTACATGTACCAGAGAGGAGGAGGGGTCCTGTGCCACTGCAACACAGGAATAGCCCTCATTTCTTTGAACAAGTGGACTAGAAAACGTGTCTCATCGTGGTAGCATGGGCCTGGGCAATGCGCCAAAGTCTTCCTACAGCCTGCCTGGGACTAGCAGTATCTCCCCAGCAAGGACAGCTCTGAGGTCACCGGCTCGCTACCCACCATTAGAAATGACCCTGTAGGAGCACATTCCTCTCAGATTAGACACTTGGAAGAAGACGACCTGTGAAAGTGGTGTTTCCATCACCACTTCCAACACTGCCCTTAGGGCTTATTGCTTGAGGGTAGAAGAGAAACCGAGGTGCTCAGAAACCCTGAGCACCTGCAGCCTAACCATCCTCACAACCACAGACCAAGGGCAGGATTTTACAATTAGCATCTCCTCTGTGAATCCACCCCTCAACTTCCTCCTCCTCAGGGCTTATTCGGTGAGGATAAGCTGTCCTGGGAAAGGGCCATGGGAGAAAGGTGTACAGATGCTGAACAAAGATCTCAACCATTTTTTGTTTTGTTTTTAATTTCTAAGTTGTTTCCTTGGTGGTGTTTAAACCAGACAGCATTTTGCTAAGACAAATGACAGCTGACTGGAACATGCCAATGGAACACACATGCACAAGTTAAGGCTTTGTAATATTAATAATGATATTTTTTTCTGAATATCTGTCCTTGACAGGTTAACAACTTCTTGATAACAGTACAACTTTGGATGGCTCAGACAGAAGCATCTTCCTCTTTCAACAGGAACGTAGGTCTACCGTGTAATGATATTTCATGTCAGGGATGTGCAAGATCATCATCACATTTCGTTGGAGGTGGCAACGGCTTACCAATTATCAGCAGTGGGTTTTTGAAAAACGTTATTTCTTTCCATGGAGTTTGTTTCTTACTTTTCCTCAGAGGCAGTACTGAATATTCGCGTGTAGGTCAAACCACTGTTAATTTGGCTCGTTGCTATTTTTTTCAGATGGATTGTTAGCCTATCACTTTAATGACATTTTTCACAGCATTTGCTGTATTTTTAGAATCTTCACCGATTTGTTTAATTACTTGGAAGGTGGTTTTTTTTAAAGCTAAATAAAAAAAATATTCCAAATCAAACATTTACAGACTGAGAGTCACACACACAGCCTCTCGTACCCGCACCTACAATTTTGAGGTTGGAATCTGCTGCACAAGGTAATTTGGCATGTGGGGTTTTCAGCATTTTTGAAACTGATCTTCACAATCAAGCACCTGGTCAGTCATGAAGACAATTACCCAGTCTGCACAGGTGACTGCAATATTTTGTTATGAAGGCTGGTGGTTCTGTTGTGATCCATTTTGCACCACGGGTAAAATCCCATCGATTTCTACGGCAGGAGCAGAATAAGAGCGTGTGGCCACTCAACTCTCATAACTGGATACACCTCAATTTTTAAAAGTAGGGCTTCACTCAGCTGATCTCACCTTACCAGCACGCATTCAAATCACAAATATCTAGGGCATGCTCTTTGTTTTGTAAAACTACACCATCGCCACGAGTATATTTACTATGTGAAATGTCTAATCCAGAGTCCTGTTGTGCTGTGCTCCATGTGTGCAGAAGTCCATCACCACTCCAAAAAAAATCGTAATCTACGCAAATTTTTGTTGTGCAGATTTTTCTTTTCCCCATCATCTTACTTGCAGCAGAATTTCAGTCTCCATGTTCAGCCTACAGACGAGTATAGATCAATTCATTATATCAATTAATTTAATTTTACAGCCTTATCAGATATATACTCTAGATTGACTTTATGTATAAAATAGCTGTGAAAAATTAAGAAATTTAGAGTTTATTTGTTTCTTTCTTTTAAAAGAGTGACAGATTGAACTTAAAAAAGAGGACATCCAAGTTAAATTCTCAACTTTGCCAGAAATTCCTTCTGTACTCTTGGGAATTAATCTCATTTCTCACCAACTCAGCTTCCCATCTTTAAAAGTGGCATAAAAACCTTTTCCGTTTTCTCTCCCATCAATTTAGATCCTTAGCACTTCCTTGGCCTCTTGCTGTTTCTAATGATCTTAATATTTCCAGATGCCACCGTGAGACAAGTAATAACCACAGGTTTCATACGATTCCTGCTGGGGCAGTGTAAGACAGACTTGGTCTGATGAGTTTGTCCCAAGGTCACATAAGGCTCTTTGGGGATGGGATTTTTTAGGAGAAAAAAAAAACAAAAAAAACCCAGAAATAGTATTGCTTTAAGAACATTTGTCAAGTCTTCAGCCAAAGCCAGTAAAAATGTTAGTTTCTCATCTATACAGGAAAAAAAAAAAAAAAGAAAAGGAAAAAAAAAAAAAAAAACAAAGAAAAAAAACCCCAATCTTTGGTTTCTAAAAGGACTATCAGTAGTCATCTTCTCATGCTCATGAGAAAAAGCCCATCAGGAACGGGGCCTAATTTTCCCATCTCGTGCATTTCAGGCTTCAGCTGCAAGATCACAGTGCCTTCCTCTGTGATACTTAAATCTGGCACTAACTGCAGCAAGGCTTCTCAAAGCCCTTTTATGACTTGAAAATAAAAACCAGAAAAATTTAAATCGGAAAGTAAGGAAATACTTTTAGGATATCAGGAAGCACTAAAGTAAAAGAAATGGGAGACAGATTCGCATTAATATGTGTGAGTTCATAAAGAGGTTTTCTTTTAAAATTCTCCTCCAAAATGTTAGTCTGTCGAATGAATTGGACTAGCAGGTATGCTATAAATGTAGCAACTACTGTAAAATGCCATAAAAAATGATGGGTTAACAATCTAGATGAAAAAATAGTAACAAGTCAAAATAACAGTGATTTGATCTTTCATGTGAATATTCAGTTCAGTCTGTGATGAGAAGTAACATTAATGATGAGAGGATATAACTGTCAAAAAATCCTGGGAAAGAAACTTAATGGAAAGGAAAATATTATTCAGGCCCCAATGCTGGTAATAAGTAAATTATTACCAACTTTGATAAAATTGGACAATTAATATGTAGAAGTGCCATAAAAGCGTGTAGAGTCTCTAGCATGCAACATGAGCTGTTGCTTAATAATAGAGGACCTGGTTTAGTCTAAAACTTTCATAAACAACATCTTTTTATATTGTCCTTTACATTTGGAAAATTATCCCATTTTTCTTGAGATCTTTTCTTAGGGTGTTAATAACAGAGTAGAGAGTTTTTGAAAAGGCTTTTCAGAGATAATCTGCTCAATTTTTAAGGAGTGACTGCAATTCTCATTTGATAGCAGCAATTTTACTTTTAACTGCATGTAAGTTGCCCTTGACAATAATGAGGTATATTAAGGATGTAAATATTACATAGGCACACATCTACGAGTGAGCGTAAGGAGCGCGTGAAGGATATTCACAGGCTATCCGCCGTTATTCAGGGCTGATTCTGCTTTTATTTTGCAGATAGATATTGAATTTTTAGCTATGGTGTTGTCAGACATCTTTGGAGATGTATAGAAGGGGTAACAGACAGGCCACGCACCCTATGGCAAAGCTGGTGCAGCCTCTCGGGCGTCTTGCTGCAGATCCAGAAACGCTAATTCAAGCCATGCCCTGGATTCACTCCGAAGCCAGCCCTCGTTTCTTATCACCCCAGCTGCAAAGAATTAGGGGTCATTTAGGCTAGAAAACAAAAAGCACCCAGCTGTGCGCCTTTGTGCGCTTCTTCCTTATGCACCTACTCCAGGAACAGTCGCAGAATTGCAGAGGCATTAAGGTTGTCCCAGGGCACTAGCCTCAGGTGAGGCTTTGTTTTGATGGGATAACAGTGAACACCTTCTCATCTGTTAAAGGAGGGGTATTTACAGCACCAGAACATCTTGTGGGAAAAATCTATTCCAGGGTAGGTCTGTGCGAGAGGGATGTTTTCCTACCTGCAAAATACTTTTTTTTTTTTTGCTTTTGTAGTAAATTCACAGTGCCTGTTGGGCTCGCTCAGAAATACGGTTTCCTAGGCCAACTCCCTCCCTTCGCTTCCCTCATAGAAGTGGTCCCAGTAATAATTAATAGCTGTTTTCCTCCAGTGATCCATCAGGTAGACAGAACGTGTAGGATCAGCCATAAAAGCAATATGGCAAATTCCATCAACATCTGATATATGGAGCTACCTAAAATGTCCCAAACAGGTTGAACTGCGATGAGATCTGATATTAACCAGCTATTGAGGGAGAAGATCTTCTCCATCTAGAAGTGCTGCCAGAAATGTAGTCAGCAGAAAATAAATGGTAAACGAGAGGAAGCCAGCACAGAAGCGACGTCCTTCTGCTCCCAAAGGCTGCAGTTTGGGTCTGTTTGCCTTGTTTTAACTCCTCGAACGAGACCCAGCTAATAAAGCACTACATAATGTATTCAGATTCCTGTGGTAACAGTGGATCTTTCTTTTTTTTTTTTGCATGACATTTTTTCAAAGTCAGCTTTATGTATATGAATCCCGCCTGCCAAATATCTGCCCCATTTGAAATCTATATCTAGCCTGAAACATTGTGTTTTGCCCTCTGGTTGACCGTCTGCGCCAGTGAAAGACATCCTTGTGAAGAAGTGCCCCTTTGCTCCTGTGGTTACCAATACTGTTCCACACAGTTTCCAAGGGTGATGCTATTATATTGCTCCAGCCACTGTATGCACCCTATTGAGTAATTTATTGGCCAAGATCCTAACAGAGGAAAGGCCTGTCTAGAATCCTGCTGAATTTTAAAAGGTAGGAATATTGCACTTCGTAACAAGCAGCCATTAACGATAACCAACAATATAATTCTTATGGAATTATGCCTTGCATCTGCATGAAATTCCCAAGCATAATAAAAAGCCGACCAAAGAAGTTAACCTCTTGTGTGCCGTGCTTCCTGGACCATAATTACGGAATAGCGGAAAGAGCGTGACCCTGTAGCTCTCCAACATTATAATTAGCATTCCCCATACTGAAGCCTATTGTCTGGAGGACAGTTTTGTCTCTCCTCTGTTCTGACTTGTGCAAAATTATACCCCTAAATGCGAGTTCATGGCCCTTTCTCAAAGCCAGCCTTTTGTTTTCAGTATAGTCCCCAAATCAATGGACTGGCAGGATGTGCAGCATACACCCACAGGGTCAGTTTGATGCTCATTCACTAGATACATACGGTGCATTGTAAGGATCTATATGAGATAACAATGATTTCCCACTTTTCAAATGTATCCACATGAGATTAGGGTATTCGGCAGTAAAATGCTGCCAACTCTTTATGTCATCCTATTAATGGTGAGTAGCAGAGTCTGTACGTTTTTCTTGGATTACAGAGCAAAACCTGTTCAAAAAGAATCTTCCTGTTTCTCTTCTCATGTGTAAATGAAGCTGTGCATTGTACCTCATTAAAACAAACTAAGGTACCTCATTAACACCCGCCAAGAAGTAGTCTGAATGTCAGAATAGGAAGTCTCTCTAATTCTGACACAAAAAGATTTACCGAAGAAAAGCTCTGTTTAATTAAAGCAATACTGACAGGTTTTAGCAAAAGATTAACAATCAGAAGTTCAGGATTTTGCCTAGACCGAGGTCTGGTGAAATATCATGATCCTTACCTCAATCTATTTTTTTCTTGAAAATTTCTGGGCGCATTAATGAAGGGGGTTGATCTTTTAAATTGGTTTTTTTACCATTATCTCTGTCTGCTCTCCAAGGAGAATGAATGAGTCCGCACAGGTACAAATATAACTGTGGGACAAGTTCTCCTAATCTTGGCACCAAAATAAATAGTCTGATTTTCAAAAGCAAAGTTCATGGAAAGCTCTGACTGAGCTCAAGAGAAGGAAGTCAGCTAGAAAACATTTCAGATTCACTGTTTATAAAGCTGTTTTCTCGTGGGACCCTGACTGGGGCACTTGGTGATCAGCCCTGTTAAAAATCAGGCATTTACTTAAGAATCTCACAGGCATTTAGGAGCAAAAAATTGAAACTCCTGTTCTTGAAAAATCTTGTATTGGATGTTCATAGGGATACAGTATGTAAAAATGGAATTTTTTCTTATGATTTTTTTTTCCCCTCCAATAGGAGGGTAAGAAAATACAAAATAAATACGGTGTTCTCAGATATCTGTTACTCCATTTGCTTTTGTAAATTCCTGAATAAGTAGGAATATTGTAGTCCGGACAAGAGTAACCCCCTAAAACTCAGAAACAACCGCTGCTGCCTGACCAGAAACACTGGTGTTACACGTGATACTGTACAACTTTATACTCAATTTGCCTCGACCGCCCAGAATAGAAAAAAATCCAAGCCTAATCCAGTTTGAGTACTGTGAGTACCCATCAGTTCCATTTGTCTTGAATGAACTTTTTGTCCTTAGGAAGATTAAAGAGCTGGCAGCACTGGAAGCTGAAGTCTAACGTTTATTGTAGCAAGGAATTAACGGCAATATCCAACACGATCGTGCTCCGAAGGATGCTGAGGCGGTGCGCACCGTCTTAACGTGATCCAGGGTCAGAGCCTCAGATCGTGCCAAAACCGTGCAGCGTGTCTATTTAATATGAGAGTTGGGACAAAATCAGCCTTGCTTTTACCTGGGATTTTCAAGTAGACACGGGAAGAGAGTTAAAGGTAGAAAGGCAGCACCTGACTGGTGAAGCTTTTCCTTCATACGGCACATTTTGATTCACTTCCCAATTTACTCAGAGCCAGAGCCGAGTGAAAAAACTGCGGTAAAAAATTAACACAAGAGATTAAGCATTTTTTTTCCTACTCTGAAAGAAAAGAGTGATTTTTTTCAAGTGAATTTCTGTTTAAATTTATCATCAGATGCATGCCGTGCATTTCTTTGGTTACTTCGGCGCTGAACACAAATAGTTTTACAGGCATGTTAGAGGATCAACTTCTAAAAGGTGACCTATGCTGTTTAAAACTAGGAGTTTCAGCCTTATTTTCTGTGTGAAAGCTCAGGATTAAGTTACACAGCTTTCCTCCATTTTCCTCTTTTTTTAATTTTCCTAAGACTAGTCTATTACTTATTTTTCTAACTCTGTGATGTACAGTGAAATAAATTTTCCTAGGGTCTATTTTAATTCCTGCTCTGAAGAATGAGCCGGTTAAACTATTCTAAATTTTTTCTTACCTTTATTTCTAAAATTTTCCTTATTCTTGTTGAAATAGCAAATTTATTTTTAATGCTCACATACAGATAATGGTTTTGTCTTCCGTAAGGATGAAGGAATGCATGGCATGACACGTACCACACTGATGCATGGACCTTATGGCTGACACTAGACAAGAACTTCCATTATAAATATATGTTAAAAAATGTGTTTAAAAAACTACCTGGTCAGTTAACGGCAACAATGATTTCCAATAAATTGACCTCCATAAAAATGTTTCAATTTCCTCTTGATTTGGAATCCAAGATTTTTCTGAATGGTTTCTTTATTTTCTATCCGTTGTACTTTTGTATAGTTAGACAAGTTAGATTCCTATACTAATGACAAGAAAGTTAGTATTGTGAGCTTTTCATAATTTTATAATAAATACATAAATAGTCTTAGCCCATGAGAATTTTTAGCTATTGTGTGCAGGGGCTTTTGAGTCATGTAGCTAACCCCTCCTAGATTTGGTCCTTTTGTACAGATGTATTCAGAGAAAAGAGCCGATATTAAGTTTGTTTCCATTATTCAGTGCCAACTTAAAAAAAAAATAAGACCTTGAAAAAAAAAATATTGACCTGTTTTTTAGCATCTGAAGTTCCCAGTCCAGTGCAGAAGTTAAATGTCTTTACTTTTCCACAGAGCAACGCAGAGAATGTGGTGGGAACAGAATAGCGAGGCAACTCAGCTGGAAAATATCTCAGATAGATGAAATATTTGTCAAGCAGTTTTCTCATGTGAATATGCCTCTGGTTGGTATATGCCAGTCACTAGAGCATGGCATTTGTTTTATCTTCTGTCCCAAGGATTTATTTTAAAGGAAAAACTGCTGTGTAAGGCATCAGAACTGCAGAGACAACAAAGCAACGCGAGTTTAACAAGAGCTCTAT
>VWZK01003701.1:0-104055 GCA_013396935.1 Baryphthengus martii | reverse complement strand
TGCTGCTGTATCCTCTGGCAGGGTTAAGGTGCAGCTGAAGATGACCTCTTGTTAGGGCCTGAATTGGAACAAACTCATTAAACTCTGTGGGCACACCGGTGCAGACACTGCATCCGAATAATCCTGGTGCTGTGTTGTAATAAGTCCCTACCAAATGTTATGTAGCAGCTTCCATGTAGAACAGCCAAGTCCTCAAAAGTAGAATAACAAAAACCACTTCATCCACAGCCTCTGCCCCCCGCCCCATGCACACCCTCTCTCAGAGTCTTTTTCTTGTTGTTGTCCTCTTAGAGCTACACAAAAATTAGCCAGAGGCAGACAGTTAATGTGGGAAATGCAATATATGCAAAAGAGAAAGGCCCTGTGAAATGGTGTTAGGTATTTTCGTACTTTCCTTATGGATCGGTGTTATGTTTGATGGTGTGGCTTCAGTGCATCTGTGATAAACGATAATCGCAGTGTTTTCTATTAATGAGGCTTCAGTTCTAATGCCGAACGTATCTAATTTGATTTAAGATACTCATTTAAAACCGAATGTGCCCTTGAGAGCGAGGTACTTTAAGAAGTCTGTTATTTTCAGTATTCTGAGGACGACCACAGCTGTGAACTTGTTAGCATTTCAGAAAATGATCCCATCAAAATCAGGTTCTGTGTGGCTCAACGTACGTAATCGGTGTGCCAGGAGGAGTGGGACTGGTGGCTGGGATGGACGCTGGGAAGGACTGGATTCCAGTCCGTGCTCCGGTGCAGTCTGAGAACTTTATCCTCCACACTGCAGAAGAGGGGAAATGTTTCTCCTAACAGTTCTTCATATTGAGCTTGTGTTTTCCTCTGATTTGATTTCATTTTTCTGTTCTTTCTAACTTGTATACAATAAGTTTTTAATTTATTATTGTGAGTTTTTATTTTGGGTTTGTTGTTTGTTTTTTTGTTTGAGAAGTTAACAGCTTGAACTTTATGCCGATGCAGGAAAACACATAGTAAATATTATTTTTTTTAAATCATTTCTACTGGTACTTTTTCTCAGGTTGGTCTAATATGTCAGCATTATTCTAGTACAAGGTGCCACGATGCAAATCATGCACAGCGAAAGAATGTATTCAGGAAGTATCCCTGCCCAAAATGTCAAGTCTGGACAGAGTTGTGTTGCTTTCCTGAATTTGAATGCATAATACTTTTATCCTTATCTTTGATAAACTTTCAGAGAGGTTTTTTTCTAACAAAATATGTTATTCTGCATTCTTAAGTGGCATCCCTTATTACATGTGCCGGTTTCGAACCCGTCTCTGTTGAATTTTTGGTCTTTGTTCGTGCTGTAGCACGAAAGCCCTGAGGTGCGGCAGAGCGTTGGACAGCTCTGGGCTTGGGAGCACTTGGCCTCTGCTGCTTCTGTCCGAGCCCTGCCCGTGTATCAGGGTGTCCTGGCAGTTCCCTTGTGCTGTGTACAGGCTCTGTGGCAGCACAGTGTAAAGAGGATTGGGGGCTGATTCCCTGTGGGGAAAACAAGCCTTTCCCAGGTTTGTTTCAGCGTGAATCAGTTTCCTGGACGTGTCACAGCTTGACCAGTGAACAGTCATATTAACACATGCGCTCCTAGGTAACAGCAGTGGAGGAGAAGACTTCTTAACATTGTCCCCAAGTGCTTTGTGTCACAGAAATGTATTTTAAACATCATTGAAACGTAAAATCGTAGAATGTTTTGAGTTGGAGGGGACCTTTAAAGGTCATCTAGTTCAACACCCCTGCACTGAGCAGGGACAGCTGTAACTAGATCAGGTTGTTCAGAGCCCAGCCCAACCTGACTTTGAAGATTTCCAGGGATGGATCATCTACCACCTTTCTGGACAACCTGGGCCTGTTGTCTCACCAGTCTCATAGTAAAAAAATTCTTCCTTATATCTAGTTTAAATCTTCCCCTCTTTCAGTTTAAAACCATTATCCCTTGTCCTGTCACTGCATATTTTGCAATAGAGCATTGCCGTTCCCTGTGAACAGGTAATACTTTTCTATTGATAAAAAAAAATAAGATATCTTATGCTTAAAAGATTTATTTTAGGAGCATTAAGATAATGCACGTGTTTGGATGCCTCTTCTGTAGATTGAGTTCAGCCAACAGAATTACTCGCTGTAGTGCAGTATGTACATAGGTAGATATTTCCAAATCCCATACGTCCGTATAAAATACTAAAGTTGAAGTCTAATTTCACTCTTTTGTTGTTAAGAAAAACAAAATGTGTAGGATAGAAGAAACCTATTGGCATGTTTTCAATTTTTGTTGTCTTAGAGCCTAATATACCGTCTTACTTATGAGACAGTACACGTATAGAATATTATAAAAGATATTTCTGGCCTGGGGCTAGGATTGCTGCATTATTTATGAGTAAAGAAGTTATGAGTGAGTTATGCAAGGTGTCTTATTAAAAGTCTAATAGAACCTTGTATAATATCAACTATTGTATGCAAGCCATACCTCTTAAGTATATGAATGCTTTTTTGGGTGGAAAATACCTGTTAGAGTGAATGGATTCTTAATGCTGAGGTTGCTCAAGATCATCCAATTCCACAGGACTTAAAAGAAGAAAAAGTATTTTTGATTATCCTTTGCTTGTGCTAAAGGCCACTTGTTACACGGAGCCTGTGTGTGACCGAGGACAGGATGTTAATGTGACATCTCTGATTTCCCTTGGTTTCCATACGTGAGAAGGAAGGCGACTCTGCCATGTTTCTGGTGTTCGTTTTTGTTTAGTTCGTAAAAGGTGATGCCTGAATCTCTTCCACAGTTTGGAACAGGGTGAAGAAAAATCACTGACAAGCTAGAATTTAATAAGAACACATGCAGATGGTTGGAAGTGCACTATAAATGCTATTTAACCATTCTGGAGCTTGCTAAGCCAGTAGAAATATGATGATGTTGTCACAATGTGCCATAAAAGAAATGTCAATTTTCCAGGCAGTAGCACTGCTGAAATTTTCAATCAGATCTATTACAGATAATACTATTTTGCATTTCTCGCTTTTAATTCAGGAAGTCTGAAGAGTCTGAAACAGCAGAGGGGAAAAAAGAGTCACCTTTGAAAGAGAATCTTTCAGCGTGGGAAGAATGGTTCATTGGCAAGGAGAAGGAGCTACGTGCCCGCTTACAGGCTCGAGCTGCAGAGGTGAATACATCCCATTGGCTTGATGTTAAGACTAGGAGCAGATAACTAGCACAGGGTTCATTTTTTCTTTTGCTTACCGAAACAGAACTAGTTTTGTCCATTATTTTTTAGTGTCTTGTGCCTCCATAGTGTTTGTGTGTGACAATGCTGACGTGATTCATGCTACGTGCATCCCCTTGTCCTAAATGTTATGCTTCATTGAAGTGGTGCTGTATAATATTTTGCTTATCCAACTGTCAGGTAATGGTTGGAGTTTAAAGGATTAAAACATATTTATATAATTGGTACCTTGATTTTCATCATGGGTACATACTCCTGCATGTAAGTGGTAAAACACGACAGGGCGTGTGCTGGGTGTAAGTATGCCAAGCTACTTGGTTAGATATGAGGCACAGTGTTGTTATCCGCTTAGCCTGTAGTTATACAACTGTTTGGTGTCCTTTCCCAGGATAGATTTCCCTGTCCCAGCATTTTTTTTTCCCCTCTTCCTATCTTTTACCCCCTTGCAAACAAACAGTTCTCGAATGCTGAGGCTGGGGCAGAATTGAGCGAGAGGGCTCTATCTTTTCTCGATTAATATGTTTGTACTTGCAGGTGATTAAATGATACTGTTGTTTAAAATCAAATTTAAGGAAGTATTGGGCAGTGATTAGAACAATCACATCAAAGTTAGATCACTTCTCACTTTAGTTACTAATTTGCTATTGACCTTGAGCAATGTCCTAACCTTTCTGTGATTCACTTTGTCTGCAAAGTGAATGTAACATACAGCTGGTTTATGTGGACTACCTCATGTTGCTTATAGAACACTCACCACTGGAAGATTCTGGAACAGTCTTTTAGAGGTCAGCATAACACCAAGGTAGTGTGTTAAATTTGAGGAATATGGTCCTGATCCGTTAATATTCACCACACACTTCATGACTTCCCCTTTAGGTTCCAGTCTGGTAATTGCCTCTCTCTATTTTGATGTTTAAGTACAAGGAAAACGACCCAAAGTAACTTCTAATGTCATGTAGAAAACATGGTTTGTGTACGGACTTCTTGTGTGGTCTCGGTGAGAAACCGAAGCTGTTTATTCTACGTATCACACGATAGCATTTATACCGTACTAAATGGAGTCTAGAAGATGTCTCTCAAATCCATATTAGGAGCAGTCATAGGACAAGCATGAAAAGAAATCAGTGGAATAGGTGAATGTTTCATTTTTAATTTGTAAGATTTTGAAAACATTGGATGTTAAACTGCAATGTAGGCAACTCAAATAGCTTATATCAGGAGAAAAAAAATACCATCAGCCTTTTTGTAGATGCCAGAAGAGAATAAAGTATGTGATTGTGATATAAAAATGTATTACTACATTTACATTTAAAAAGTATTCCAAACTGATAATCCTAAAAAGCAACTGTGAAGTCCCAGGTCTTTTGCTGACAGCAGCACCAATTCTGCCCTGAATGCTGGAAATGTGGATACACGCTTGGAGTGGTTGGTGGGTGGAGTCTTCTAAGGTACTTACAGAGCCATCACCTTTTACAAAAACCAGGATCCCTGCAATACAGATGGTTCGAAACTCAAAGGAGGTTTTAGTAGCTGTAACTTTGCCTCAATACAGCAGCAACTATATTTTCAAATTATGTCCGTACTGTGTTTTCTTTGAACTCTCTGTAGACTCCTGTTTTTTTCTTGATGTCTTACTAAATTCAAATTCAGCGTCATAAGACGAGGGATTTCTCTCTGAAACTGACTGTGATGTAGGGACCATAATGTTGGTTTCGTGGAAGTAATTCCATCTATGTTTGAAGGTATGAAATTTCATTGAAGAACAGCACTTTGTGCTAATGATACTGTTAGAGAAGCTGGACATCTAAAGTTGGCATCTTAGTCATGGTTTTTCTTTATCCATTCATTTTCTTGAAGAGATGTGATTGCAGATATACTGTATGTCCTGTAAAGATGGAATACTTCAGAATTTCTTCTCTTACCTTCAAAATAAAACTCCTGTTTTAAATTTTGCTAAAATCTGCAATAATTTTGGCTTTAATAAGCTTTGAGTTAAGCCCTAAAGTTCCTGCAGTTCTTGTACTAAACATCACAAGTGAGGGCTATTTCACTTGGCTTTTGCTGCCTTCCTGAATGCAGAGCAGTACAGCACATAAATTTTAAGTATTGTAGAAAAGTACTGCTGCAAATTAAGATTCTGCTGACTGGAAGTGCACGTAAATAAAGAGTGATTTGTTGAATTGTTTCCAACACCTAACTAAAATATGTATTTCCAGTTCATATTCTAAGAATTATACATTTGCCCTGATGGTATTTCGTTAACAGTTCTATATTGACTGTCATCTGTATTTTCCAAAATCTCAGTGAAATAAAATTTCAAAATCTAATGATTATATTGGTTTAACTGCAGCATTATTTCCAGTATTGAGTGCACTGGTGTAGATGACCACCACATATTTAAGACATGTACTTTTTCTTTAATTAGGAAATGAATATACAGCTTGAGAAGATGAAGCAAAAGCAAGAATGTGAAAGGAGGAAAAGGATAGCTGAAGAGAAGCATAAGGAATGGGTCCAGAAAAAAAGAGAAGAGGTAAATATTGCTTTGGCTGCAAATATTCTAGCACACACTGTGCTTAAATAAACTGATGTAAAAATTTATTTCGACCGTTTGGGCAACCAGTTTGCTGAATGAAAGGCTGTTTTAATTGAAAAATATAAACCCACACCAACACAGTTAAACAGCTTCTTTCCAAGACTGATTTCTTTTTTTTTTTTCCCCCATAAATTATAAAGAGCTTTGTTTTCTGACTAGTGAGATAACTGATAATTGGCCTACATCTTGTGCAGTAGCCTGCTGCTAATTGTAGCAGGGGTTCTGGTCTTCAGTGTACCCTGCTCTTTCTGACATCCTAGGTTCAGTGCCCCAGCATTTTGGGTACAGTGTACATCTTAACTCTCTGCAGTGTCTGGTACACCAAGTAGAGCCAGAAGGAGGATTTAGTTAAGTGCCATTGTGGACAGGCAAATAGTATGGTAGTGTTTAGAGGGATAATTGAGGTGTGAGGCCAGATTCAGGAAATTCTCTGTAGACCACAGCTAGCATTTGGGAATTCCTTCATCCAAAAAGTCATTTCTGAGTTGGATCAAAAATTTTTTAAACTCCTCTGACAGGGGTGTCTAAGTCCAGGGTTAGAAGCAAACAGAATCCTGCCCTTAGTGGGTCACTGCACAGCTCCACGTAACACAAAACGGGTGTGTGTACTAAGCAGCAAAAATGGGAGTGTTTGGGAAGCCTGGGCTTGTCCAGCCCCTGGTAGATGTGGGGCTCTGCATTCATTCTCTTATGGTCTGTAGCAATACCAGTTGCTTACCATTCTGTGCTTACGGGTCTGAATAAAATCAGATGAAAACTGATTTAAAATATCACAATGGTGCTAGCTGGGCTAGCTATCCACACCTCATACCTTTGTCTTCACCATTTCAGAACTCCTTCCTCTGATTCAGTCTAGAACCACTGGAATAACCTGTGTTTGGATCTTACCTAATTACTCTTAGTCTCAGTGCTGACTGGATGATTGACATAAACCCACTCCAAACCAAATCCTGCTCTAAGCATTTATTATGATGTAGAAAGGGTACTCCCTTATTAAAGGAGACAGCAAAAGGTAGAAGATTTATTATTCAGCACAAACAATGCCATTTTCCTCTTCTAAAATGCAAATTAAATTATAGGTGTCTGTAAGTATTCATTGGCTTGAAAGAGTTTGGGCTGCCTATTAAAACTGGTCACAGCTAAAGCAGTGAAAGTTCTCCTTCTCCCTCCTCCCCCCTGACTCCCCACCTTCAACGTCTGTAAACATCTGCCTATTGGTAAACTTCTACCTTTGTTTTTGTGGATTTACTGATTAGCTGCTTTTCTGTTGTCAGTGGGAGTAGGAGGTCTTTTTATGGTAGTCCCATCAGCCCAGACGAAAGGGGGAAAAAAAACATTTTTGTGTCTGGACTTTGTCATATTATATTTTGGAAGGATAAGGTTATCCTTAGGCCATGTCCCAAGCTTTTACCAAAAGTAATCTGATTTTTATTGAAATCAGATGATTCATTGACTAGTCTTTTCTGTAAACCACACGCAAATCAAGAACAAGCTGAACTTAAAAGCTTAGCAGTCTTTAGGAGACTAACATTTGTGCTACATAGACCTTGCCATTCAAGAGTTTGCAACGTTATCTGTGAACCTGGACACAGACTGAAGGATAAATACATCAAGTCAGTGACTAAAAATTTAAAATTGCTTGAAGGTTTCACATGAAGTTTAAAGTTAGATTCGTGAGCATTGGTGGTTGCTATGGCCTTCTTAGGGAGTGTGTATACATCTCAGATTATGCCAAAAACTAAGGAGAAAAAAAAATAAAAGTGATAGGTGAGATCATAGATGTTCAGAGTTGCTCATTCATTCGTACTTTTATTTTCACTGTTTACTTTGTAGACCACCACGATTCAGAATTTGTCCAAAATAGTTCAATTTCTGGTTCCTTCACAGTGTGACCAGGCACTGGTTCTACTGCTTGATAACTTACTGAATTCTACTCCGTGGAAGTTTCTGGAGATGCTAGTGAGAAATTTCCCTTCTGTTTTGGAAAATCTGTAAGCTGCTGTCTGAAGCTGGTTTGGGTTTGTTTTTTTTTTCCCCCTCATTTGCCCTTAAGTTAATTAATTCAAGACATGTGGAGCCTTCTTCCAGGAAGAAGACTTTACCTGACAGCCTCAGGCGTGAGGTGCAGTATGGAGAACTCCTTATTAGAGTTTGGTTTCTAAAACCAAACAGGAGTCTTTCCAGACTCCCTGTCTTCCTTACTCTGTGTCCTCTTACTAATATTTCTCTAAAGAACTGAGGATGGTTTTGACTGTGGAGCTTTACGTAGACTCACGTGAGGTTTATGTAGTCTTCTCATTGCTAAGATAGGACACGGATTGTTTGGCAGCTTGAGCATGACTTTCAAGTTAGAAAGTCATGCTCACTCATGTTCTCTTTCTTTAATCCAGTGACTTGTTAATTATTTTGTGAGGAGTGGTACTGCTTCAACAGAAGGGCTGGAGAACCCTGTCATCCCAGCCTGCAGCCTGGTAGATGGAGTCTTCTCCCCACAGTGGGACACGGTAGTTTGAATGCCCTCAGGCAGGGAGGTAATGAAATCTGGATCTTCCCTGTCCTAGGTTAATGTTCTAACACCTGAACTATTGTTCTGAGTCAAAGCTGTGGTTGCTGCTACATTTTATAGGGAGCCTGATGTGCTATGGTTTTTGCTGACAGTTTAGACTTGAAAGAGGTGTTCACCTTTTTCAGGGCTGAACCCTTTCAAGAAATGTATTTGTGAAGGAAGCTTAAATATCTTGCATAAATACCTTCCAACCTTGAGAATCAACTGCATTTGAGAGTTTAAATTTTCTATTTGGGTGGCCAAGTCAGTCTTTACATATCTAAACTTTTTTTTTTGGTAACTCTGGGCTTAATATCTTAAGGATTTTCTTCTTACATATTGTAGGGTTTTCAGTGTCTAGACCTGGAGTACTTTACAAGACTGGGTTTTGTTGGTTTTTTGTAAGCAATGTTGATGTGTCTTCACACAAACTTTTCTGTGAGGTTGGGCATGGCCAGCGCCATGGGTATAATTTTATGCTGTACCTGAATCTTAATTGTGTCCAAACTCACCTTTAGATTTCTGTAAGTAGAATGAACTGATTTCTCATGGTTAGTGTTAGAATGAGTTTTAGATAGACTTGTGGAGAAGGAATTCAGGGTGGCAGCTGATTAAAATATGAGTGCTCCTGTATTTCAGCAGGATTTGTGGAGTCTACACTCTTCTGAAGGCCCTGAGAGTGTTCAGGGACCAAGTACACTCACACTTTCTACTTCGTCACATATAGTGAGTACTCACACGAAACACAGTTTGGGAGAAAGATCCACGTGTGTAACCATCTGACAATTCTCCAGTTACCCGGCTGCAGTGGGATCTGCGTTGACTCTGTGTGAGCTTGAGCGGTAAATGCTTGTAAATTTGACTGTCAGTAGATGACTGCAGCTCGGTGTTGTTTCTCTGGCCTCCTTTCTAGCCTCTTGTTCTCTTCACATGCCAGTTCCAGAGAGATGAAAGAAGTATTTCTGTGGGCTAGGCTTGGTGACTGAACTGTCTAATAGGCCTAAATTGAAAAGATAATAACTATTGGCCGAACAACCCAGATTTCTGAGGCTGTTAAATGCGACTGACGTTCTAGATTATTCCTAGGATAAAGGACGAAATTCGGATATATGATCTGATGTTGGCAGTGTGGACTTTTCCTATATTTTGCCATCAGTCAGCAAAAAATGATGCTAGGATATGGTAGCTAAGATGTCAGAGCAAACAGCTGTGAAATAGAAGCGTCAGCTGTCTCTGAAAAGAAGTGGTGTCACGTGTGCAGACCAGAAAATGGGAAAGGATTTTAGTGAGAAGTAACTTAAAAATATCAACCACAACATTAATTTCTGGAAATATTTCTCTTCTGTGACACTCCACGTAGGAAATGCAGCGCAGAAAGCATCTCTGCGCTGTATTAAATGAGAGGCTGGAAAGGGTAATTGTTATGAAAATACAGAAATAAATATTTTATTAATTTTCTTCCAGTTGGATATAGTGTCTCTGTTTCAATGGCAATTGAGCTTTTTTCTGCCTGGGAAAAGTATTTAGTATTTCTACCTTCCATCAGGAAGAAAGTGAGATACTTCTTCAAATTTTAAATCCCTTTGACATTTCTCCATGTACACACAGGTCTGATTTTTACAAAAAAAATAGCAGTTGCACTGATGAGACATTGGTTTGGTAGTGACTCAGTGAGACACATGCTGCCTACTGAGTCACCATCCCTGCTCTGTGGGACGGCTGGATTTGGTTTGGGTGGGGGATTTCCAAGGACTGACCTAGCCCAGGCTTCATTAGGTTCCGAGGCTCGATAGGATCACAGCCCAGAGCAGCGAACCCGCAGGGCAGATTTGTATCCTTTCTCCTTAATAATGTGCTTGGGTGGGGTGGCGGGAGAACAAGCCTTTCTTGCAATGAGTAACTGGAAGTTTTACAATCAATACCTCAATTTATGTAATACCTGTAATCGTATTTTAAAGCGTATGTAAATTTACTAGTGGTTTGGTGAATAGATCCTGTCTGTTTTGAACACAAGATCAAAGAGAACTTTAAAAACCCAAATCTGACAACACCAGGCATAAACAAATTATATAATTTCCCTCCCCCCATAGATGAGTGGAAGGAAGATGGAAGAACATGGCCATTAATATGCACATTCCTAGCATTTTTGATAGTCTTATATAAGGGGAAGCAATGAGGATGGGGGGAAGCCGAGAAGGCCAGGGTGACAGGAGCTTGACATGAAGCAGGTTATTAAAGCAGCTGGGAATGTGCTGTGCGCTGACTCGATGAACGAAAAGCTGTTCTGTGCGTGAGAGGCAAGAGGAAGCGTTTCTGATTTGTCTGCAGAATAATTTCTAGGCAGCTGCAAAGTCTGCAATTCTGCAGGGAGTCTCCCCCTCTTAAGGATATCTGACTGGAAGTAAAAGTTAGCAATAGTTTTTGGGCTTTCCTGGTAGTGTGCACGGCGTATCATTTGCAGAGGACCTAATTTAACTTTGGGTCAGGTTAGGTAGTAGGTAGCTAACTCAGCTGAAGCATTGTGATTAAAGATGGAACATTTAAGAAGCTTCCCTGCCTTTTAATTACACTCTTTTGAAAAGTTTTTAGTCTGTTTTCTGCTTATAATTGTTGGCCATTATGGAACAAATCCCCTAGGTATGGAAGGGGCCCATTTTTTCAATTTTCTTCTATATTTGTTTTTCTGCTTTTTATATAAGACCCTTAGCTACAGACTGTAGCTTTGAAAGATCCTTAGTTTCGTAACTTGCCTTCAGGTACGATGGAGATAAGCCAGGAAACAACTCAAGAGTGTCACAATATACCAAGTTGGAAGGGACCTCGAGGATCACCTAGTCCAACCCTTTAAGCAACTAACGATTTGAAATCTTTGTAAGCCTTTGCCAATAGTTTAACTCAATTTTTAACGTTTATCTCTCATCTACATTAGTGCTTTTTGTGTGTCCCAGACTATCATTGTCTCAAAACAGGAGCTGCTGACAGATGCATGTGGACAGAGGAACAGCTCTGAATAAAAGAGGTGAAGATGAATTTTAGATGAAGAAAGGGGAAAAGCTTAGACAATTTGTTACAGGTTTTTGAGGCAGGTGATACTTAGGATCTGCATATTTTGCCAAAAATAGATTATTTTTCCTTTTTCATGCATTTAAGCACGGAAGGGTTTGTTTCATGTTAAGAAAGATCTTGTTTCCATTCTTCACTAGTACAAAAACGTTTCATAATCTCAATAATAATTTTATCACGTGTACAGGCCTTACAAACAGTGTTGTGAAATCATATTAATAAGACTTCCAGTATTTTGTAGTTGTGTGGAGTTTCAGACTCCAGAATATGCATTGAAATTGGAGTGTATTAATGTCTGACCCTTTTCTCTACACTGCAGAACAGATTCAGCTGATGTTTGCTAGAATATATTAGAAGTGAAATAAAAAAAATTAAAAAAGGAGGAAATATTGATAATAACAGAACAGATTCAGCTGATGTTCGCTAGAATATATTAGAAGTGAAATTAAAAAAAATTAAAAAGGAGGAAATATTGTTAATAGGTAATTGTGAAATTGTGTGCAGGGCATACACAAATAACAAGAATATTTGACAAGAATCTACCAGAACATTGGTACTGAGAGTATCATCATGGTTTAAGTGAAGAAACATCCACCTTGGAGATCATGGTAAATGCAATTACTGAGGCATAGCTTGTAAAAGGGGGGAGAAAACCCCACAGTTAGTGCATAATTTAACCAGCGATGTGAAAATTGTAGTAATGCTTCTAGGGTTGTCAACACAGAACAGGGCACAGTAACTCAAGCAGTTCTGTAAAGTGACTTCTTCTGATAAGAAGTCTGCAGTTTGGCATTCTGACATGCTCAGAAATCATGAATGCCAAGAGTGAGCTCAGATTATGCTTAGAATAATTTCTTTATTGAGACAATTTCAGGTAGTATGGGTAAGGATTCAAGCATGAAAGTGCTTATTTTATCTAGTACCATCTTAGAAAAAACAATGAGAAATATGTTAACCTGAGAGGAATGCATTTTCTCTTTATCAGCCCTGGGTTTGCACCTCGTCATCTCATCCAATAAATGGCAGAAATGAGTTTCTGTTTTGCAGGGCAAGATAAGCTAAAATTTTTACTCTGTGTGATACTATTTGATTGGATTACTGGTAAGTTTTGGCATGGAGGACAAGGACTGAAGCAGCAGATGTCCTGTTTAGACCAAACTGAGAGAACTGTGCTCGTCCCCAGCTCCAGTCTTACTGCTTCTGCTTCATTCTGCAAAATTGGTTGTTCTAGAAGAGCAATAAATCTGGAAAAAACCCCAGGAGATGGGCCCGTGTGCGAAGCAGAGTGGAGCTCTAACTTTCTGTCTTTTTCTGCTTGTAAGAGGTGAAATGGTAAGGGAAGTATATTCCTGCTCTTCTTGTGTTTTTCCTTTTTTCCGTTTAATTATTATATTTGCTATTGTAGTTCTAGACATTTGACACCTCTACTGCTAACTCATTATAAGAAGTCTGAATCAGCACAAGTTCCTGCTAAACTGCACATCTCCTTGGTTCAACAGGAGTATGCAGGGGAACATATTAAAAAAAAAAAAAATCTTAAAAACCCCCCAACATTTTTATTCAACGATTCTTTATTAGTGAAGTGGAAACTGATCTCAAGTCTTCTGCTTCTTCTCCAGGTCATGTGGACATGGTAATGATTTCTGCCTCACTGGGTGTGTGCAAGTTCTTCAGAGTTAAGCAAGCTAAGCAGAAGGAGCACTGAATCAATAGAATCCCAGATGTTTGGTAAAGGTTACACGGAAGGGAAGCGAGAGCTATTTTTAGTCTTTCAAATGAAACTCCTGCCCTCTCCAGACCAAGAAAAGGCCATTGAGATGTGCTCGTTCGTTTAGCGAATGTTCCCCAAAACGTTGTTGTGTGCTGTTAGATACACACACACTGAGAAGCTGTAGAAGTCAGTGACACTTCCAAATTACCCAGACAGCGGTTCCACTTTGCACTCAGTTTCCACTCTTTGTCTACCCTAGAATGTGTTTTATTTTCCCTTTCATCGTTTGAAGAGGAGAAATGTTTTGTAGAAGCAGTCTCTACGCGATTAGACTAAGGAATATAAAAAAAATGTAGAGAATACCACAAAACAAGAACTGGATTCTCACGTGAACTTCTTATTTTTGTATCAGTTTATGCTTAAGGGAGCTGAACAGTCTTGCATATCTCCAGACTCTTAGAAGAAGAGGAAGGTTTGCTGGACTTCCATTTGGAACTGTAGTGTACTCTAGATTCACTGAAAAGTAAAACTTAGCACACCACTGTCAAGAATTGCAATGTATAGTTAGTTCCTAGAAATATTAAGTGTCTGAAGTGTTTTTAAGAAGTCCGAATAAATAAAACAAAGTCCTGAAAGTAAATTTTTAATGATGTTTTGTGACAAGTTTATGTGTCTGAACCTATTTTAGCTGGAACCTAGCGATGAATAGATTCTGTATTCAAAGAGCACACAGTATGATTATTTTCAGGGTTATGATAAATATATTTGTAATTATGTGATAAAATTAACTGTATTCCTCAAAAAACTGCCCATTGAAGTATACTGAAAAGTTTCTATTCTGTTCCTTTGTTCTGTTTCATGTAGGAAAGAAAGGAAAGGGAACGAAAGCTGAGCAAAGAAATGGCAGAAAAAGCCACAAGGGAACTAGAAAAAATGCTGTTACAAGAAAAGGCCGAAGTAAAATATAAAGAATGGTTAAAGAAGAAGAGAGCTGAAGAGGCAGAAAAGAAGAAGAAAGAGAAGGTATTAATCAGCTCATCATTTATTTGAACGTGGTTGCCTAACTTGTAACTTACATTAAATGTATTGGTTGATTAAATTGATGAGAATTTATGCAATGGCAGCGTTGTACAGGAAAAAAACTTTCCAAAGTTGTAGTGTCAGTGCATCAGAGGCATGGAGGTATGGTCAGCAAAGCAAGGTGCACATTAATGCATTTTTGTTAATAGTCTTTGCAAAGCCACTCACTTGTGATATGATGAGGCAACGAGAAATGCAAACCACACAGGGAAGCTTTATTACTCACCCTTTGCAGAGTGAACCCAGACAAAAAATAGGCAGCGTTCTAGGCATTTTTCTCCCAGCACCATTATCATCATATTATCATTAGACTTGCACATATTTTTTGTTAAAAAAAACATGGGTTTTTTTCCATATCTATCTGTACCAATCTGATGCTTGGAGTTCCAATTTTAGTGTTATTTCATATTAATTAATCGCCTCTTTATTTTTATAGCAAGCTTCAGAAGACCTCTTACTTGTTCTGAGTTTCCTAAAGTGTAGGCTTTGAGGTCCTCTAGTTCACTGGAACAAAGGCTACACTTGCAGGAGACATCCAGAATTCCTCTGAAATACCACATTATTGGGAATGAATGTGCCTGAAAACTAGGAAGTGTGTGACCAGATGTCTTATCTGTGAAGCTGAGTGGTTGTATTTGAGTTTAATATTACAAGATAATTTTTTGGTAGAGTATGTAATATTCTAGGAGTTCTACACTACTGTTCTAGCAAAGTGTAGGGGGCAGAATTTTGGTGAGAATAATCTATATTCTCCCTGTAATTACAGCATTCGTTGTTAAAGTATTTCACAAATACATTTAATAGTGTACTTTGATTAACTTTAAAATACCATAAGCTGTATAAGGTCCATTTGCAGACCTTAATGACCTTAATTTTGCAATCTTCCACAATTTCCCAGATAATTAAAACACACTTCAATATTCTGTACTGGTGGTGTTTATTTCCTACTTATTAAACTGATTCTGTGTCTCTGCTGAGCCTCTAAAATATGCACAGCACAAGGACCTTGAAACCCAAGAAACTGAAAGTCATCAGTCAGATTGAAACCACAGGCATTCTTTTAGTCCTGTCTTAATTATGTATGTTCTTAAAAGCTGTGTTCCTAGTATCCGTTAAACTTGGTTTAAATCCAAATGCCATGCCTATAAACACTGTTTTTTACTGTTCCTTCTGACTGATGGCTCCCCAACACAGTTCACAGGACCCAGTCATGGCTGGTACAAGGCTGTGCTGATGTGAGTAGATGAGAACAGAGGAGGGCTGTCCCAGATGCAATAGCCTCGTTAGCCTAACTGCAGCACAGTAGGCACTGCACATCTGCCCATAACATTCAGAATATTTTCTAAATGTGGTCTTCCAAAAGGTTTCTGAGAGTTTTTGCTTGGAGAAACACTGGATTAATGTGTAGGTTGATTTTTTTTTTTTTTTATTATTCCCCCCCCAAACTTAAAAAACCCACAACTTCTCTATTGTCAGGAAAATTTATTTGTATTTGAAAACATGTTTGAAATAGTTCGGCAGTCTGGGAATCTACAAAAGATGTGTTTACCATCTTTTCGTATGTTGTACAGGACTGTATAAGTATCTTAGGGTTTTAAAATTATTTTTAGGAAAAAGAAAAAGAAAGAGAAGCTGAGCTACAGGAGAAGAAAGCAAAATCAGAGAAGATCTTTCAGGAATGGCTACATAATGCTAGAAATAAACCGCGCCCTGTTTTGAATGGTTATGGCTTCCCACGGGGGAAGCCTACAGGTTTGTACTTCTACTGCACATACGTAGTGACTGAGATTTGTGGTTCCTTCCCTCTAATCTTTTCATGTAAAATGAAGCTTGTTTAAGATTTTCATTCAGTGTCTAATAGTGGCACGTGGGGATGAATCTCTTGTGGGGTGTAAGTCAGAGAAGCTCTTACTCTGACACTCTTTGTGCATTTTCTCATAACCCTTTTTATTATTATATTACATTATTTGAGAAATGAATGTGGCACACTGAATTATAACTGATTTTTGAGCTCATTTTCCTTATCAGGCATAGGAATCAGTAGAGGAAATTCCTGATTCCGGTGAAATAAGTGAGTTGTGTTGGCATCCTTGTCAAGTTAGTATTGGTGTTACAGTAGGTGTGTGCCAACTTACTGCACCTGAATCCCCCTTAGAAAAGAAGTGGGATTTTGAAATGCAAAGATGAATAAGAAGCTGAAAGAAGTCCTGCTTGAAAAATGAGACATAGGACTCAACCTGTGTTCTGTGCTAAGGTTTCCTTTCCATTTAGCTCTGCACCTGCCTCGCACCTTCTTGGCTTCTGTAATCCTATTGCTTTTCTATTTTAAAGGGAACTGTTAAAGAGAATACTGTTGATAGTGTGGTGTTTTGTGAGTCTCACTGGGGTTTTGTCTCTTTTGTCATTCCACAGGGTAGAAAACTATGCAGTAAGAAATGATATTGCATTCTACATTTGAGCACTTAATTAATTTTTCTTTAAAAAGATGTGCTTTGTCTTTTTTTTCATAGAATTCACTGATAGAGCAACGTGTTCCTTCTGTTGCATTTTTGAGTTTCTGATATTGCTTTATAGGCCTGAGGTTATAAATTGCAGATTATTGATGTATATGTGGATAATTAGTGTATTTTTCTCCTCAATAAAATAAAGAATAACAGTTAAGCAAAAGTGGAAAAGTATGTGAGCTTTGCATATGTGGTGATGGGAAGTTTTATTTCTAAATGCTTTGAAATAATGCAGAGTGACCAATTCTGAGACACGTACAACTTTTAAGAATACAAAAGACTTTGCATTCTGAATGTTACACAGCATTTGACCTGCTTATTTTCTTAAATGAAGATGAAGACTATGCCAGGTATTGGGGAGAAAAAAAAAAAAGGTGTGATATCTATTACTTTGAATCATTTAAATAGTGATGTGCCTATGCTGTCTTCCTCTGAAGTCCCTGTAGTGCCTTTGTTAGTCTAGATGATTAATTTAACTACTTGCATTGTGAATATTCAGTTTTCTAAAACATTTTCTAAATGTTTTAGGGTGTGCTGATGGAAATTCGTATCCAGCTCCAGCATATTGTAACCCCATTCCTTGGAAACCTATACTTGTGCCTCCTCCAAAGGAAGACAATGTTCTTACCAGGAAGAAGAGTAAGAGACCTGTATCTTGTCAGTCACATGTGTCTTTGCCTGTGGTAATTTATAAGCCCAAGAACAACCCTTGTGTTGGATCTTTGGGCAGAAAGCAGTTGTAGTGCAGAAAACAAAACTGTTCTTACGATCTTGACTGAACTGGGCCGTGAATACGAAGTTCTATATTGTTTATGTAGTTATATGTGCAAAACAGAGAGGGTTTTATTTATTTTTTAAAAAATTTTTGTGAACAGGTTTTGTAATGATGGCTAACTGACCAATCAGCTTTTTTTATATGGTCCTTTTTACATGTTGCATTTTAGTAAAAAGAGAAAAATAAATTCAGCCAATTGTAATGGGACTGTACCTCAATACAAATAAAATGCACAGGATTAGTTCTTCCTTTCCTCTTTCTTTTGTTGTTGAAGAAGTTGTTGGTGTATGTGATTATTCTTTTGGGCAACTTACGGAGTTATTTTAAAAACGCTCATTATAACAGACTTTAAAACAATTCTTGGCTTAATACAGAAGGAATTCAAGGCCTGTGTGCAGTTGCAGGGCTGTGGTGTCATTGGGATTGCAGAGCTCACGTCGCCGGAGTGTGGCGACGGATGGATGCAGGCTCTTTTGGAAGCACCGGCTGGGATGGCGAGGTGGAGAGAGAGCAGGATGAATCCAGCAGGTTTTGCCTGAGGACTGATGATTAGCCAGCTGAGACCTAATGAGTTAAGATTAACAAGGGAGATTTACAGTAGTTTGTGTTAATAGATTATTTGGTTTGTGTTTGTCAGTAATTTATGATATTAATTAGTGCGAAGTCTCACGTATTTAGACTTTCACAAAGTACTTCACATTCACCAATTGTTAGAGCAGTGCAAAGAATATTCTGCAGTCGAGTTTTTCACTTTGCACTGTAAAGTCATAAACATAACTTCATCAAAACAAGAAAGAATACTTTAAACAGCAATATATGAATCTTCTTTAATTCAATTCTGTCATTTTATTATAGTTGCAGCCAAAAATAACTAAGACTGCTGTGTATTGCAGATTTCAATACAAGTGAAAGCCCATTTTAATACTTGAAGGTGCATCATTTAAGCTGACAAAATAGACAAAAGCTAGTACGAGTATACGAGCATGTTCAAAAGATGCTGTGGGTGCACAAGCTGATCTGATGCATTTTGCTTCTACTCTCTGAGATACGTAGGCTCCACAGTGTCCCTGATGGATCTGTTCTTCTTATTTCTGTAACAGTGTCTCAATCAACAGCCAAACATTTATGAAAATGTTATATACAACACAGGTTATCGTTCTGTTAGTTAATGGATGTCTGTTAAGAGTACTCGACTTTCTGCAGTGTGGTATTTCTCATAGGGAGAGTAAAACCTGTGAATTTTCACTGCTGTATTTATTTAACAGTTCATTTTCCTATTTATTCTAATAGGAAAATAAAACCTAGACACCTAACACAGCTCTCTTGAAAGACTATAAAAACTCTTAGCAAGGCCACTGCTGTGGCTTACCAGAATGTTCTCTTAATGCTGTTCATAGGTTATTTCCATATTCTGAAGTACGTAATGCTTTTTGTTCACTGCAGGTTTGCTGGGGGTTTTTTTGAGACAGAAAATAATTTTAATGGATTATACCTGATTCTTTTCTTTATGTTTATTTTATATTAATTTTATTATGCACACTTAGGAGAAGTCTGGACTCCATAAAATACACGGAATGTCAAACTGTGTCTCTGTAAGTATGAGAACATGGGCTTCACAGAAGAAGTCTGCACATTATCTTCAGGATGTAGAACTCTGTGACCGGCTTTTTCTGTAAGGACCTCTGCCATGGATTGGTATGAAACTGGTGGATTAATGGATTAGTTGTTAATCTCTCCATCTGACCTGGCCATGTGGAGATTTTTTATGAGAGTCAGAAGTCTGACGATTGTGAAAGCTACCAGCAGCTCATTAGTGTTTAGAGGAAGAGACAGCATTTTCCTGTAATGTGTAGATGATTAATTTTGGATTAGTTTACAGAGGTTTCTTGGGACTCTGATTTAGTTGAAGAGCTGTGTACTATTGTGTTAGTATTTTCTTCGATAGTTTTTCTGAAATAGTGTGTGGCCACCAGTAGAGCGTGTTGACATAATTACTCAACTGTGTAATTATGCCTTTGTATTTGTTTTAGCATTTATTTGATTGTAGTGACATAAAATGGCCTGTTATATGAAGACAGGCATTGATAGCATTTATAGTAACAGAGTATGAAAGCACCTATGACTTGATTCTGCTGTATCCCTTTGTTGGCAAGATTTCTGTTGGCTTTAACAGTGGCAAATGGCAGTTAACAGGGGTTCTTATGCTAACCCAAATAGAGTTGTCCTTCAGGATGCATGTATGCCCCCAGGGTGAAGGGTTAAATAAATCTTAAATGTGTATTGATTCAGAAATGGGAATACAACGGTAAATATTGAAGTCTAGTACTTTTCTTTCAGATGCTTCGGCCAGAATAATTGAACGGAGTGCTCACTGGAATTCTGGGTTAGAGATTTGAGAAAATACTAATAAATATCTAAAGCCATTGGGTTTTTTATTTTCTCCCACCAAAGATAGCGTTACTTTTCCTCCACCAGATTTTCTGTGGAAAGGTTTATCCTGTCTGCAGCATCAGAATGGTGTTTCATTTGGAGACAGCCAGCTTTAAGTGGACTTGTAACAACCCCTAAAACAGCGGCTTTAAGATGAGGCCCTTGCTGTAGCTTATCTATAGCATTGTAAATAGAGTTCTGTCCTAACTAAATTACAAGTAGGGTTAAGGCAAGATAGCTCGTGAGTGTACATATTGGCTCTGATTCAATCAACATAATGGTTTTGCTGAGCAAAGAAGAGAAATACTGTTTGGATTTTTTCCAACAGGATATCAACCACACAATAAAATGGCCTGGCCTTGTAGCATGATTTAAGATTGTATGCTACGGAAAGCTATAATTTCATGCTGTTGCAGCAAATAATTAATTTATACCATTCTTTCTCAAATGTTAAAAAGATAAAATCTTAACACTTTATTTTAGCTTAAACAGCATCCTGTAGCCTCTTACTAAGTTCTGCCCTGGATTTCTCTGCTCATGAAATTTCACAGTAGATCAAGTTGCAGAATCTCAAATTACTCACTAGAAACAATCCAAGATTTTGCATCTTGATGTCTGTGCTGCTAAAAGAACATGAGACTCAACCTCATCTTATTTTCATCCTCTTGTTTTTGCAGAATTTCCCTTTGTAAGAATTCATGGACCACTTCAAAATCCTGGCTGCTGCATCCTTCTAGGATTCACCACCTTTCCTCCTCTCCACCTGTCAGTCGTAACAGAGCGCCACATTCAACCTGACTGTGAGGGATTAAATCTCCTAGGAGCTTTTGCTGGTTTTCAAAATGACTGTGTAGGTGCTCTCTAAAAGTAGCATGACTTTCCAGTAGTTAACAGTGGATCTTCACACGTTTCAGGATTGAAAGTCTACAAGCAGCAAAGCGGATCAAAAGAAGTCCTAGAAGAGCATAAGATGAGTAAGAGGTCATGAGTGTAGGCAACCTTGCCTTCCTAGGAAATAGTCCAGTCAACCTAATGCAACTTCACTGTTGGAAGTTTTGTTCCTGGTTCTGATGTGGAGCCAAAGCTTCACTTGAACACAGTAATTGCATCAGATTCTAATAATGTCCTTGCCAGCATAGTGTTTAATTGTAAAATTAATGTCTTAATTTACCTTTTTGAAAACCAGATTGAAGAGCAGTCAGTAGTCCTGATATAATTTTCACTGGGAGATTTTCATAAGTAAATATGGAAGTTTTCACACTTTATTGCTATAGTCAAAAGGTGAGTGTTCCGAGCTGCTGTCCCCTGGGCAACATCATGAGCTGTGTTGAAACTCAGTAATGAAAAGGAAATCTGAGTACCTTCATCTAGTAAAGTGTATAAACACTTGAAATGTGTTAGGGAGATCATTGATAAAGCAGGGCTAAAGCCCCGTGTCACGCTTGCCTGGATTTGAGGCCTAGGAGCTAAAGCCTGTTCAGTTAACAGAGCCTCCATTTCATATATAATGTAATGTCAGTGTTTTTACATGTGTAACTCATTTTATAATGACCTATTAGACATTCTAGTTAAGGGAGAGTAAAATTTTTGCAAAATGTGAAGCCTTTTTTCTTAATATATGGACTGAAACGTTTGCTTGGTTCGATTTAGTAATTCAAGCAGAGTGTGCAAATATGTAGTTCACAGGCAAATTTGAATTTACAGAAAATTGGGAGAGTGGGTGATTTGAAAAGTGAAATACTTGAAGCTCTTAGTAGCAAAAGCTATTGAACTACCCTGTAGCCAGATGCAAGAGTGGATTCAATTATGTTAATGGTGATGATGTTGTTACAAAGGATTCAGACTTTGGTTTCTTTTACTAAAGTCACAACTGACACGACTTCAGTATTATTAGCACTAAACACCGATAAGTAGCTCTGTGACTTTCACCAGTAATTCCTTCAAACAATGCACGGTTGTGTGTTTTGGGATTAAGGCAACAAGTTGTTAATAAGTAACCCAGCAATGCCAAAATGTTGATAGATGCTGGAATGTTTTCTCCCTAACTTGACTCTGACTAAAACAAAAAAAAACCTAAACCCCTACAAGTTTTATTGTACAGTGCCACCATATATGGTTGTAAAGGTATGAAATCTATAATGTAGAGGTCCTTTTTGTTAAGGGGTTGATCAGGGTCAGAAGAAAGATTTTCAGTTCCCCCTTTACATTGACACGTGTGCATCCATCTTTAAATAACAGTTACTGAAAGCTATGTAGAATATTTATCGGTACCCAGGAGGAAAGCGAGGTGACTGTGGTGTGCCTGAGTTCAAAGAGCCCTTCAAAGATACCGATATAAATCCACACTTGGAGCCTTCGCTGGCAACATTGCGATCAAGTTATAGAGGATGAGTCCCAGGAATTCCTGTTGTTGTTCTTGCTAAGCGAGTGCACCAGTTTAAAGAGCAAATGCCGATGTTTTTATTTCCACTGTTCAGAAGGGATTTCTCCCTCTGCTTGTTAGGATGTCTGTTCCAGTTGAGCATCTCTCGCAGCGTGTTGCGTTAGGCAGTGACAAATGTCTAAAAGGACGTGTGAAGTTTGCAAAAACAATTTCCGTACCAGATGGAACTGCCAGGGATGCAGGAAAAAAAGAAAGGCAGAAGGCAACTGAGACTGCAGCCGGGAATGGACAGAATGCGGTACCTGTGTCGCGTTATTTCTGTCCCGTCACGTAGGAGTGTGCACAATGGTGAACTGGAACAAGTGAGTTGCTGAGCTTATCCAGCACTTTTTTCTATGCCACCCTGTGTACACTTTGCCAGAGGTGTATCAAAATTATCTCCAGCCAGATGTGCTGTTGTTATCAACAGCTTCAAGTAGAATCTAGCGAGTGCGACGAGTGTGGTAGCTAAATACCAAAGCTGCTGCCTTGGTACAGGGCTGAACATTAAAGCTTTTGGCTAACACTTGTTTATGAGTTTCTAGGCTGTTGCAGCTGACAAACTGGATGAAACTTCCTTGTTTCCTTGCGTGTACTTCGATCTCAAATGGCTTTCCAGAACTTACTACCATTTTGTGTGCAAATTCTTGTACTCCTCAGGAAGGAGAACGGAGAGTAAGTGTTTAACTGTACCAAGATTCTTGATGTAGGAGAAGTGGATAATATGGCCCCCAAGAATTTAGCAAAGAAAGTGTTCTTATACTGGCTTAATCTGTTAGTAATATGAAAAGTTACATGAACTATAATTTGAAGAAACTCTAGGCTCCAGGTGCTGCTTATTTTTAAAGTGCTTTTTTTCTTGGTATGTGTTGTTTTTTATTGGGGTTTTTTTAGGCCGAAGTTGTTATTGAACTATTTATCAAGTCCGTGCTTAAATGCTGACCACGGAACTATTTTTACTTTCGTATTGGTTAAGATGAACAGCTTTGAAAATTGGTGAGATTTTATGTAATCTCCTGAATGCCGTGGAGATGCTGGTCACGTTTCATGAGATTCCAACACAAACAAATCTTTGAAAAAAAACCCTCCCTACATTTTTGTTATTTCAGGTGGTCTGGGTGTGTTGCTCATACATAAAATTGTTAGGGTTCTTCTAAGACTGCTTCAGAGGTATAGTATTTCAGGATTAAAATGCTTAAACAGGAATAAGGCAACTAAGCTTCAACATTACGCCTTTTAAAACTATTGAAAAGTGGCATTTCACCTTCCAACTTACCCTTAAGCCTTTGATACTTTTAAAGCATAATCTTCTTGTAAAGCAGTTCAAATGTTTGGTACAGTCACTTAAAATATTAATCTGCTTCATGCCTAGTTCAGTGTTTTTCATGCTGCTCACTGTTTTGCCTGCTGCTTTATCGTTAATTTACTGTCCTTGCCGATAAATTTACAGAATTGGACCTCCCCTTCATTCAAACTGTTGTGTTTGTTATAGAAAAACTTCCAAGTAATAGTGAATCCAGGGCCACCGGCCTAGAAAATATGTTTGTGTCAGTCTCTGATCCATGAGCTTTTACTTATTTATTTATATGAAGTAAAATATTTCCAGCAGAAGGGATTAAACATCTCCAGGTAATACATTCTCATTCGGCCACTAGGTCACTCACTTGAATACCCATGGGAGAAATGAGTGGAAATCACTGGTAAGTATTGATTATTGGGAAATAAAATGGTTTGATTTCTTTTCCGAAGTTTTCTGAAAAATCTCTTTTAATCGTCTCTTATTTATACTAAAAAAAATTGGTTTATGTCAAAAGTTTAATGCTGTGTGAACAAATTTTAGCCTTTGGGTCTTGATAAGGACAGTTTTAGCTTGAGTTTGGATGAAGTTTGAATATTTTGGGGAAAGGATTGAGGTAAGATCATGTAGTTTCCTCTTCTGATGCTAAAACAATCATTATTTTTACAACTGGGTCTCTTAGCATCTAAGTTAGCATTAGGGGTTTTGCTGCACACAGCTGGTTGGCAGGATACAAATGCATGGGTGGTGACTGATCTTTGTGCGCTGCAACTGGTGTTTCCTTGTGTGCTCAACACACCTTCCTTTTAATTTTGCACATATCCAATCGTAAGTTATGTTTGAATCCTATATAAAAAGAGTTTGCAATCTAGACTTTCGAGACCCAATCGCTGGTAAACAAAAGACACACCTCACAAAGTGGTGATAGGATCTACAAAGGGTATCCAGGAGTTTGTTTGTTTTCTTTTTTCCCTCTAATATTATGAAGTATTTTTGTTCTGTTTTATCCTGGGACTTTTTCAAGAGTAGAAACATGTATGAAATTATATTTTTTTATTTGCATAAAGATTTCAAATGTACTTCTCTTGGCATCTTAATATATAGTATGTGTATTTTTATATATATGAAAAACATTTGGCTGAGTTTTAGTGTTGCTTTGGTTTCTTAACACAAAAGGGAAGTAAAATGAATAATCATAAGCTTTTGAATCATGATCTCAAAAAATAATTCTTGTCTAGCTGTGTATAGTTTGAAGAATCACACAGTATACTCTTTAATTAACATGGAGACAATATATAGTGGGTAAAGAATGCTGCCTTGTGATGGAATCAAAGAACTTTGATTTTAAACTCCTGAGTTAGGTATCTGCCCCTGCCTCTTTGTTAGATGTAGGACAAGCTAAATAACTTCTCTCTGCCAGAGTTAGAGCATGTCTGAAAGCTGCTAGCTTTCCTAAATTAGCCCTTTTGATTGCCAGGTAAACCCACACATGAAACAGGGTGTAGGAGACTCGGTTACACTGAATAGCCAAGTGATAAGGGGGACTTTCAATTGTCTGGCTTTTTTGTAGCGGCATGTACAGCACGTACAGTATTCCCTTAACTGCACTGATGAGCCATTGCTATAAGAGGCAGTGTCTCAAACAGATGCCATTAAATCTTATCTAGAAACCAGATCATTACATGTTTTCCATGACTTTGTTTTAATTCTGTTTCTATCTTTACTGCCACGTTGCTGCTGTTGATGATGAGTTAAAGACATGCTCTGCTAGGCAACTAAATATGCTTTGGAAATACAAACTTTTTTAAAGCTAAAAAATGTAATAAAAACTTACTGGTAGGGCATAAACCAAGCTCAAAGAATGTTTGGAACTAACATTATAAGCCAGAAGTGCTTGCCCTCTGAGCAAAAAACACCAAAAAAGAAAAAAAAAAACACAACTTTGGCAATAAAGGAAATTATAAGCAGTTGTAATGCCCAATACTGCACAAATAAAGTACTATGTACAATGGAGCTATTACTTAGTAAAAGTTTTCCTCTTTTTACCCGTTTATAACACATGGTAACTTTTCTGCACTTTAAGTCCACTCCAAATCCCTTTGGTAGCTTTTTAGGGGAAGAAAAAACCAAAAACCACAAGGCAAAAAGAAACAACCGCTCCACCAAGCCCATATGAAGCCTTGACTCACTGCAGCCCGAGGCATAGTTTAGAATCCAGCTTTTTGGAAAGACGAGTTCTTCCCGTTGCTGGAGAAGGGAGGGGAGGGATGCAAGTCTGTGTCATGGATTTCAAACGCAGCTTGACTTGCAACGTCAAGAATTGGTTGCCGTGCTGTGTACTTTCAACAGCGATTTTAAGTGCTGGGTTTTTCCTTAGGTAATCAGCTTTTGATATGCCTCAAAGTGCATGAATTTAGAGAAACTGCTTATCAGTTTAAATCAGATATACCTTTCCAAAATTTAGAATTGGAGACAAAGGAAAAGCAACAGTCACTTGGGTTCGGTTTCACCTCACCTGACTTGAGACACCTACCTTGTAAACTACTCCCACTATGTTCTTTAATATTAAGGACTAGATATTGGCATGCTCAGCGTGCAGCAATGGTCTTTGAGAAAGACAAATTAAACTCCAGAAGTGTGTATTTCTTTCCATTGTATAGAGCTACTGTCTTGGAGGGTGTCTCTGCTGCCTGGTCAGGTTTATCCTATCTGTGCCGTTTCAGTTCAGAGCTTTTGTGGCATTAGCTGTGTCTTGAGAGAAGCTGTGCCTGTTGTTATTGTCACTGTCACAACTTTATTCTGAGTCTTATATTTAGTATTTTTTTCATTAAAATCCTAGACTGAATTGTAATCTCACTTTCATGAAGAAAACCCCATCTCAAAATGCTATGAAAACAGAGAAAGGTTAGTGCTGTTAGTGTTGTCATTTATAAGCTAATATCCCAATTTTTTTACCGAATCAACTCCTGCTTTTTGTGCTCTTCGATGAACAACACTACTTGTCAAACTAAACTAAATTTCTGTTCATTTGGGTTCCAGTTCCTCACAGGTAGGAGCTGCACCCATTTGACAGATTTTAGCTGTTAGTGTGTTTCATAGCTAACTTAATTTGCACTCTCAGATGGAAAAAACCCACAAGAAGCAGGTTTTAGAAGTATAAAGACATAATTTGCCTATATGGTTGTGTGGGTTTCTGGCAGGTCAGAGGAGTCACTAGCAGCCTGTATATCCTTGGTCCTTACGGAGATTCCAGCGTCACTTTGAGCAGGACCCCAATGTGTCACAAATAAATGAACAGCATGGGTTGTGCACCTGGTGCTTAGCAGCATTATACCTTACAAGGAAAGCAACATAACAAAGAAAAGCAAAAAAAACCCCAATAGTCCTGTTTACTCTGTAAAATTAAACACCCTGAAAACTGTCTGGAAGATGATTTTTGTCAAGAAACCTATAAGAGACTTCTGAAGCTTGTGCAGTTGTGACAATGATCCTGTAGTTAGCTGATGATGAACAAAAAATCTCAGTGTACAGATCAGTAATGATATTGCAGCATTGAAAATTGTGATCTATGAAAAACCAGAAGGGTTCTTATGAAACCTAGTTAACCTACTTTAAAAAAAAATAATAATCTTTTTGACAGCAGTAGTAAAATATCCAGTATATAACCCTTAACTACCACTAGGACTGTTACTCACCAATCCCTCTGGATTGCCTAACCATCCATTTCTTAGTGCTTTCCAGCAGCTGTGTGAACACCTTTAAAAATCCAGACATGCTGCAACCTGTGAAATGATTGGAAATTTCTGAGAAATCTAGTTTAGGAGCCTCTGGCGGGATTGCGATACAGGAGATTTGTCAAAAGTAATTTGATACGTAACCATAGCTAATGATGGAATCCTAATCGATGTGAAGAAGAAACTCTCACAGATATCTGCAGTCAGTCTGAACTCAAGATTTATGGGATTCCCTTTTCTTTCCATCTGCAGTTTTCTCACAGCATCACAAAAAAGCAAAGTTCACATACCAAAAAATCTGAAAATACCAGGTCAAACGTAAGCAATTAAACCCAAGCAATTAAAACTTAAGCAGTTTAGCAGGTCAAGGATGTCTGACCCAGCAAAAAGGCCAGCCAATGGGTAATACAAGGTCTGTCTCCATCTCAGCAGACCTCTGTATAAAGTGTAGGAGTAAAGACTGAGGGGTCTGTTTTCAAGGGGTTCTGACAAAGAGAAATTCCCTCTAAACCTCTCCTGACCCGTTAACATAGTCAATCTCAAACGTTACGAGAGATTGTAATAGTGTGATTGGAAAAAGCGTTTTTTCCCCTCAAGTTCTAGAAGGGAAATAATAAAGAAAATCCTGTTCTACTGCTTCTTCTTTAAAAAATGTATTTTCTTAGTGGAAGATATGTAGGGAAATAGATGCAGTGTATAACTGATATACGCTATTTATTGTGTACAAAACTGAATATGAATTTTCTCAGATTAAAAAAAAAAAAGAAGAATTGATAAAGACAGTGATGTCAATAATAGAATCTGATCTAATTTCCAGTTTTGAGGAATCTGAACATTTCTTATCACTACCAGCCTTTGCAATTTGTAGTGAAGGGTACATGTTACAATGCATTAATTTACTCTTTTTTTAAACCTCCATTTTTGGTTATGATTAATTGATAATTTCAACTTTGATTTGAAAGTGTACGTGTCTGTTTCTCAAATGCGATTCATATGTTGGTGTTCCATCTTTCCTACGTTTTCTTCCACATGTGGTTTCCTGACAGTGTCGGAGGTTTTGCTCTCTGAACTAATTTTCTTGCTCTTTGTTTTATGAGCCCCAAGAAGCAGTTCTGATTTATCTGAAGCCGTTGACTGTCGATTGCCTGAACTGTGCTTGCCAGGCCCATAGGGAGAATAATGAGCTTGATCTTTTTATTGATTCAGGCGTTAAATCGTTCCAAGTTTTTGTCGTGCTTCTTTATGTCAATGTCATTGTGGAAAACTGTGTTTCCGTTAAAAGGTGAGTTCCGACATCCTGTGCCATGTGCTGTGTTGCAGTTTCTGAATATTAATTTAATAAATGTGATCTATAGTGATAGGTATGCCAGGTATCTATTTAATGGGTAGAACCTAAAGCCGCGCTTGCACTGCGCTAGTGCAAAACCAGTAAACGTTATTTCTCTTGAGTTCTTATGGTACCAGGTCTTTACTAAGGCAAGAACCTGAGAAAAGCACTGCGACGCCCCCAGGAGAAGTGAAATTACTGAATAAAACTTTAAACAACACCCAGAGACACAGATTAAAGGATTTGCCTCAGCCATTTTAGGGGAAGGAGGAAATGACATTTGGAAAAGCACCAGCTGAGGTATGCCTTTCCTCATGGAAGCTGAGTTTTTTCTCTCGTTGCTGAGAGTGGAATGCAGTGTATGAATCCAGTCCGGTGGCAGAGATATAACACACGTGATGGAGCATCTTTCCACTCATTTCTTTTCCGGGGAACTTTAACTGTATTGTACACTGAAGAAAATTATATAATGATAATACCTCTCTAGTGACGATCCCGTAGACTTCTTATGGCTAATAACTAAACCCAGCACAGTTTATTTTACGCAGTATAAAGCAATTTTACTTGCAATATATTTTTCACTCACTAGATATCTCGATGCTCTCTAATATTCTGGACATGGTATGATGCTCGGTAAACTGAGTCTTGAAAAAGAACCTGAGACGTAACTGGAATCTTGAATTTTTTTGGAACCTTGCTTGTTAACATAAATTCCATCCATTTGAGAACCTTGTCTGGATTTTAGTACCTGGACTCTGTGTTTCTCATTGCCTGCTATATGATGAGGATATGAGTACACAATTATACTGTATAGCACTAATTTTGCTTTTTAAGGAGGAATGGGTACTTTTTGAATCTGGAAACAATTCTGTCGGACCAAACAATCCTTGTATCAATGAAAAGTGTTTGTCCAGTGTTCTAAACCCAGCGAAAAATTAATATTATCGCTCCCAGTAGCTTTAGTTTTTGTAATATATAATTGTTCGACCTGATTTAAATAATAAAAAGATTGCAAAGCAAATAATTCAAAGAAAATATCAGTTAATCAGTGCATTAGGCAAATGGCAGGGAGCTTGACTCTAAAGACATTTTCAATCTTCTGTTTAGATGGAAATGCTGATAGAAATGAGTGGGATTTTTCTTTCATCTGGTTGAACTGTTAAGTCTTCATGGATCTCAAGGTTCTCTATTCATTGTTGGAAGCTCTTTCTCCTGAGCTGCTTTGAAAAGCAAATGCTTCGTCTTTAGGATGCAGCACACTGCATGCCTTCCAGGCCTTCTCTCATGGAGTTGACTTCTTAACCCCCTAATTGTATTTTCTTTATCTCTTACTTCTCCTCCTCCAAGTAAGTCTTGATAGCATAGGCAGGTTATAGGAAGGTGAGGGAATATGAAGACTTGCCTTTTCTCCTTGTATCATCAGACCAGTACAAGGGAGGGGTGCATCAATTAATGTACAGTCATGAGGTATGAACTAGTTTGACATGGTCTTAACTGCATATATAAGTAATACAGTTATGGATTTCCTTTTGATTTATTCAGGAAGGTAATATGCTTCTTGGAGACGTGAGGCAAGAAGCTTCGTGTTGGTATATGTGCTTTCAACAGAACTTTTCCAGACTTTTTCAGACTAAGGAGGTAACTCTTCAGCGTTGCATGAGGTACCTTTCATGGCCTGCAGAAATCTCAATCTGTGTTTTTTAATCTAACAAAAGCAGACAAAGAGTTGATATTTAATTAAATTGTCAGATGCTTGATTTTCTGAAAATATTTCATAAAATCTGGAAAGAGTAAACTGCTGTGGAAAGCGAGAATTTGACCTTACTATTCTTTATAATGCTGAATATTTATGAGTGGCTAACGTATTTACAAAAGACCTAATCTGCACGTTTTAAAGAGGGTCTAAAAAACTAAAAGCAGCTGACAAGAGCAATTCAATATCTGGCAGAGGATTTGGCTGTATTTTCCGAAGTATGTCTCGTATCTGATACACATGTGAAAGTTCTATGCGTTAGATCTATGTGACGAAGACAAAATGTCAAATTCCATGTCTAAATTTTTGCATTTGTCATTAGATGACAAATATTCAGCCTCCAGCTTGTAAAAAGTTGAACACATTAACATAGGCATTAATTGTTCATCCTGTTGATAAAATGTTAATCCTCATCTCGCATTGGCATCACTTGCACCATCCTCTGCTCGTCGGGCTGTACGATGGAGCTTCCTCGAAGAGCTCAATGGTTGCGAAGCTCAGAAAATCTGTGCTCGTGGAGACTTTTGGAGATGTTCTCCGGGTGCTTGTTTACTTGATAGAACAAGCACGAAGACGCTATGAACGTGCAGCCTTTTATCGTGCTCCCCAGATTCTTGGGACACTCTGCCCTTAGGATTTCTTGTGGCTTGCTTTGTACATTTCTCATTCTGTTTTCCAGCTGTTGTCATGAAGGAGATGCAAAAGTCCATAAAAAAACATGCTATTACTAAAAAGATTAATTGTCTGAGTGAAAGGAAAGGTCTTTTGGTTTTGACATATGTGCTGTCACGCACATCTTTATATTTAATATCTACAGGAAGAATTAAGGTACGTGATTTCTGAGATCCAAGTACCTCAGCAAAAGAGAGATTCATGTAAGAGACTGCAGGAGTCTGTTCTGACATTTGACATTTTAGGGGAACCAGATGCTCTGCAACAGGCTCTTTCATTGCAGTTCTGCATTGCAGGTTCCCACTTGGGCCCCTTACTGACAAGCTAAATAAGACACTACAAGGGGAAAAAAAGCCTCATTCTGGGTGATTTGGGTCTTAACAGCTAAACAATTCTACCAGTTGACATAAAACCAGGCACACTGGTAGAGCAAGGGAAAGCCAGCTGTGAAAGGAGAGAGCTGAAATGCTGTCGTACGTATGAGCCAGTGTTATTCCAGGATAGTTTCTGTAATCACAAAGCTGCCTTCAAATGTAGTTAACAAAGCCAGTCATTGATACAATTCCTTGCATTTCTGCTCTGAGGAGTGCTCTGTCCATTAGGAAAAAGCATAACTGTGCCCAGTGGCAGTAAGTGCTTCTTGATCTGACTAAACCTGAGTTGTCTTCCTTCCATGACCCATCTTGTGGAGTCACATCCCATCCTGGACATGTGTAAAAGCAACATTTTTTGTTTGTTAATAGGGTACATTGTACGACTCTGATCTGCAGTACTGTTAATTTTTAGTTTATAGGATACTGATATAATCAAAATTATGATGAAGAGTGGCACTATTATTTGTTGCCCTCTAGCACATATGAAAGTATCAGATGAATAGAGGAAAAATTTTCCAAATCATCCTTTCTGTGACTGAAGACAGTCAGATTTTTGAAGACAGGAAACTAAGATTGTTTTTTGAAATAGGGCACAATATAAAGAAGAACTAAAATATTTTGCTGAAATCAGAAATATCAGCTTCTGAAATCTTTTAAAATCAGATTGTAGATAACAAGTCAAAGTTGTAGAGTAAGACCCTTTTGCTCAAGCTATGAATTAAACCTGAATGCTAAGAATTAAGGAGAGCTTTTGTGAGTTATGTTATGTACTTCATCAGGACTCCAAAGGGAGCAAGTGATACAGCACAAGGGAGCTACCTCATTTTTGAAGGTGAGGATGTCAGTTCAGTTTCCTCTTCCTATTTGTACAAGTGTTTGAGAATAGCTCAGTGGTTTGATGGGATGGAAGAGGAGATGGATGAAGGGATGCTTTTAGAAAGATCAGGATCATGCTTCATGTAAGTAGATGTCAGAGCTGAAGGATTTCTTTCCTGATCATATTAAATAATTGGACTTTTCAGTATAATTACTGACTTTAGAAAAAAAGACATTGCAGCAACTGGTTGTTTGTTTTGTTTTCCCTGCAGACTTGTGTTTCTGCAAGGGAACCTTTAGCAGTGTTATACTGAAAACATTATGAATGCTGCCAGCAGAGGATACAGTACAAGGTGGTGGAACAGTATCTTGGTACTAACTGTCGTTATCTTGGGTCAGCCTGCTCGAAATCCTGCGCCGCCTTCTGGGAGCCGCTGTCACCTCTGCAGATTCGTCTTCTCTCTTGAGCTTGTAACCAACAGAGAAGAAAGAAATCAATGTTCGGGAGGGATGACTCAGAAACAAACCACAGAAGTATCCCTGTTAACAGAAGCACCCAGGATTTCCATGGGTTTTGAATAAGGTCCTACAAAGAAGGTATGTCTATGGCAGTCCTGTTTTCTGAAGCCTGTAGGAAGTGGTGGGTTATATTTTTAACCCCTTCTCTACAGTTTGAATGGTCTCTGCTTGTGCTCTGTGATTCTAGTCAGATGAGAGTTTGGACTCTACCCAGCAATATTTCTGGCAGGAGTTCACCTGAAGGAAGTATCATCCTGAGCCAAAATCAACTATTGTAACAGTTTGTCCTCTGGCCACTTCACTCTATCTTTGTACAAGTGCTTCCATTTTTATGCTTGAATTTTTTGTGTCTGAAGAGACATTTTACTGTCCTTTCTGCTGTGGTCTGGCTGCCACATCTCACCTTTATTGGCAAAACTGATTATTTCCGATAACTACCTATCAAGCAGAGCATGGCATATTGTACACAATTTTGGTGTCTTAAACCTACTGATTTGCCAGGATTTTTGGTAACCTCTACTGTAAGAGTCCTGTAAGCATGGCTATGCAGATACTCAGGACCTAGAAGGAAGGCAAGACAAAGCTATCTTACATAGTTCTTGTAATGCTCTTCTCTTTACTCATATGAAACTTTTTAATGAAGTAAGAGTATACTTAAAAAGAAATTCTTGTCTGTGTTGCTGCCAGCAGTAGAAGGACTTCCAGCTAGAATGGGATTGGGATTTTGTTGTACATGTGTAGCATAAAGGCTGTAGGTAGCACGAGTAGGGTTGGCAGCAATGTTTGCTCTTCTGACTGTGTGCCTGTCAGATAGGCTAAGAGTGTTAGAAGTTTTGCCTGCAGGGCAAAAAGCATGGCTGTGAATTGAGGAGTCTCTAAAATGGTCCTTTCAATCAGGACAATGTTTCCCTGAAAACAGGGTAGGAATAATGACAAAAGATTTCCTTTCTTTCAGCTTCACCCTCGTTCGGCTAACACCAGACCCAGCAACTTTCTTAAAGTTTTTTCCCTCTAATTCATTGTACCAAGACTTCAGGAATTGCCTGGATATCATAATCTTTGATACATTTCTCCTTTATTTTCATGCGTTTTCCTTTTCTAGTGTCACAGTTGTACATCCTGCTATTTCCCAGGAATCACCTCTGAATTCCTGAGCAAACCTGAATATGCTGTCTTTGGGGTGTAGGGGACGTGTCTGTGGTTTGGTTTTGTGTCTGCACTTTGGTTTTGTGTCTGGCCATCTGGAACATTTAGGCTGGATAGAGGGTAGCATTTACACTGATCATTTGTACAGATATTTAATTCCACTCGTAACTGTAGCAGCTACTGAGCATCTCGACTGACTGTGTGATCCTTGTGGCTGTTATCCCCACACTGCCATAGCTTTGTTGCCTGAAGTTACTGTTTATTGACACGTCATGACTTCTTTGCTTATCTTTACAAAGATTACTATTTCTTGTCAGTAAGCATCCTAGTGGCATTACAATCTGCACATGGATATATATGAAGGGCTCCTATCATCTTTGTCAGCAGCATTATAATCTGCATTTTAGATTACTGGGATGACACATGCTCAGTTTCCACCTGGATGATCTGAGTGTGATTGATAGATATTGTCCCTTAAGGTCTGGGTGCAGATCTGAACAAGCTGATAACATCTCGATAAGAAGCTTCTTGCTGAAGTTGTGTTGCCTGTATACTTTAAATAAAAGTTTTTGAACTGCTAGTTTCAGGCCAGCCAGAATAACTCCATATTTCCAAGACATGTAGAACAGAAGATCTGCTTGAGCACCTTCCTTTTTGAGGTGGGAACACGACAGGAGAAAGAGGGAATGTCTGCGGCCATCGAAGCTGCCCGCTGAACTGCTTTTGACCATATAAGCTAACAAAGTTCAACTGTGTCCGTGTTTAAGCTTATTCCAACTGTGAAGTAATTTCTGGCATCTATAGCAAGTCCTTGAAGCTTTAAAATCATGGCTCTGTAAACTGGGTTCTTCTGCATTACAAATAAACTATTAGTATGCACCATTTAAGACGTGAATATGGGCTGTTTTGCTTCAACCCATATGCACAGTTCAGAAGGTCAGGCATTACCACAGTATCTCTCCTGTTATTTTAGGGCTCTCGTGTGTTATGGTTGGCCCTGATCACATGGCATTTGGTTTCAGTTATTTTTCCATGGGTTTGGCTTTTAAGAATAGACACATTTCAAGCAAAATCCAACAAGTTGTAAAGTTCACAAAGGCTGAGGACTGCGATCGCTTTTAGACTGGAGCAGTTGAAAGGAGATAAACATCTTGTTCTAAGGCTTGTGACTGTTTAGTCCCAATATAGTCTAACTAAGTTATGAGTAGTGGAGAAAGCAAAACTTGGTGTGGGTTTTAAGGGGCAGGGGAGAAGCAAAAAGCAAGTAAGGCAGACGGTGTTGTAGTAGCCCTTAGCAGCTTTGCTTCTTAGACCAACTGTTCCTAAATTACTTGGAATTTAGAGGCAAACAGAGCTAAAAGTGCAGAAACGGTGCTCTTTGTTGAAGTAAAGCCCAGTAATGAGTTTGATAAATAATAGAAGGATTGGAAGGGGGATTCCCTTCTGGTGAAAATGCTGACTCTGTGATCCCCAGCTGTGGCTCATCATTTAAACTGCTGGTTTTCTTATTTCTGTGATTTTTTTCCTGTAAGAAGTTTTTCCTACCCTCTCTGTAAAGACCTGTACAGAAAATGTAGGCACCCTTTGTTTAAAGAGTGCCTGGGGGTAGGGGCAAGGTAAAAATTCCAAGGACTGCATTTCAAAATGTATAGGGCTGTTTAAATGATCAAATTCTAGTAGTATTGAAAGGAGTCTCCTCTGTCATCTCAGTACCGAAAATTTGCCTCAGGGCTTGTAGACTGACCACCTAACTGATGTGGTAACATTTTCAATACCAGGAACTGCTTAATATTTTGGAAAATTTCTTCGTCTCAGACTCATTCATGAAAATCCTTGTGAAAAGAGGATGAAATGCCAGCGCAAAAGAAGTGTGCTTTGTGTAGCTGCGGATTGGTAGAGACTCTAGCCGCTGATGGAGAAACATTAGAAGTCAAAGGAGACCTGAAGGAATGTGTGCTTAGGTCTTTCAGTCATAAAGAACATAGAGATATTTATATACACAGAAATCCAGGGAGCTCTCACTTGTAGAAGGAACTGTGGATGTGGAGTCCTAAAAGACTATAGTGAATGTGGCAGGGTTTATTTAAGCTTTTCAGGCTCTGCAAACAAACCACTCGATAGAAGTTGGGTGCTGCAGTCCTAACACTTGTGGTTGGCTTGTATCTCACAGGAGCACGTCCAAAAGTCGATGAAAGACTGAAACGCTTCGTGCGAAGCTACAGAAGTAAGACGATAGGAAGGATCGCTCTCCACCATCTCCTACTGGTAGAGTACTTAGTGCTCATTGTACAGCAAAGATGGGTTCTGAACTTTCTTTTGGTGTAACTGATTTTGTTTAAATACATGTGACAGTATCAAGATTTGGATTTGTTGCAAACTTTGGCTCTTTTGTCGCTTACTCAAAAGTTGAAACTTGATTCGAAAACGCACTGTTTTGGTGATGTAGATTTATCATCCTTGCAGGAGTTTGGATGTGTGAAGCTTGAGGTTTACAATACTAATGACAATTTTTTGGAGATACCTGATGTCTTCTTTATTTTTTGTACTCACTTGTCTTAAAATTGCTGGAGTAGCCATGCAGTTAAACAGAGGAGAGCACAGCAGAAATAAAGTAATGCATCTACTGTAATATCTCTGGCTTCTCTCATTGCAGCATCAGACTGAAATCAGAGATTAAATAGTTGATGGTCTGGTGGAATAAATAGATATATTCTTGCTTTCTTTTTACATTAAAAAGAACTTTGATGTGGTCCTTAGCAATTCTCAGTTCTAACTGTTGCTTATTGGACTTGGGTCACCCTCAGAGGGAGTTATTGAGTAAAAATCAGAAGCACATGTTGAATAGTTTAGTGGAGTAACAGGACCTCAGCTGCTGTGGCACTGGAGGAGCAGTGCTGCAAAGAACCAAATGCACCGCTATTTAGTGAACAGTAGCTACACTACTCAAATAATGCTGGTTAGCTCTACGGTGAAGTCAGGATTAAAAGTGGGGGCAGAACTATTTCCTTGCTGTCTAAGGACAGGGAAGTCAGAACCAAGACTCCAGAAAGAAACAAAAATGTCTTTTTTCTAATTATTATTTTTATTTCTGCATAGTGTTGCCTAGTTCAACAAGGACTCAACTGACTGATTTAACGGAGGCCCCATTAAAATGGATTTTACTCTGGGTCACCTAGAGTTTAAGAAGTTCAGGAAGACAGCAGAAGAAATATTTTTCTGTGTGCTTTCGGTGTGCCTCTGCAGGGGCTCTGCAGCAAGCGAGCCATTGTGTGAGAAGGGCCAGATCTCTCGGACAGGCCCAGTTAACCTGGGAGGGGAGAGGGGAACCTTGTCATTAATGGCAGGAAACCTATTATTTATTATCAGTCAAAACTAAGAAGTATGTGCAAGTCTGCAGAGAGAAACAGGAATGTAAAAGTAGCATCACGTTCATTAAAAAGTGTCTATCCTCTGCTTTTTTTCCTGCTTAATGGTATTAAAGTATTAAGACCCTGTCTCTTGTTTTCTCCAGTGTATTTTGCTAGCCCAAAGGACTTTTTCCCCTCTCGCCTCATGATTCTTCTTCACCTTAAGAAAACATCAAAAATGGAACACAAAAAAAGACAAAAGAAGAAAAGAAATTCCATCCTGTCTTCTCACAGCCTTCTTCAGTTTCTGGAAGAATATATACCTATGTGACTAGTTCCTTTAAACTAAAGGGACCTTTTATTTATTTGTTTAATGTATATTTGCTGTCGATAAGTATTCTTGGGCTGCTGGTCTCCGGAATGAAATATGAGGAATAAAACCGGTTTGAATTCATAGAGGAAGTCCCTTTGCCCTTGACCAAGGACCACTTAGAATTTGTCCCTTTTGTAATACGGTTGAGGCACAAGGTTTCTCTCCTGGAAGTTTTTCCTTAAGCCTCAGTAAGGTAGTGAGCTTATTCAGACCGAAATAAGCATCAGTCACAAGTACACAGCACCAGCAGTCCAGCTGGTCGTGGAAAAATCTTGAATTTGGGTAATAAATCTTCTCAGCTCTTCTCTCCTTCAAGGTGGTGGTTGTAGATATTACTATAGAGACAGAATATTTGAAATGCTTGAATACTGGGGATTTTAAAGGTCAATTTTGTCGTACTTATTGAATCTCTATATAAAGATTCAGATTTTTAAGTATTCAGGGTTGTAGCTATTTCAAGATTTAGTGGGAGGTGCTCTATAGGCACAATTATCTTTTGAGTTTTGTTCAGAAAAGGAGAGAATTTTCCCTCTTCTTTGTACAGGAGAGAAAACATTAGGGATAAATATCATTGCCTGGATTATGAATTAGGTCTAAGCTTCTGGTGTCTTGGGATTCTCAGGTTAACAAGGGACAAGCAGGTCCCAGTGGATTTCAGAGCCGTCTTAGATGTCTCTGAAATAGTCTGTAAAGAATGCAAATTCAGTGTTAAAATTTGGAATGCTTTGTTTAATTTCTAGAAATTGTGTTGTACAGCTGCTTGGGCTGGGTAACTTTAGAGGTTCATCTAACATGGGAATCAGTGCTCAGAGCAAGTGCCTCCTGCAGCTCAGGCTTTGTTTCGGTCTGGTGTGGCAAGGGATGTGGAAATGCTACCTTGGAGCATGGTGCCTGCCGTGCCAGGCCTGAACAGAGTCGCCAGTGCTAGAAATACAGCCATGGGAATGGCACTGGTGTTTTATTAATCTTGTATGAACCACTGACTGTTGCTGGTCAGAACTTTTCTGACAAAATGAGTCAATTCACTGACCTGGAATTGTTGCCAAGAAAGTTTCAGTTAACAGAGTCTCCTGCTTAGAGGTTTTTTGAGTTAAAACTAAAAAAAAAAAAGCCCCTTGACATTCTTATTTTGACATTTTTCTCTTTTTTTTTTTTCATATTCCAGTGCTGAAATGCTGCTTTTGCTGAGAGAAAGGAGGTCAAAATCTGAAGGAAACATTTGAAAAGTGTGGAAAGCAAAGCTGCTCTCTCCAGCCAGTCTGTTCTTCTCCATACGCTTAGTCTGCGGACATTTTTCCCTCCAAATTTTCAGCTCCTTTTGTGGTAAGGAAAAATGTTTGAGTTCTTAAACGCTGACAGGTTAGGAAAATTGTTTCCCTTGCTGCTGCCCCTGTGACTGTGCAGCCCTTGTTCGAGGTTTGATAGCGCTGGGACCGCAGCCAGGAGCCGGGCGGTTGGTGGGGCTCCGGTTGGCAGCAGCGCTGACAAAGGAGCTGCTCTGAGATGCCTTTGTCTGGCTGTCATCAATGTCCCATTGTTTGCCAGGATAATTGCCCAGTTAATCCTAACTGGTAGGATAATTATATAAAGCTCATGTCCAGTGTAAACAGGAAACAATATACTTCCCTTATCTTTGCTAGGCATGAAATTCCCTGGACTCCTGTCAACCTTCCAGGATTGGCCCTTAATTGTTTACTGCCTGGCATTATGGGGTGACAAATTAACATCAGGGACATGGGATCAAAGCCTAATCTCCCTTATTTTTTCAGGTGAAATCCCTGGTTTTAGGTCTTAATTTTACTGGATCTAAGGATTACTCCTAGTTAGGTTGTGTTTCTAGCACTGGGGACTGGTCAGGCCTGGCATGGTTTTTCTAACTTTGAAACAAATAGTTCCAAAATTTGATGCTTTAACAAGCCTTTTCTCTCTTCTAATAGTAGTTCTGCTACTGTGGAAAGGTGAAGTGTAATTTTTTTTTTTATACCTACATTAAATTACTGAGTAGTAAAACAGCTCCCTGGGTAAAAACCTTACTGTAGCAAATTCTTGAACACTTGGTTTAATAATGATTTTAAACCAATCACTTAACTGGTTATAATTACAAGGAACAATTTCTGACAGGAAAAGTTTCTCATAGTATCTGAAAAATCACGTTGAGTTTTTCTCTTGTTTTAACCTTGTGAGATTTAGGTCCAGGTTTTGCTTTGCATTCCTGTGCCTTACAGCATGAGTGGGGCTTTGTGCTTCAGTGGCTCTGTTTGGACTGGTGAGCGTAGCAATTTGACATTTTTCTCGATACCTGCTTCAACTGTTACTGTGCGCAAACTGGTAAAACACTGGTGAAAAATTGGACTGGGAAGACAAAAGAGTCTCACCTTTGATTTTAAAGACATGAGCACGTATTGTACAGTCAGATCTTGGCCTAAATCTTATGAGCGGAGGGGACGCAGTGAATGCTGCCCCTGTACCTTTCCTGCTGCCAGTTGGTTTGCTCCATAAAATCTCCTGGGTTTCCTGGGCTTGCTAACCTCCAGGTAGCCATGCTGGCAGTACTAATGGTAAACCAGGCTCTGAATAATAACACTTCATCACTGAGCTCTTTAGCCTTGAGCAGCAGCCCCTTGCACAGCCTGATTTAGGTGCTTGTAGTGTGCACGAGGTCACCGATTCTTTCTTTACTCCAGTTCTCCCGCTACAGGTTTTGTGGTGGGTGGAGTTGAGCCAATGGTGGAAGTGGCAAGAACATTCCCTCCGATAGCCCGAGGGGACTATTTTAATTTGCCTGCATTTCCCACTTAGGTTAATGGAAAAGGCATGGCAAAATAGCTGAAGAAAAGGCATTTTGAAGGGTTATGTAAAACTTCCTAAATGACCTGGTATGTTAGGAAAGACCGTGTTGGAGTAGTACAGAAATGTGTCTTTTCATCCGCAAACACCCTTTCCTTTCTCTGCCAGATAACATCTTGTTGGGTCCACCGAGAGTACTCCACTATTTTAACATTTATTAGATGTGATTTTTGTTAACTCTATCGTCCCCTATTCCATCTGAGTTTCTAGCTGGAAGGTCTGTGTTGTGCTTCTTACAGTGCAGTTTGTTTGTTCCTGTAAACCTTTCTGCCACCTTTTAATCATCAAAGTTTTCATTTCTTGAGCCACCTGACGAAATTCCAAAGTGCATCCAGGAGAATCAGTGAATCCACATTTCTCTTGTCCATCTGCCTTCCAGTATCTGAAGGGGGCCTACAAGAAAGCTGGGGAGGGACTTTTTAGGATGTCGAGTAGTGACAGGACAAGGGGGAATGGATCCAAACTAGAGGAGGGAAGATTTAGATTGGACATTAGGAAGAAGTTCTTCCCCATGAGGGTGGTGAGGCACTGGAACAGGTTTCCCAGAGAGGTGGTGGAAGCTCCATCCCTGGAAGCTTTTATGGCCAGGCTGGATGGGGCTCTGGGCAACCTGCTCTAGTGGGAGGTGTCCCTGCCCATGGCAGGGATTGGAACTCAATGATTTTCAAGGTGCGTTCCAACCCTGACAGTTCTATGATTCTATGATCTTAGGATTTTGCTTTACCTGACAAACAGCTTTTGAAACCTGTAGTACTGGGCAGGACAACAAATCAGATCAACACCTTTAATCATATGGGACATTTGCAATGGAAGAAATGAAGGGATTTTTATCCAGCAGCACAACTCCAGTGAAACACCACCCGTCAGGCAGGTTTCTAATGGACTCTTGGACCTTCCCCAAGCTCTAGAAGCTGCATCTGCAGGGATGCCCAGGAGACAAGGGCTCCTGGGCATCCTGGGCTGAGCCAAGGGTCTCAGCTGAAGCACTAAGAGAACGGGAGGGTCTGGAGATCTCTAACAGCCACTGAGCGTCTCTGAAATGCCATTTTGTTAAAGCATCTGAGTTCCTAGGCCAGTGGGCAACAAAGCTGCATGTGCAGTAACAATTTTGTCTCAGAGAACAAATTGTATTTCACCATATATACGCACCTTATCAGACTTCTGGAAAATCTCCTGAAAAAACCTGGTGTAAATTGAAAGTCTTGACTTTCAGAGAGATGCAGCAATAAGTGACTGGGGAAAAACAGTGCAAGATGCACTTTAACTTAAATTTCTGATATAGAATTTGCTTTTAATACTAGAATTTGTTCTATTATCCCATATACTTTTTGTTGTTCTAATTTGTGAATAAATGAAATTAAGTGTTCCGTTACCATAACTTCTGAGAAGGACAGACAGTAAATTAAGGCTATCGATTTCACAATAGCTGCTGCTCTCAGTTTCCTTGCTTTTCCCTTTCTGCTCTTTGTCTTTTCTGTTACTGTGTTTGTTCTGTGAACTGGCAACCTGCTCTGTACAAGCTCAACAGCAATCAAATGACAGTAGCTGGGACAATGCTGTATCTGCAAACCTTTCCCCAAATGAATGGGACTGTCATGACATTCTTGGGAAAGAACAGGCCATTTCTGAGCACCTAATTTGGGCTCCTCAATGAAAACAATGATATTAGCAGTGAACAGGGAACCAGTAGAGATGTTAAACAGTGTCCTGAGATATGTCCAGCGCTTCCTGCCGGGGGTAGGTCTGAGTTCGCATCCCCTGCCGCTGTGTTCACACCTACGCCGTGCACTGGTACAGCAGGAAGACAAGCTTTGCTGTTTTGCCTTGTGGATGGCTTTCAGACTTGGCTCAAAAAGACGCCCTCTAGACCATGTGATGTGGAGCCTTACAAACAGAGCTAGCCTGTGGCTGCAGTCACTGGTGGAACAACTGCTCTCTCCTGCTCTGCCGGAGTCGTTGGAATTTTCAACTGCCAGTTGCTGGTGGAGTTGCTTTCTCAATGTGACTGCTTAAGGCTTGTTTTCCATGCTGATGTTCTTGGGTTCAAGCCCTCAGCTAGAAGTCAGACAACATGTGTTTGAGAGGAAGGAAGGACCCGTTGGGCTAGTGGTGTAATGACATGCAGAAGATGTAGGTTCAAATTCTGGCTTTGCTACAGATTTCCGATGTGACCCTGCACAAACATCCCAGTGCATCAGTTGCCATAGCAAACCACCGATATCGTTTCCTTCCTTCCACTGCCTGTCCTCCATAGAATCCGTTGAAGACAAACATTTTTACTGATGATTTTACAGAGCGGCACTTGATGCAGCACGGTCTTGACTTTTGGCTAAAGCCATTGACTGCCTCTATATTACCAAAACTAACTAAATACAAAGCAGCCTTGTTCTGCAACAATGACAGCCCTGAACTGCCATCCAGACGGGCCTGATCAGAAGCACATGCTCTGCCTAAAAAGTATTTTATCTCTTATAACCAATTCCCTGGTTCACCCAGCCTTCCAGTTATTCTCATGTAAAGAAAGAGCCAGCGCCAAAAGCCAACGAGCGAAGCTGTAGCTTCCTCCTTTCACTTCCTGAACGGGATGTGGAGAAGTAGCAGCTGCTCCTCATGTTTTGACATCATGTTGATGCCTAAGTCCCACTAGTGAGAGTGGTCCCCAAGTGGGACCTGCAGCCAGACCAGTGTCTCTTCCTGCGGCGTGTGCTAACAGATGTGACGGGAGGTTCATCGTGATCAACGTCCCTGATGGAGTACGCACAGAATTAGCCACGTGCTGGGGGTCATCTGCGAGGCGGGGACTAGGAATGGGATCATCTCTTGTCATGGTGCCCTGAACGCTGCTTTGGGCGTCAGCTGCAGACGTGTTTCCCATGAGGTAGGTGTCAAGAGTCTCTAATGTTTTAAACTGCTGCAGCAAAACAGCCTTAAAAATAGGATGGCATATTTGTCCAGTAAAAAGCTTTAAAAATAGGGTGTTACGGGCAAGTCGTTTCAGCCACCAGTCTCTGAGAGTGGAAAAAGCCAACTGACATATTTCTCCACATAAGGAGCTCTGGCCTGGAAGTGGGTGAAAATGCCCGGTACTCCGAGGAAATGATGTCAGGAGAACTTTCCTTAAGAAACATGTTAGCAATGTTATACTGGGCAAGGGTGGTCCTGTTCAACTGCTCACTTCTATGGGAGATTGCAGCAGTCTCTGGGAATTTTGTGGTGCGTACTGCAAAGCTTTGAGAGATTTATAGTAGCTGGGAAGTAGAAAGGGAGTAGTTATGGTGGTGCGGCGATGCCTTAGCGAATACGCTTCGTTGTAAACAAGCCCTAGGACAGCTACCGCTAGTATCAGAGTGGTGTCTCCTAATGGTATGGTGGGATGTGAGCAGAACAGTAATTCACAGGGAGGAGTGCCCTTCACAAAATTACAGTGTCTCCCGTTTAAGCTCCTGGTATGGTTCTGGAGGTTTGCTTCAGCCAAACATTGGCACAGCAGTGTTTATCCTGCTGAGGAGACCACAGCTTGAAGTGATTGTAGGCCATTAGAGTTATAGCAAAGGAGAATATTTTAGTCACATTTGGGGACTTTAAGCAATATATTGACTAAGGAGGCACCACTCTGATCTGATCCCAAGAAGAGCATATAAAAACCCCTTTTTGATTCAAATGCATTTCAATGTTGCAATCAGGTGAGAGAGGGAGGGGAAAAATGCTTGCTAAAGTAATTCCTGTCAGATACCTCTGCTTCCTCTCTGACCAGCCCATTTCCTTGTGTTTTCCAATGGCTAAAAGCTCTCTTGCCCTTGCCATCTGCCTGTGAACTCATCCCACCAGTGACGTTACCTCTCAACTTTCCTCCAGTTTCCTTCATTTTCAGACCTTGTCCTCATTTTTCTTTCTGGTTGTTCCATTTCTTGTCCCTTCCTGCCTCACCCTCTAGATCCATCATCGTGTTATTTTTGATTCTCCTTCCTGAAATACAGGGCAATTCTTTCCACTTTGGTCATTTTGAATCTACCTAGGAGTAAGTATGCTCTCACAGAGTGGTATTCTGAAGTGTTTGGTGTGCTGTAACTGGTCCTGTTAATTAGTTTCTCTAAAGGTTATTGAAGGTCAGTTTGGTGCCTGAACACTTGTGACTTAGGTACAAAAGTTTCTTAATTGGTCAAGCTCATGTAACTCTCAAAATCATATTATTAAAGGTCTTTGTAGGATCTGAGTGGATTCCATGCCGAGCGTATACTTGCCAGAGTGAGATCCTTTTCCTCTTACAGCTGTGCTTGTCAAAAGTGCCAAAGAGAAGTGCTCAGGGGCAGATTTCTGGGGGTTTGTTTTGTTGTCCAGCCTTCTCTGAAGTGGGAGTTTGCCCTCGGTGCTTGTTGCAAGGCAGTTGAGTTTGAGTACCAAGTTTATCCAGGCTCTGTTGAGAACCTCTGCTTCTGTGTTTGTTGCAGAATCCAAGCTTCACTATGCACGTGGAGGCCAGAAACTGTAGGGAATGCAGGTAAGAATGTAGTCACATGATAGGAAAGCAGGAAGAGAGTATATGCAACTTGGTTCTTAGCTCATCTTGACAATCAGCCAAGCGTGCGGGTTGTCTGGGACTATTCCTTCATCCTTCACAAGCAGAAACTAGGTTTGTCTTTAGATGTTGGATAGATACTTGCAAGACAGCATGTGCTTGTGTCTGTCTTGACAAAGACTAGCCAACTTCCTGGGGAAGAGCTCTTACTTCCGCACTTTCCTTATTCCCAAAGAGAGATTCTTAACAATATATTAATATTTTCAATATGAGAATCACTCTGAAGTGAGAATTAAATTTGTTACCCGTCCATGGGAAAATACTTTTCAGCTTTGACTGTATTTTGCTATAAGATGAAATATATGACTTATTAATAAGGAAAGTTGTCGGTTAACACTGGATCAGTGGTAATTTTATTAGCCTCAGAACCATCTAGGGTTATTTGTAGAATCTGCTTCGTTTTCGATCTGCACATCTGCGTAGCAGCTGCAGGCACATACTTCCCAGGGGCTCAGTCTAATTTGTAGAATTAGAGGGGTTGTGCCTGGCTATAGAAAAGGTCTATTAGTGTTGCTCATGTTGAAAATTTAGGCTTGATGCCTTCCACATGCTTTTTTGTTTTGTTTTGTTAGTCTTTTTCTAGGTCCGTAATTAACCCTTTGGAGAAATTTCTCTTAAAGCAAGGTAACTAGTGTGTTGTCTAATTCCTTAGTAACCATTTGCAGGAGGCCACAGTTTCATACCGCGTCCTCTCTGAGTTTCTAACAGCAGTGCCAGATGAACCGTGAACTCCGTTGGATTTTTCCTCTCTCCCTCTTTCTCTCTTAATTGCATACAGAAATCAATTTCTCCGTTCCTGGAAAGCAGCCACTCTCCCAGAAATAGCAGTTGACAGAAGAAGGGTGTATGGAGCACACAGGGAAGAATAAATATATCGGCCAAATTAAACCCTGAAGATACTTTTGAATGGCAGAGTGACGCTGACCAGATTTGGATTTGGTCAAAACACCAAAGACAAGGCTTCACTGCAGTATTTAGCAGGCTCCAGCAGCAGCCTGCACCTCCTGCCCCAGTGAGGCACAAGGCTGTGTTCTTTGACCACAGTAAATCAATCGTGGCAGGGTCAGTCCTGCAGCCAGCTCTGTGCAGATGGGCTCCTCGCCTCTCTATTTTAGTCCAACTGAAATCTACCATATGTTTACGTTCTGCAAGTGAAAAGCATCAGGAAAAACACAAAACAAAACATTTTTCCATTCTGAACCTTTGGACAATGTATCTGTTGTCTGGGATCTGACTGACCTGGGCTTCTTGCCAGACTGGAACCTCGTGGAGAAAAGTGCCACCTACTGAATAACCACCACCACATCCTGCCCTCTCCTTTTCTGTCTGCTGCCTGAACACTGCCATAGCTCGGCTTATCCACTCCAACAGCAGCCGACAGCTTCATGTCAGACCCAGTCTGTGCTTGGAGGAACCCTCAAGCTGAATTTCCAAGTGGGAAAAGCATGGCTCTTTTCTGTGAGCCGGGGGGCATTGCTCTGTCATCTTGTGGAAAGTGAAATGAGGTGGTTTTAAAACTATTTTGCTGAAGTTTTGGATTTGCTACTGGAAAAGAAATTGCAGCTGGGAAGAAAACACTTTTTGTCAGGCTAGCTCTAAAAACATCAGTTTGTAAAGCTAAGCCAATTCTTTTCCTTGTAGATCTGCTTCTCATTAATCTGTGTTGATCTCAGTTGTTATGATACCTCCACAGTGTCTTATTTCACCCCTGCTGCAGGTCCTGGGTTCATGTTTTTCATGTCAGATCGTGGCCACACCACACAGTTTGCATCACAGAAATCCTGTCACGATGGAAAGCGTAGTCCATGGAGCAGTCTGGCGCAAAGCACTGAAATGGGATTCAGATGGACTTCATGAGATATTGAGAAAACTCCATGGAAAATAGTCCAAAGGAAATATTTTAACATTTCCCTATGTTTTGGGTGGTAAATGCCTTTGTGGAGAATAAATCTCAGCATTTTAATCGCTCCACTTTTATTTGAAAAGTGAAAAGAATATATATTCTTTATCCATGTGATCAGATGTGTAGCTTCTGAAGGCTGTCTTTGTGGATATGTTTTTGAATGGAGCAGCACAAGGAGGCCACTTAAAAGAGCACGTTCATTGTCCATAGGTGGTGTTACCCAGCTGACGGGAAAGGTGTTGAGATATTATCTACATGACCGGCAGCTATGCATCGTTGACCTGATCATTATACCCAGACCTTCTGGGACCATTTTGTGTATGGAATCACTTCCTGTAAGGAATATAGAGAATTTTTCTATTTTGTAGTTAAAAGGGGCTTTACGTCTGTCTAACTTGACTCTTGCTCTATATTTTCGTATCTTCTGTATGACTTTCTCTTCCATTCTTGAACCACATAGACATATATATATAAAAGAATTCACTGATTCATTTTAATTTTATTGATCTTGTGACAACCCTTTGAAGAAATAACTACTCAGTCACAGGAGTTTGTTTGCAGAATGGTCGTTGAAACTTTCAGTGAGGGAAGGAGCAAATTATTTTATTTGGTTTTATCACAAAATTCATTATTTCTGGTAAGCTTTCTACTCAGTGTGCTATAGCTAGTGAATTGTTCAAGAGATGATTGCGAAGATAATTTATCTACTGTTTTTATTGGAACAGAGTTTATAATTTGATCAGTTGAGCAACTTGATAATGAATTTCAAGTACAAAGGAAATTTCAAGAAAGTACTGTTCATTAACTGCATGTCGATTAATGATACCTGACATTCATCTGAAATTTGTTACAAAAGATCCAAGTGCCCTTTAGCCACGATTACCATACCGATCCTGCTGAAATAATTGATTAAATTCCCATAATCTTCGGTGGAGCCAAGAGTTCATCCTCTCTTGAGGTCTTTAGGCCCTCGTGCACCTTCTCTCCTTAACGTCTGCCCTCTCCCTTTCTCTCTCCAACCCTAGATTCCCCCATCTGTGTTTATGGGCTCTCTACCTCCATCGTGAAAATGCAGCTATTCCTGTTCAGCAGCCTGCAGCGATGCTACATAAACAAATGAAGAGAAACGTGTGAATGGAGTACCAAATGTCGTCGGTGGCCTTACAACTTGGTTTTCAACATTTAAAATATTACTAAACCGTATTTTTGACATTTAAAGTTACACCACCTTGTCTTTGCATGTGCTGTTTCTTCAAACCCATAGTTTTATTCCTGACAAACCGAGCTAATTCCGTAAGAACTGCTGAAGGACTTGAAAGCACATGTTTGGAGGTGCAGCGAGAAGCATAAAGCGGCACATACAGTGGATTCAAGGCTCTTTTGCCTACAGTTAAGGGTAGTTTTACCATTGGTTTAGGTAACAAAAATATCAGGCCCAGAGAAGTAAATCAAACCCACCTAATCACATTTTCCTGCTCATTGTTTACCTTTGGTTCCTCATCTGTTCTTTCCCCGATGAGCTCATTACTTTATATTCCTTCAGCTGAATTTGTGCAGAAGAAATATATTCTCCCATGCTGTGTAACCATCTGTTTGCTCTGGCAAGTTACACAGTTTTGCCTTTCAGGAGGCTGCCATGATATTGTGCAAACATGTCTGTTCATTTGCTGCACCATCTTGGTTACCCCTTCAGCCATGGTCTCTGTTCCAGCTTTCACATCTGTATTTCTAACTGTGTAATGTCCAGGCTCAAGCCAACTCCATCACTATTTGGAGAACTTCAAAACGAAAGGAAAAGATCAATGACCTTTTAATAACCTGCGAGCAAAACTCTCTGCTTTGGTTGTCTTCGTTGTTTAACATTAGTTGATGTATGTGCAAAAGAAAAAATGAAGTAATGGGAACAAAGTCAACCAAGTCAGGAGATGTTTGGAAGTCAGATGCATTTTTGGTTAAGTGAGAGCCTGAAAAAGTAGCAGATCTGTGGGAAACATGAAAATATGTGCGTTAAAGCGAAGGGAGTCTCCACTGGTCAGCTTTACTAAAATACACTGGTAGATTGTGCAGTACAGTTTTTGTGGTCTGAAAAACAAATAAACACTGGCTCACATTCTTAGTACGTGCCTGTGAGCCTCGGTCCTTGAAGTCAGTAAGGTTACCAGTCGATTTGAGCTAAAAATCTCTCCCTACATGCAAATAAAAATGGTGATGATAGGCCATTTTTTTATGACTGCCTGGGTCAAATTCAGGTTTCTGAAAAGCTGTGCTCTCACTGTCCCTAGTAAGTGCCTCCTGCCATTCAACAGGCTGAGTAAATGAATACAAGTTGTTATGTCGTTATGCTATGGATAATTTTTCCTACTATCATGCTGATAGTGTTATTGCTTGCCTTTTTTTTTTTTTTTCTTCTTCTAACAGCAACCTACCTAAACGGATGGCTTCTGCTAAACTCACACCCGTGCAAAGCTCAGCTCCTGGAATGGACTCTCCTGAACCCTGGGCAGAGTGTGAATGCTGTTTCTAGAGAGTTCTGCAGTAATGGGTGCCTGTAAAATTGTTGGTTAAAAGAATTAATATTACTCTTAGGCATACGACAGAAATAGAAGAGAAGGTTGCTGTTTGGCTTTGGGCCAAGCCAAGTAGTAAGTACTGAAGTACTTTGAGACATTTTGAAGGAAGTATTTTTTTCTAACTGGTTAGGAAAACAGAAAATTCAAAGGAGTTTAGGGCTTGTTCGGGCAAATTTTGATATTGAGTGTAAAATTTTGATACTACGGTGTAAATCAGGAATAATTCAGCTGAAGAAAATAGGGCTATAGCAGGAGTTACCTTGCCTTTTTGTTTTGCAGTATCATATTTGCTCATATAAAACACATACTTCAAAATATTTTTTTCAGTAGCCTTATTTGCATTAAGAAATATTCAGACATGAATTTTCCAGGCCTTATTTTTTATTTTTGAGAACTTCACTGTGGAGCAATCCATAACATTTCTCAAAGCGAAAAAGGGCTCAGGGAATTCTAACAAGTCCCACTGGAGAGCTACACCCATGTGCTGGGGAAAGGGTAAGGAGCATTTGCATTCAGGGTAAACATTTATGACATCAGGAAACATTAGTTGACCGTTTATTCAAATTATTTAAACTGCATGGCCACGCAAACTAAAAGTAGTTGAAGAAATGAGAATTTTGGAACCAAACAGAAGAATATAGCATTCTGGGAAAGTACTGGTATGCATTTGGTTTGTCTTAATATTGGATTGAGAGATTTCTTTGTTGTTTTCGTTGGGTTTTTTTTGTCATTGCTGAGTTCAGACCTGGAATGCTGTTGGCACATTGGTGGGGTTTCAGAAAAATGCTTGTGATTTGAAGGAAATACAGACAGAAGCAATACATTTTATTTAGAGGCAGAGAAGAGTCCTCCTTTTGTAAATGGAATAGAAAGTCTGGATTAATAGTTTGGCTAAAACACTGTTGATACTTTCCAGGTACGCAAATATCTTTCAAGGACAGTGACTGTTTCTTTTTGATTTGTAGGTAGTTATTTCTCTTTAAGGTCTCCTAGACAGGGGACAATTTTTGCAAACCATCAAGCAACTGAAACTAAAATTTCTTTCTTACAATGATCTTTCTTTTCAAGGGGTTTAGCTGCGGTCAGCCTCATGCTCCTTGCAGTTGTGCCGATAGAGTTGTTAGGCAAGAGTTGCCCTCCACTGGGAGAGGGATAGATGGCTTTAGCAAAAGGCCTTCCAGTTCTCTGCTCTGCATGTCCTAAAGCTGTTCCTCTCTTGAGGAATTTTGGGAAGTGGATGCCTCTTGACACCCTTCAGAGGGCACCTCCACCTTGTCCCTGCGAGCTTTTGTCCTCATGAGGTATAAAAGGGGCCGTGAGTCTATTCCTAAAAACCAATCATGCCACGTGCTGGGACATTGCTGTGCCACCAGGACAAGTTCTCGGGGATCAGTGTGCAAATGTCCGTGGCAAATCATCAGACGTACTGAAACTTTCCTTCTCGTGTAATTCACGGCAATTGTTGAAAGCTTCCCAACTTTTTCCTGCGTTGCTGTTTTTATTTCAAACGGGAAAGGGGGAAGGAGCCTGTGAACAGTACCAGATGTAGGCACCTTTTATGTGAAATTATAGCCTGTTGTTCTAATAGCACACAGAGATGGATTCATGATCTGCGTTGGCATCCATGTATGGTCTTCATTCACAAGCATGTTGTGAAAATGATTCCAAACCAAACATTGGTATTTCATCTGGGAGAAAATGCCTCGGTTAGCTGCCTATGTACAGACTGCATATTTAGAATAATGATGGCAATGCCTCGCCCGCCATGTTCGCTTCCAAACACCGAGATCGGTTCCAATTTTTCCTGAGCCTATTTTAGGAAACAGCAGTTCGTGTCTCTACAAGACTCCATGCTAGCAAGGAACTTAATTGGCTCATTAGAAAGACTAATTTGGCAAATCAAATTGTAATTTTTTACCCAAGCTTTACAGTTTAATTTAATTTTGAGTAATTTTCGAGGCACTTGGGAAGCCCACTGCAAGCAAGGATGGTGTGAATGGCAGCTCCTGAGAAGCTGGGGAGCTGGCTGCACCACCAGCACAGGTTTAGGGGTGTTCCTCCCCAGTGTGTGTGGAACAGCAAGCAGGGTCCAGAGCATAATTCCCAGCCCTCTCTGGCAGCTGGTGGGTAGGTCCTTCTCTAGGGAAAGACCCCTCAGTGGAACAGAAGTGTATGGCAGCTCCTTTGTGATACGTGGGTGCAAGGACTCTCCAAACAGTACGGTACCACCTGAAACAAAGACAGGTCTGTTGACACACATGCTCTCCTTTCCCTTTGGCGGCTCCCCCCGAGCTGAGACTGGGTGGTTTGTAATGCAAATCACAGCTATTTATTGACCACAACCACCCCAGGTTTTGAGAGCCGTGTAGTGAACCCCATTGTTTCAGACATGTACAACTATCACTTTCTAAAGCCCTTCAGATCACTTGGTTGAGACTTCGGTGTTTCTAAAGGACAGTGGAGTTGCATTTAATGAATGTGCCTGGTTGGAGTGGTTTCCAAATGAGCCATTTAGCTTGTGTATCACTGTGTTCATCACTTCTCATCACTTCCTTAAATTGTACCTACCTTAGTACCTGTCACATTTATTCACAGAGTGTGAGCAATTCTCTGGAGGGGATATTGTTGTGTAAGCCAAGAACTTGCGTGTTTCTATCCATTTGAGACTCTTGTATAAGGATCTAAAGCAGTTTTTAGTTAAAAGATACGGAAAAATTCTCGGCTGTCAGTAAATATCCCTCATTCTCTCTCCTTCCATTTTTTTAGGAGGGATATTTCTTCGTGACTTGTCATTTTGGCCTGTGAGTGCTGCCGTGATTTAAATGCTCTGGAAAATCTGTTTCAAAGTAAACCTATTGTAGTTTAGTTAATATTGGAGTTTTAGCAATGGGCAAGCTAGTAAAAGAACAATAGTCGCACAGAGCAAAAGAAGTAATGACTTTTTATCTTTTTTTGTTTGTTTGTTTTCTTTAGGAAGAAATTCCTAAACCAGAGCTGGCAGCTTAAGACCAGGGGTTGCAAAGCTTCTTCACTTACTGTGTGGTATCTCCCATGTGAGCAAGCTCAGCGAGCCGTGGTACAACACGGTATCACAATGACCCCGCTATATTGTCAAAACCAAACATAGGCATTGGCAATTGTATTGCCACTGATGGAACAAAGGAGCTGGACATACAGAAACACATCATTCAGCTTTATGAGGAGCAGAGTCAGACAAGGGGAACGCAGCAGACTGACTCCGTTTAGTACCTGGCCATTGTAGTGCATCTAGCTCCTGATAGCACAAACTGTACAACGTGACATATTTGCTCTAATTAGCGGAGGATTTTGTGGGAGGATAGGTCTACATGTGCTCCAGGCACTTGGCATTCTTCTATAAAGCAGATAACATCACTGTCAGGGAAAATATGGGACTGCAGCGCAAAAAAAAAAACAAAACAAAAACAACCTATTTGAGATGCAGGGTTGCTCAGATGGAGGGAAATGGAGTGCAGGCACTACAGAGCTCTGGGCAGGTTTCATCCCTCAGAAGAGTTTACACCAACACGCAGAAGGAAACGTTCACTCCTGAAGTTCTTCAGTCCATATATTAGAAAGGACAACATCGCTGAGGCCTAACTGAGGAAAATGGTGAGTGTGTTCCCTGAACGTGGCAAGTTCATGGCTCGATACGGTTTCCTGCCTAAGGTCAATATTTAAGCAGATGACTGAGGCCTTTGTATAAAGGCACCTTTTTTAGCATCCCAAATGCTGCATCTGTTTGTAAAGTACTAACAGAGGCCTTTTAAAGTACTTACAATTATTCAGTGATACAAGTCCCCGCAATAACGAGTTGTTTCCATAAACAGTTAGCACGTGGAATTGAAACAAAGACCAAGGAAAGCTTTTGCCTGTAGAGGTTTGTAATTATATTTCTGATTTGCCCAGAATTTTATACAGCAGACGGTGTGTGCACTGTGTATTTTGGGAAATGAAAGCAATTACTGCTTTTAATAAATGTTCAGCAGCGTGTGATTACTTCGGCCCACCTGCAGGTGATTTTTTTAATCCATAACGCAAGCAGTTACAAAGATATCCTAATCACCTGCAGGAAAAGCAAAACAAACAAAAACACAGCAGGAAAAGCCGATTTCTGCTTAAACCCCTTGCACTGAGACTAGCCAAAGCAAGCTGTGTGACTTAACAGGAGTGGAAAGGCCTGATAGTAGCTTAGCCTCCAGAAAGTTGCTAGAGTTGGCAAGTTAATTTGGCTCGAATATGCTTTTTGTTTACAGGATTCTCAGAGGTAAGAAAAGTAACCTAATTGCAGATGGGATCAGATGCCACGCTATCTGTTTTGTTAGCCCTGACTTGAGTGGAGTCAGTGCTCGTGGTGGCATTTACGTTTGCGATTATGTGAGTAACGTGTGACATGAAATAGTACTGCTAGGGCAGACTGAACTGTACTCATCGCTAACAAAGGCCTTATTTTACTCTTCCTCTGTGGCTTTGTTTCTTCTTTAAATTGTATGGTGCAATTTCGGTATCTTTTCAACTCCAGTGTCGTCAAAGTTTAGAATAGATATTTATGCACCAATTGGGTGAGGCCTTTTCTGATCAAAGGGATGCAATTAATTTTGGTTCAGCATTTGGTAAGTTTTCTGCAGGCTATTGTCTAAACATCCCTAAAAGCTACTTCAAATAATTTCAAATTAAAAAAAGACAACTTGCACAGAACATGCTCAGTTTGTACAGAATAGGAGCTTGATAGGACCGCTCTTTCTTATTAAAAGCCATCTAGCTTGGATATGATTTTAAAGCATAAAACCAAGTTTATTCATCACATTCTGAAGAGTAGTTGCCTACTTAAACAATGTCTATGCTCACTTGTAGTCAGCAGGCCCTTGCTTGGAAACACAGGTTGCTGTCTTGCCCATGAAGACTAGAGAAAGCACCTCGTCAAGCTTCATGACCTAACCAGCAGTGTTGCCATAATTTTGGTAGAGTTTGTCTGCTCTTTTGTTGGTCTGTTTGAAAATTCAGTGATCGCTTTAGCACTAAAGGAAAGGTTCTAGCAAAAGGCAGGAAACCACAACTGTAAAGAGTGTGGAAGAGACTGGAAATTGTGTTTTTTTTCTGAGACTGGGAGCATCTTAGGTCTGTGGGTTCAGCGTGATCTGATGGTGGGGGTTGGAACTTGCCTCGTGCCCTCTCTGATATGGAGGAACAAATTTTACATGAGCCCAGACTGGAGGCTCAGAAAAGTTTTGTACCATTCGATAAAACACACTAACCGTTCAAGTGCTTCAGGACAACACTTGTTGTGCGTGTTTTAAGCAACAACAAAATACTGACCTTAGTTCGAACAAGAAGGGGTTAAAACTTAGTAGCACACATTCTTAGGGGGTGAAAAAAAAATATGTCGGGAGGAGGGTTGTGGGACCTGATTTGTTTATTTTTGCAGCTGAGGTTTTTTCCTCCCAGGCCGCCAGGCTGCCGGAGCCCGGCTCCGTACACAGAAGGTTCCTTTACAGTGGCAGTGCAGGCAGCGGCGCTCGGAGCTCCGCTTCGTTGGTCTTCTGCTGGCTGCAGTGGGACAGGTGAAAGAGGGAATTAACAGCTTGAGTAAAAACACCTTCGTCGTCTTCCCCTTGACTTTCCACTTGGCGTGACCTTGCTGTCCGACCTCCCTCCTATCACTGTCCTGGGCTGTCTTGCTCCCTCCTCCTGTCTCCTCTCTTTCAGGACTGCGTGCTGCACTGGGGTTGTTGCTGGGCTGCTGCTCTCATTGCTTGCTTTCTTTTTCTCTTTGTTTGCTTTCTTTTTCTCTTTGTTTGCTTTCTTTTTTCTCCTTGTTTTCTTTTTCTCTCTTTTCTTTTTTTCTGTTTTCTTTTTCTCTTTGTTTGCTTTCTTTTTTCTCCTTGTTTTCTTTTTCTCTCTTTTCTTTTTCTGTTTTCTTTTTCTCTTTCTCTCTCCCTCTCTCTCTCTCTTTCTTTCTCTCTCTCTGTCTCTCCCCCCCAAGCTCCTTTGCTGAAGAAATCAGAGATCATTGCTTCTGCTGCTCGTGGGCTGGGTGGAGGCCCTGTTCCCAGCCAGGACACTGTTCTCACTGAGAAGACCTCAGGAATCCAGTAATGCCCCCAGTGGTGAATAATTCATACCTGGAAAGAAGGATGCCTTCAAACACCTTTTCGGGCTGTGTTTGTTTTAAAAGGTAGCTGAAGGAGGTTGCCAATACCTTTTACTTGCTTCCTGGTGAGAAGTGGTTTAGTTCACCAGTCACAGGAATGGTTTAGATTGCCCCTTCCCGAGCTCCACTCCAGTTTACAGCCAGCCACCAAAACATGCCAGCTGAACTGAGGAAAGTCAGACCTGTCCCTGTAAGAGGTTAATTCTGGATGAGATTTGAAGTAGGGCCTATTCAAGGGATAGTCAAGCTGTTAGGATTGTGGTCAGGAATCCGGGAGATTGGTGTGCAGGCTTTTTGTTTTTCTGTCGGCTTTTTTGTGGCGCCTTACCACTGTAACAGAAAAATGTCACTGTCTCGCGGAGAAATGTCCTATTGGTGCTTGCTTCTTCCTTTTTCTTCCCTTGTAGCACCTACCCATGCCATGTACAAAAAGTGAGTTCTGTCACCTCTAACTTGAGATTTACAGAACTGGAAGATTTGAGTTCTTGTCATTGTTTGTTTGTTGCAATGTTGAATGCCACAGAAACATAGGGCTAAATGGGACCTTGACAGATCCTATAATTTCTTCCCCAGAGCAAGGCCAGACAGCCCATGTTTATGAGTCCTCACAGATGTTTTCCTGCTTATTCTTAGGCATCGACAGTGACGAACACACTGTAGTCTGATGGTTTCTTGACTTCACTACCCCAAACATGAGGGGTTTTTCTAGTCTTCTGTGATGAAATGTAACCCCCATTACTTTTATTCATTGCACATCTTGAGAACAGATTTCCTTTCCTTTTTAAAGCACCCTTTTATTTAATAGTCTACCTACCTCTTACACTCTCATCTAGAGGCTAAGCAGTCCAAGTTACATCCTGGTTTTCATCCAGTTCCCATAGCTCCTCTCCCCTGAAATGCAGTGCCGTGAAATTAGGCATTGAGCTCCATCTGAGTAGGCTGGAAGTGACACTTCCCACCTGAGCTCAACGTCCCAGTGTGACGTTCACCTCTCCCAGGGGTTGACCTGCTGACTCAGGCTGACGACATCACTGTATCCTTTATCCAGCCCGTAGTTCCCTGGTTGGTATTTGTAAGGCTGTTCATTCCTGTGTCCTCGTAGCACTTTGCCCTTGTCCTTATGGAACAATAGCCTCTTCTTTACAGCCTGCCCTCCAACTTCTTGGTTGCCCTTCCATATCTTCCTGTCACTCATCAGTTCATGACCTCGTTCTTCCACTCTCCTGACTGTTGGCTACCTGCTCCTGGTCACAGTCACAGGAAATCCCATGGCAATCCCTGGCAGAATCCTAGCTTCCATTTACATTAAGCATTGATAAGTAATCTCTTTTCCCTACCAGTTTTGCCCGTGACCTATTACATTGTAATCTAGGACATGGTTGGTTGGTGTGCTTATAAGAAAATAGGAAAAGCTTTACTAAAGGAAAGCTGTGTGATATATTCTCTTCTGCATACCCTCAAGACCCGATATCCTGTTAGGAAAATAGAATAAATTGACATTACTTGCCCTTAGCTTTGGTTCACACTGACTGCCACTCATGGAGCTCTTTTCTTTCCAGTGCTTACAAGTAGATTGTTATTAATTATACGTGCCAGTATTTTTTTTTTTTTTTTTGTTGATAAATGAGGTATGCTGTCAGGCCTGCAAATTCCCAGCTGCTGTGGTTTTTGCTCCTTTGTAAGAGTAATCACCATTTTCACTCTTCTGCAGTTTTCTGGAATGTTATTAATCCTCCATAGATTTCCATAGATAAGCAATTGCCGGGGGGCTCTGAGGTTTCCCAAGTGTTCCTCAGGATTTTGTATATCTTAGCCTGAGTTAAAAATATTTACCTTACCTAAGTACTCTCTAACCTGAACTTTCCATGTTCTTGCCCCTTAGTATTATCTATAATTCCTGTTTAATTGTGATTTACCTTCTGAATTTTAGTATACAATAAAACTTCAAATACTTTGGTCTTCTCAATGCTGTCTGTCAGTGGATCCTTACTGGCTTAGTGGACAAGCATTTTCTTTATAATTTCTCAGGCTACTACTGGACTTATTATGACATGAGATGCTGCTTTACAGGGACTCTCTTACAACCTTTAGGATAGGAAAAATACTGTCTTTTCTTAATGAAAGACAAACTGATAATGTATTTAGGAGCCAAGCCTTAAAGTATCAAATATATCAATATTCATTAAAAAAAAAAAAAAAAAAAGGAGAGAATTTGTAACATTTACTATATGATGTGGGAATGCAAGTGAATCCATGTGGACCAACGTAACACCTGGGAAACAATTATGTAGCAGGCACACTAATTCCTTATTGTTCTCCATGCAGTGATGGGGAATCCCTGTGTCCTTAGAAAATCCATGTGGTGTGTCAATGTTGAAATGTGATGGGTTTCAATTCCCCTAGGTCAGATTTACACTGAAGAAGAAGCAGGCTTTGATATTTTTAAATTCATTGAGTAGACATCGACATGCAGTGCCGAATCTTAAAAGATGGGAATCGGAGTGAATGGCATCCTTTGTTGCCAGGCATAAGGGTGTATCAGAGGCTACAACAAATGAAACATCGGTTGAATTTTATTATTGCCTACTGGGGCTTTGGTGTCAATGGGAAGCACTGAACTAAACAGAAACTGCTGGTAATATCTGTGAAGGGAAAGTCGTACGGCCATTGAATTTTCCCGTTAGCGACGTGACTACTCTTCTGTTTTATTGAATCATTTTTCCTTCAGCTGGGGGTGTGCCTCTACATGCTCGTGAAGTTAGGCCGGGAAGAGAGCAAATACATCATCAACAAACCTGAACAGAGAAGGTAACTTTTGGCAGTAGCTTGTGAAGTGGTCAGCTCTGATGACAGTGTCACCTGCATATATATGATGAGTCTAAATAGTAATTGAAATATGTGTATATAAAAGGAATGAACTGTCTTTCCTTTCATGGTTTTACGATAAATCTCACGTGAGACAACAGGCAAATTAATTCAGATTTACAGTCCTACCATTTTCACATTAGTTGAGGTTAAGGCAAAAAGGTATTCAAAGATGAAGTTTGGGGGTCTTACTTTTTTTTAAGTTTAAAAAGCAGAGCAGATAGATGCTTTATTTTATTTTTTTTCCTTTTTTTTACGGTACAGAAGAGCATGTGAAAATGAAGAAGTCCTTATCTGCAAAGTAGTAGTGATCTCTCTTCCCACTATCAGTGAAAGCTGTGTGAATTGGTTTTATAAAAGTGACATTGAAAAATAAACAGTTGCTCCTAACAGATAGTCCAGTTCAGTAGAGAAATTGGTGAACACGTCTTGTTTTGAAATTGAAGTTATAGTTCGGGTAGTATGTCCGTGGTATAAAACTGCGTGCTTTGAAATGCAATGTTTACAAAACTAGTTATAGTTGCTAATTACTGTTTGTCTTTCAGGAAGAAAGAAAAGGGCTCTGATGGGCAAGGTGCTGTACAAACACAGGGCATCTGCACAGATATTATCACAGAACCACGGCCTGAATGGATTTCGAAAGATCAGAATTTATCGTGCTGCCCCAAGGCAAGATTAACTATCGTCATGTTATTCCTGAAAGGTGTTTGTCTAACTCCTTCTTAAAGGTCTCCTGGGATGGACACTCCACAGCTTCTCAGAGCAATTTATTCTAGTGCTTTACTACCTGTCCTGTTAGAGAATTTTTTTCATTATGTTTAACAGAAAATTTCTCTTATTGCAGTTTAAGCTCTTTCTTTTCCTAGCCACCACAGATTTTGGAAAAAAAGATTATTTTCTCCGTCTTGCAGCAATCTTGAACACTGTTATTTTAGTTCCCCCCCCTTCCTCAGTCTCATTTTTCTTTTTGGCTAGATGACAGCAATTAACTCAGGCTCTTCTTGTGTCGTGGCCACTCTGGGCTTCTGGTCTCCCTCTCTTATCTTCCTCAGAAGTCTTCCTAGTGGTTTGTCTTCCCCAACGTGCACCCAAAGTGGGTTCTGTTCTTCAGCTGGGTGAAGGACCCCTGTATGCCCCGTAGGCTCCGCTCCTGTTTGCGTCCCGGTGAGGCGTTTGCTTTTTTCATAACAGATTACATGGTTGAGTCGTGCTCAGCTGGTGATCCACTACAACCTCCAAGACCTGTTATGAAAAATAACAGGTCTAACCCTGACTAATCACTCCCTATTTTGAATTTGTGTAGCTGATTAATCCTACCTAAGCACAGTACTTCTGTTATGCCAAGAGAGACTTAGGGTGCATTTTTCCAGCTAGACAGAGGGTTGAGGTGGGGAAGGATAAACTTGCTTAGACAAGATCACACAGGGAGTTTGGGGAAGAGCCAGGAATAATTTCTGACTGACCTCTGGAGGCCCGATCTGCAGAGTCTCCTCCCTGGCTTCAGTGGAAAGTCGTGGAATTGAACACTGTAAATGTGGCAGGCTCTAATACCTTTTCAGTTTGACTCATTTTCACTCATTGCTGGGTTTATGGCCCTCACTAATGAGACCCAACAAGATGAGTCTTTGCCAGCTGCCTATCAGAATTTCCTGTGCGTTCTCTACACACGGCATTATTTATAACTGCATACTAAAAGCAAAAATTGTTAACATTGCAACACACGGAGGTTGTACAAACTAGTAGCTTTTGCAGGCAGACAGACCGCCAGCCTCTCAGACAGCAGCAGCCTTGTATTTCATCTTCTCCTGAGATTAACGGCCGCTCTACTCTGGTTTGCTTGATGAGAAAAACAGACGGGCATGGCAGGGCCAGCCACTGGTATTCATCATGCTCCTCTCCAGCTATATATTGAAGAAAATATCTAAGAAGCTGGGTGGGAATACCATGCAATTGCTAAACTGCCTCTTATTTAAGAAAGCTGGTTGGGTACAGAGTTGTCAAATTGAGTTTCCCCCGATAATATTTCAGAAGAGTTGTTTGGTGTTGAGTACTCCAGAATAACTGACTGTTTCACGGAGTTCTCTAATGAGAATAAAATCCTTTAGGAAATCTGAGCAGTTGTCTAAATATGAGTTGCTAAGTGATTTTAAAAATACAGTGCTTAAAATAAAAGTTGCAAACGAGTAAAAGGAGATAGTAACAAGTAAGAAAGTTGACGTGAGAGTGGACGCAGTGGGCACAAAGCAGTAGTACGGCCTGTCGGGTCGGACACATCAGCATGTATAATTTCATTGTCTTTGCTGGTGTGGTTTGAAATGTTTAGTTTGACTCTGGTGCGGGTGATTAGAAACATGCTGTTTGTTATGAAACGAGCCAAACAGACTCTATTGTAGTCTATTCTGGTTTTTAAACTGCACCCATCATTGTGGTCACCAACATCTTTAAATATTTAGTTATTTTTTTTCCCAGCTCCAGATTTTTCTAAGTATTTTCTACCTTTATCTGTACAGTTACAAGTAGTTCAAGTTATACCTTCTGTCAAGTTGCTGCTATCTTCTCCCAGAATACATGGATCCTGGGTTTACGAGGTTTTATTTTGTTTCTGGTCTGGAAAAGAACTTCCCTTGCAAGTATACTGCTATTTTAAATACTGCTAAGGTTGCATATGGCCTTTGGGGTAGGTGTGCTTGCTCAGCTCATCTCAGCTACAGGCAAAGGTCTGTCTTAGGGTAGGAGCGCGAATGAAAATGGCCATGCAGGCACTTTGCAGTTTCATTTCTTCTACACTGAGATGAAGCTTAGCCTTGGCTCTTGCTACAAGTTCACGCTTCCTTTTGGGGTGCTAAAAAGCATCCTTGGTGTATTACATGCAGTTGGGTAAATGAGCAGATCTATGGTAGAGTTAGAAGGATGAATCTTAGTATTGTGTCATTCTTCCTGTAAAAAATAGTATACATTTGTGCTGTATTTATCCTCACTAACCATCAGAATTCTTACTAGACATCATTCTCTCCATCCTGTCTCAGACAGAAGTCTGACCAGGTATAAATTTGTCTCTGATGTTGTAGCTGTAGGACTTCCATTATTGTGGCTGCACCTCTATGAGTCAGCCAGTGGTGTGTGTCCTGGTCACCTTCCTGTATTGCTCTGTTGCTTCGGCAGCCCTTGGCTTGGGAGCTTCCACAGAGCTCTTTAAACAAGCAAAGGGAAGGAGAAAAGGGACATCAATTTAAATGATTTGTGTGCTACTTAATGATGCTCGCAGTGTCCCTGTGTTCTGCAACTTGTGTATATTAATGCTGATGTGATTTACCCTTGGAGTCAGTGAGAAAAATCCCCTTGATGTTAGCAATCTCAAAATATGGCTCACTGGCTAATAAAAGCAGTTCTTGATGTTCTTGATTCACAGTATGGCTGTAAAACTTGGATAAAAAGGAACCAAGACCTCTAACCGCAACACACTCTTCTAATTAACTGTTTTTCAGATCCTATTTAATTCTTTCCCAGCTGAGCACTAGACAATAATCTCAGCACTAGAAAATAATTTTAGCACTATGAAATAATCTTTTTTTCAATTAAAAGTCACATTTAGACGAGAAAAAAAAAAACCCAACCCTGCAATTTTGTAGTTGCGATCTGCTGGAGGGCGCAAGTAAGTGAATTTAGATTTCTTTCTACTTGATGACGCAGTCGTACTCTCCGTTTGATAACTCGAGATTTACTGCTGAAATAACTGTGGAGATAATGAGGCATGCTTTGGTGCCAATGATTTTGCCTGTTAATGAAGGAATTAGGCTTTTTGTCAGTTTGCAATTTTCTAGTTTGTCCTTGGCAATGGGCGTACGTGGAGCAGATAAACCCTCAGCATTCCCTGTGCTGCCGTGCCGCCGGGCTGTGCACGCCACACACCCTTGGAGCTCCTCGATCCCTCTTTTCTCCTTGCTTGCTCCCTCCACTGTTTTCACATCTGCCACAGTCCAGAGGACCTGAGTGGTGGTTGTTTTTATTTTCTTCTCCTCTATTCCCTCCCTCTTCATTCTCCTTTCTTCTTCTGAATACCAAACTATGAGCCTTCACTTTCCACCTCACCTTGACTTCACCTCCCTCTTCTCCTCCGTCAGCACCTCTGGCTGTTCTTCCTTTCCCCCCATTAGGGCCTGCTGTAGCCTTCTCTAAAAGGCAGCTGTGTGAACCTCCTCCCTCCCTCCCTTGGTCACATATTTTTTGTTCTCTGCAAAACAAGTCCCTCAGTGTGTCAGCAGGTTGCTTCTGTGTTAGGAGGCGAAGAGCTCTCCGCATGGTAGGTGCAACTAACGTGGAAGTCATCAGTGACTGACAGGTTTTTAGCTCCATTGGACAGTTAATATAGAGCTAGTTGAAAGTATTGGAGGTATACTTGTTTAGATACACTGGGCTCATTTTCTCCTTAGTGTTTTCTGATTTTCCTCCGAATTTCTAGCTCCTTGCTGATTGTGAGCACACCCTGGAGTTCTGACATGGATCGTATGTCGTGTTCAAAACCGAAGACCAGATTGCTGACCACCAGGCTGTGTATGTTGCTGTTCACAGAGCCTGGGCTGGTAGATGCATAGCCATTAGCAGACTGCTGAATTGCTGTGGAAATGTAGCTTGATAACCTATTTTAATCTAAAACAAGTCCTCTGCACATTTAGACCTAGAACGCTCTCTGGATTTTTCAGTTTGGTATTTTTGAGAGACAAAGAATGTTGCCTTGCTTTGCCACTTTCTAAACCATAGAGAAAACATGCACCTGACTTTCACAATCAATTTTTTTTTTTAAAGTTAAAAAGTAAAAAAAAAACCCAACAAACCAAACCCCGTCTTTTCAAACAAACCAGTCTTTTCAATGTAAGCTAATCCTGACTATGTTCTCCATAGAAATACATATAAACTCCTGACCTCTCTAATAGTTCTTTTTCCTCCACCACACACTCACTGTTTGTCAAATTTCCAAATACGATTGAAACTTCTAAAAGCTTCACAGCGGTTTTATTGCAGGAGTACTCACACTTGGCTCTAAAAGAAACCAAGCTTAAAAAAAATGTTCAAGGTTGATCCACTGGAAATCAGTAAACCCCCCTACATGTGTTTGCACTCATATGTTGAAGACATTAGTGTGTGTCTCATTGATGGGTATATCTTTCATTGTGCTGATAACAAAAGAATGTATCACAATATAGCAAGATGTCCATTGCGAATAAGCCCTTGAAAACAGCTTGACGGGTTCGTGAGGTCTGTAACCAGGAAGGGGATTGTCTAATAGAGCACTCTGCAGCTGATCTGGGCTCATGAGGAGGCCAGGATCTGGCCCTAGAAGCTGTAGTGTGTAACTTGCAAGACCCTGACACCTTGAACCAACTCTTGGTACTCCTTTCTTGGGGAGCGTAAGCACAGCAGTAGCGCTAGGGAGAACAAGGTATGGTGCTCTCTGGGTCATGGAGAGAAGGTGAAGTGTGGCCTGTTTCTAACTCTATGCTACTTTACTCGTAGAGCAGAGATGCTATCCAGGTAACCCTGCTCACTTCTGTGGGGAGAAGGTTAGAGGTGAGGCTGCTCAGATGGGATGGGGCACAGGCTCACGCTGCAGATACTGTATTTCCCAAGGGTACTGGAACTGGCTGTTTCAGTAGCGCCGAGTGTCTTGCGTGTCTGGTATTACAGCCATACTGCAGCATCATCATGCTGCCCATTGATAGTGTGCTTGCATGTATAAAGGGTAGAGGGAAAATTGTTTGGCAACATGTTAGTGTTCGGGAGCTTCCCAGATTCCGATCTGAGCTGCTACTATCAGATTCTGCCGTTAGAAGCATGGAAAGTACTACTTCTGCTAAAAGTTCTACCATCTTCGCTAGATGTCCAGTGAGACCACCTAACGGAGAGCCTGCCATCACCCTGTGATTCTCTCTTGCATACTTGGCTGCTCCCCCCTGGAAGGAACACCTCCTCTTGGAGTTGGGTTCGGTGTGGACGCCAGTTCTCACTAGGACTAATTTTACATTTGGGGTTGAACGCTCATGAAGTGGGACAGAAACCCCACCCATCCTTAGTGCTTTCCCCTCTGCACGGGTGAGGAGGACAGGGCTTTGTTCCCCTTCTTCTTGCTTTTAATTCCCTGGCTGCTTTCTGTTTTAGAAGGGGATCGCAAGCATCTGGTGGATCCTTGGCTTTCACTGTGTGACTTGCAGTCAGTTCTCATGTGTACAGTTTAAAGACTGGTAACAAAACACCCAAAGAAATCGGCTGTAGTGGTGCCACGGTGTTGTACGTGCAGTTTTCCGGTGTGTAAGCACTACTAAGTATTTCTGTCAGCAGCAACACAGAAAAAGCTGATCCAGGAGCAGGCTGCAGATCCCATTTGGTAAGGCCTTCATGGCCAGCAAGTAGAAAAGGTGAAAAGATAGCAATAAGGAAACAAATGCTAGCAAAAGAGTAAGGAAAGCCACTTCTGCCTTGAAATACAGCTGGTGATTATAATGAAGACCAAAGTGGTGCTGGTGAGAAGATCTTTTGCACCTCCTGGTGGCAAATAAAAAATAAATTTAAAAAAAAAATCTTAAAAAATGTTCAGATCAGGCATTAATACATTTATATATATGTGATGAGTCTGGTTACAGTAACCTGTAATAAGACAGCAGCAAATGCCTAGAATCTGTGTTGTAGAGGAGAGAAAAATAGCTATGACAAAAGCAATGTTGTTCAAGACTGCTCTGAACATCATTTCTGAATCAAAAATAAAGCCCCAAGAAGTGGGATATTCCTTTTAAAAGCCAGAGTTCCAATTAAACCACCTGAATACTCATATTTTCAATGCATATATTACAAAGGAACGCAGCAATGCAAAGCAAAACCAGGAAAATGCTTGTGTAAATGTGCAACACAGTGGGCAGTATATGTTGTCTGCTGTCTCACCCATGCTGAGGCAATGCTACAAATATATATATATCAGCAGGAAAACGCTGGTTGTATTAGAATATTGCCCAGCAGCCTTGACATCCAGCCTCCAGGGGTGGTGTTTTCCTCTGATTAGCTGCAGGCTTCCTCTGTGTCTCCAGTTCCTGTGACTCAGTCTGTCATTTGTAAAATTTTACCAGGCCCTTTTTGGAGCTGGAAGGTGTCATTGTAATAGGTATCAAAAAAATTAATAAGTACCTGTGGACTGTGGATATCTCTCTAGGGACTCATAGGAGTGTCTGTTCATACTCTTCTTGCTCTATTTGGCCTGATCACTCACATAAAAGGACTTCTCTAGTTTTGAAGTAGTCAGTCAGATAAAAACGAAGTACAGGACTTTCAGTTTCTTCAGACATTGCAATCATTGTAATAGCTGGACTTTTGAAACTCCACCAATAGTTCTATTGAAACATGCTAAAAGAAAAAAAAAAATCCCCTTCAAATTGTTTTAATCTTCTTAAACTTTTACGGGTCTCCAAGAAGTCAGAAGAGGCTGGTAACTATTATTTGGAAGCGTGACTTGGAAAATGTTGTGTTCAATTCTAATTGTGTAATCTTAGGGCAGAGTGGACAGGGATAGAGATTAGTTTTTCAATTGGATCATAACTCATCAGTCAACTCAGTGGTGACCTTGCAGGTTTAGTAAGAAAGTCTCTTAGGGGATGCAAGCTTTTGTTAATGTTTATTAATGTAAATGAGACAAATGGTTGTGTAGATGTCTCTCAGGGTTTCACAGCTTGGGCTCACAACTGACCTGGTAAATATAGGAATGTTTGCTGAATTATGCTGGTCATGGGGTATGATCCTTGAATGTTTTAACTGTGCTTGTAAACATGGTTACATAGATAAGAAAAAAAGGTTTTCCTGTTATAACTTGATTTTTAGACAGTGGTCTAAGCTCCCTCTCATGTACAGTATTGGTTTATAGGTTTATCTTCCAAGTAGAGACGAGGTCTTAAAGTCACTCACAAAGAAACAGGGTGAGGCGGTTGACTCATGCGGGCAAAATCTTGTGTCTTACCTAATCTTTCCTAGAGAGTGCTGCTAAGGACTCCAGCAGTGCCACACACATCATGCTGGGCAGGGGCCTGGGAGTGTCCCCACGGGCTCTGTAAAAGCCTGCTGCTCTTCTGAGCATTGGAGGGACAACTGAGCTGAAGTCCCAGTTCAGTGCAAGGTCAGCTGGAATTTACGGAAAAGCAGTAGGTGAACAAATGCACCTGGTGGCTCAGAACTGATTGGAGCACAGGGTTCGTTTTCAACTCGACAACAAGCCTTGGTTTGTGGAAGTTGAGTACAGCTTCTGCAGCTGGAATCTCAGCTGCTCAGAGGATATTCTCATAGGGAGGGAACATGGATGCTTTAGAAAACAAAAAAAATCCAGTTCACAAGCCTCCACTCTGTTGCTGAAATCTGTCACAGCAACTGGGATGATGAGATCCCTTGCTAGAAGGACTTCCAGCAAGGTGATGTTTGGCAATGTTGGCACTCACCTGTGCGGTTGCCCAATCTTTCAGGGTGTACGGCGGTTAGCGTGGGGCCGGGTGCGTGGCAAGAGGGGGGATGCCTCTAGCAAGCTGTGTTCAAAGCCTTTGTGCCTGGTTCCCTCTGCAGTGCCACCGTCCCTGGGGTCATACACCTACCAAGCACCACAAGTACAGGCAGGCAGAGCTCAGCTGTCTCCGGTGTGATGCTGGAAGGCTGTGCTAGTCCAGCTCCATCCCAGTTAGCACTGCTTCTGGCTTTTATACTGGCAAACTCCAGATGCAAAATAGGAGGGCCTGCAGTGAGGAATTGGAGTTTCTTTTGCTTGGTGCTTTGTGTACCCCAGGCAACTCCTGCCCAGTGGCAGCAGGCTGTTGGTGTCTGTGGGATCTGGCATATTTGGGCTGTGCTGGATTCTCATGGACTGTGTGCCCGAGGTCTCAGGGATGCTTAAGTCCAGCTTCTCTTGGCGACTTGGTGAACTAGGTGTCAGAGTGCCTTCAAAAATGTCCGTCTGTGATCTTGTGGTGAATGCACACTGGAAAAATCCATCCTTTTTTTCATGCACGATTTGTATTTTGTGAAATATACAAATCTGAATGAAAAACATTTTGCATTCAATAGCTCCAGAAATGTCCACCATGACCTGGACAGAGGATCTGCAGAAAAGACCAAGGGATTGCTTTCCTTACAGATGAGCAGAAGGACACCTTCCCAGACAAACTTCTCACAGTTTATGTTTTCTGAGTGCCTGATTTTATAATATTTATATTCTTTTAGAGTCGTTTTGGGGAATGCACTGTATTTAGAAAGTAGAAAACACATACATGTCTGTATAGACAGGATTTACATACATTGCACAGTCTGCTGCAAACACTGTTACTGGCGACGTGAATGGCAGTCTTAAACATAACATATGCTGAAAACATATCTCTCTGCAAACTATTTAGCAGAAGAATATCATTGCAAGGTTATTTTTCCGGTAGAAATCAGTTTCTGTGTTTACAGCTGCTAACCAGGTTTGCCAATTAAGAGCCGTAACTACCTGTGTTTAGCATCGTGCTCATTTCCCAAATAGTTGACGTGATCTCTGAAATTTTACAGGCCAATCGCACTTACAATGAACAGCAGAGATTGGCTGATGGTTTATGTAGCCTATTTAAGGTCATTGTTATGCTCTGATGGTTTGGTTTTGTTTTTTAAAACAAATTGCGCAGGCTGGAACGAAACACAGAGGTTCATTTCTATAATTGCTAACTTTTCAACAGCATCACGCTGGCGGATAGCAAGCTCTATAGGAGCTAAATCTGCTTTAAATAATCCGTCAATTGGAAGTTGCTAATTAGGGTCTGAAGTAAGAGCATCTATCAAAGAAAAATTGCTTTTTGAGGTGGACAGCTGGGATAAGTGGGTCGTGAGGGAGTGAACTCAGTAAGTTGGGGATGGTTTTCTTCTGGGAGTTGAATTAGTCATCAAAGTCATATTCTTATGAAAAAAGAAGAATGTAACCTGCTTGATACATACAGTAATCCTTCTGCTATTCTCAGCATTGGAGAAACCTCAGCTGGACTTCTCTGGCATTGCAGTTCAAGAGGATGTGGAGCCCAAAGAGAAGCACTGAGTATAATTAGAGGTCTCGGATAGGACCGACGAGGTAAGAGCTAATCAAGTTGCATCGTTCAGCTTTTAGAAGAGAGGAGTTTGGGTGACACAGGGGTGATCCTCAAGTGTGCAGCAGGTAGAATCAAGTTGAGGAAAGAACAGAAAGAGTCTTTCCTAAAAACCCTTCTTTTGATTGATAAGAAGTTTTGATCTTGCGCTACAGAAAGGGAGATGTAGGTTAACAATAGGGAAAAGCTGTCTAACAGTGAGGATCATGAAATACTGGAGTTTCTGTCTTTGGAGGTCTTTAGAAACAGGTTAGACAAACATCTGTCACAAATGATATAGGTAGAGATGATCCTGCCTGGGGCAGAGGGATAAACCAGATGACTTCATGAGGTATTTTCTCTCTGTTTTCCTGTGAGTCCACGTTGAGGCTGCGTTCACTTATGCGTGTTTGGATCTGATCCATTAGTCTAGTTTCAGAGTCACATTCCAACCCAGGATTTTGAAAAGAGCTTTGAAAAAACTTGGTGCAATTTGGGTGCCTACCTCCCTTTTTATCCTTTTGAGAATCCTAGCCTGTAAAAGTATTTTTCATCCAGACAAAGCCAGATAATTTTCTGTATGTTGATATTTAAATCCTCTGGCTAAATCTGTGTTACTCTGAATTTTTTTCCGCCTGCTCCAACATGCCCTTGTATGTTAAACTGCTGTTTTTCTGGATGAATCATGCTGAGAACATTCAACATATCAAGCTGGGTATAAAAATGTGCAGTCTGAATGTGAACTAATCAACAGCAGCTTTTGTATTTCTTCTTCATATGCAAAAAAGGGCCATTTCCAGATCTCTCCACTGGCTCTGGGTAACCCAAATATCTGAGTGAACAATAAACTGACCCAACCAGCAGACAGCCCCATGGGGTGCAGAGGTTTGGCAAAGACTGGCTGATCTAGCATGAAAACAGAACAGAACATATTTTAAATGAATAAAGTAAACAACATTGTGAAATTCTGTTCCTATGAGCTGTGCATAATGTCTGTCCTTTTTACTTCATCCGCGCTTCTTGTCATCTGTGCCTTTAGATCTCACTGTTGGCCACTGCAGCTGTTTTTTGGGTACCCTTTTATGTCTCATCAGTACTTGCCTTGCACCCTATTGCTCCACTGATTTCTCCAAAGAGTCTTTTCCATCGTTCTTCTTGTTCTACATCAAAAACAAGGAGCAGGTTATATTGGGGTTAGGAAGTGAAGCAACTACACTTGAGCGTGAGCCAAAAAACTCCACAACTGAAATGTGCCTGTCCTCTGGATAACAGTCAAGGGAGTAGGGCATTAACCCAGGAGCCTGCTGTGTTACTTCTTGGTCTATGGGATTTAAATGCACAGTACTCAGAAGTGTACTTTCTAGACAAGAAAAGAAAGAGGGCGTAGAGTTGTTCCTCAACCCTTCATCTCAAACTGGGTGGCACTTTGGAGAGGGCATGCCTAGAGCAAGAGAAGAGCCAGGTACAAGCGTGTGCCCGTTGCCCTGTGAGGAAAGGCTGTTAAGGGAGGAGGGTGCCTGCTGGCAACTCAGCCATTGACATGCTTACCAGGGAGCAGGGTTGAACCACAGAGGACCTGCAACTTTGGTTTTCCACAACCTGAAGGAATATGAGAACCATCTAAAAAGAAAAAAAACCAAGAAAAAAATCGTTCAACTATAAATCAAAAGTATCTCAGTGCAGAAGCTGTTCTGAGCTCCCGATGGTCTGGATCTCGCACATGGATGTTTTGCTTTTTTGCCCACTTGCCTTTCCCTTGAGCCTCCGTGCTCTCGGGGCGGTGTATCAGCATTCCTGGTATCTGTGACTAAGTGTCAGGCCCTGTTTGATCACAGCGAGGCAAGCAGATAGAATGGGCTGCCTGACCTGACCACAGCTGGGCTGCCCAAGCACAAGGGCTGCCCATCGATGACTGACCAGAAACCTCACCAGCTGCTTGGGGCTATTGGGTGGTGCTTCGAACCCTGCCTTCATCCTACTTTCTGATGGCTCTTGCTCCAGCTTGTCCTGTGCCTATAGCACAGGATCCCTGGCTTCAGACAGTGCTCCTGTGCTCCACCAGCCTCCTGTCCTTCCTCCAGCCCTAACGTGGGCTAATCTTAATGTAGTCAGGTTAGGTACATGGATGGCATCCAGGATGGCATCCAACTACCTACGGCATGGTTGAGCTTTCCTGATGCTCAGCACAGAGAAATCACTTTAAAGAGTGAACTTCCTTGGCACTGTGACATGCCAGAAAACACTCTGGTGTGTGCTTCTCCTCTGCTGACAACGCAGGGACAAAGTCCCTTGGGAGCTGTGACTGTCGTCATCCTTGCAGCGCTTAGTATTGACATCAGCAGCATGACCTACGCTAAAGTTGGCATGAAAAGTATTTGTCAGTCTTTTCAAATTAAGTGGCTTTGGCCTGTTTTCCATCGCAGCGGCAGTGCGTGGTGTTGGCACAGCCAGTCCTGACGCTTCCCTGGGGGAGTGGACCCTTGGCCGGCACCCCAAAAGCAGCCACCACGCTGCCAGTGCTCCCACCTGTGTGACCTCCAGAGCCCAGTCAAGGACTGCCAGGCTCTGTGCAAGGCCGTCAGTGTTCTCCAGGATGCTCTTGTAGTAGCTGGTGGCAAGATGAAGACACCTTGTAAAAGTGGCTGTTATGACTTCACAAGACGACTCCTCCAAGCCTTGAAGCCAAGGTTGCTGTTTGCTCCCAGAGCAGCACTGGACTGCTACACTTATGTCCTGGAGACCCCAGTCTCACCCCTTAGCCTCAGTTCTCACGAATTAAATGTTTATTTAATCTACTACTAGATATTTCATTATCTTGTCAATATTATTTTACCTGTTTAAATAAATCTTTCTCCAGTTTTTTAACTTAAATTCATTCAAGATGGCATTTTCAAAATGAAATATCCTGACTTTTCAAGACAGTGTGTTCTGACTTCTGTGGTGAAATTATTTCTCAATAATAATGTATTTGTGAACGATTTTCCTCACTCACAACTTGCTCTTAAATATCCTTCTTCCTGAACACTTTTCCCTCTATACTGCTGGGCACACAGACTAGACAAAGTCAAGCTTTAAGTCTGGGTGGATTCTGATGTCTTGACTTCTGCGGATGTTTATCTAAATCAAGCTGTAAGTGATTCAAGAAAAGTATCTATCTTTGTGAAGCACATTGTGTCTTCATCTGCTTCTTGACCCACAGTCTTTCAGAATATAGCTCCTTTTCTCATTTTGCTTTGGGTGTCTTCCAGCCCTACTGTATTTTCCATTTCATCTCCTTCAGCAGAGTGACTAAGCAACTCTTAAGGGTTAGTCTATGACATGATCAGTTCATTTAAGTTGATAATTTCTGGGAGTAATACAGCTGGACTCATGTTTTTAAGTTTCCCTTTACCCCATATTTTTTTTTCCCTTGGAATGGCTCAAGGAAATGCACACAAACTAAAATCTGCATGTGGTTTTACTTGGAAGGCTGAACGAGAGACATTGATCTATGTGTTTCCAGTCTGTTTCTACAACAAGAAAGTTATTCTGAATTCTGTACAGAACTTTCCTTACATATGCAAAAGGGAACATACCGGGCAACTATTTCAGCTAAAAAGCAGTATGTCTGAGCAGTTCTGGAACATCACATTTATGAACTTTCCTATTGCTGCCATCCAGATTCTCTTTTAATGAAGGAATGTCCTTGGTGGTCATCCTTCATGTTCCTAAGGTGCCTTTGCTCCTAGAAGCTATCCCTGTGCTCTGTTCCAGACTTTCAAGGCACATTAAAAAACATTAATGGCTGCATAAACTAATACAGCCTTTATGATTTTTGCCATGATTAAACTTGTCAAGATTAACATATTGGATTTAAGGGAAAGTTCCTGGGCCAGGCTGCTAGGGAAAAAGAAAAATCCAGGCAGAGTGAAGGCAGGAGGTATAGTCCTCTGCTCCCTCAGCTTGGGCTAGACAGTTCAGGCAAGTCTAACTTTGATCTTGGAGGCTGATGTCAATAAGCTTATGTGTGAGGTTAAATTGGATTAATAAGTGTTTGCTAAATTGCAGCTTTGGACTGTACACACTGCTGGAGAGCACATGAACAATACTGTTGTGGGTGGCTGGAGTCACAACATTGAGTCACCCCTTGATGATGTAAAAGGAGCATCTGTTCCTGGAAGGTGCTCTAACTTGGAATAAAATAATCACAAAAGTTTCATTTCTCATCAGTTCAGCGTCCCCAGGCCCATTTGCTTCTAATTAAACCTCGTTCTCTTCACCCAGCTGCAGTTTCTAATCCCAGTGCCCTGGGGCAGCTGGGTGCTAACACCCCTCCTGTGTGCAGGCCTCGCCCTGAGCCAGCTCGGGAGAGCAGGCCGCTTGTTTGCTCAGCTCTGCGGCCAGGGAAAGCCCAGCCACCTTTCCAGCAGGAAGTAAGTGTACTTTCCTTATCCATAGCTATAAATATGAGAATTTTAAGTATTTGTTCCATGTGTTTCTTAATTGATCGGATTTTATGCCATATTGTGAATCTGAATGAAGATTTGCCGACTGCTTTTGGTTCTTCGTCTGCAAAGACACACAGAGAGCTTGGCTGTTTCTGCTTTAGTTAATGGAGGAAGGCCTTGCCTGTTTAAAGCCAGCATTAAATGCTTGTTGGCTGCAATGAATCAAGAAAGCTTGTATATTAAAGGAGTTTCTAGGTTGTGCAGAGCCTCCAGAGGTGTTTTTAGTTAGTGTGCAACAGTTGGCTTTTAATGGAGGCTGCCATGAGATGGAGGAGGAGAGTGAGCCACGTGTGAAATGTGCTTTGTTTGTTCTCCCAGAAAGGACTCAAAATAGCAATTTGTGGTTTGGATGTGAAGTGTGAAGAGGTTATCTGGCTGACCTGGGATCGTACAGGGTATCTGCAGCAGGACTAGGAAACAGTTCTCTGTCTTCCAGTGTGAAGCTGCATCTAGTGATGTATGAGACAGCAATGAACTCTTAAGTGACCTTTGTTACCAAAGCAAAGTCTTATGTACTTTTCTGCTTTTTTCTGAGCTCTTATAGGCTCCTGTCACCATATTCAGGGGGTAGTCACTGCCTTTTAAGTCATAATTTGTTAAGGTGATATTAACTAGTCTCCAAGTGATTTGCACCCCATTTTTTTCTCAAGAATTCATACACTAAAAAATGATGTATTTGATTTTGAATGCTTATTAATTCAAAAAGCAGACATCTGAATCTCGAGTATTAAAGGCACAGAAGTGAGTATATTCAACAAGAATTTTACCACCTTTTTCCTCAGTATGGTTTCAGAATAGCCTAGAACCAAAAGAGGAGGTCCCTGTAATTTCCCTACAGCAGTCTCACAAGGACACAACCGCAGCAGAGATCGAATGAGGTGTGAGCCTTGAGAGCATCTGTAATGCAGTTATCAGATCCTGTTTGCCTTCATTAACCTTTGACCTCCAAATACCTGGGTTGCAAGTCCCCCTGAGACACAGCGGTGTTGTTTGATAACGAAGAAAGCTCAAGGGAGGTTAAAACTGTGCTCTCAATTGTCACCGTCTTGTTTGCCAAAGGTGTGTGATGATGGTCAAGGGGCAGGCACTGAAAACACTGTAAGGATTTTTTTCCAAGGAAAAGCTGAGCATGAGAATAAGGGGGATAGGTATGTCTTGAAGGTCAGTTTTGCTTTTTGTATGTCAGCACTGTGTTAGGATGGAAGTTGGAAATGAGACACTTTGGCTGATGGCTGAGGAAATACAAGGTTTACTATTTTCTGACCTGTACTTTTGGTAAGACGTGTTTTTGCAGGCAAATTCAGACTTTGTTGTTGTTGTTGTTAGTGAATGCAGTGTTAAAATGCACACAAAATAGCTGTTACGGTAAGCCAGCAGAGTAGCAGCATCTTCATCACAAATCTCAGTTCTGTAATAGTGATATCTTTGCAGCTTTTCTCTTCCCCCTCCACCTCCTCTCCTTCCCCTTCAGTGTGGTTACCCCTCACCTCTGCATTATGAATTTTGGCCTCTGCTGGGGCAGCTGGATGGGTCCATTCAACTTTGTTTCCTGCCTACCAGAGCAACTGTCTGAGGTCAGGGAATCCCCAGGCAGGATGCAGCAAACACGGCAGCTCTGTGCCATATGGCTCTTGGTCACTTATTTTGGATAATGAGGATGTGTCCAGTGCTCCACTTATCTTGGGTAATTGTTAGAGGCCCCTTGGGCCCTATGACATGTGGTGTGGAGTAATAGATTCATCTGTGGATTACCCTTTTTCATTCTGGCTGCTGGATTAGTCAAGGCGTGAAAGAAACCAAGGCTGGGAGTTACAGTTGAAATCCAGTATTTGCATCTTTGGGAGATGCTGTCTTCTGATTTTTATAAACTTTGTTTCATAATTCGCATCCCTACAACTTGAGTGAGATGAGAACATGGGTCAGGGTAATCTATTTCCCAGGATTTTTCTTAAGTAGTCAGAACTGAAGTAATACTTTCCAAAAAACATTGATACTGTGTAGTGGCTGTTTTGGAGGGGGGGTATTGAACAGAAATCTTGAGAACTTTTTTCATGTTACTGCTCTTTTATCAAAGCTTCTTGTTATCCTCCCATTCAGATCAACATACCATCGCCATCATTCTCTTCCGTCTTTTTAAATGCTGTTGCATCTCATCCTGGAATTAAAGCACAGTGCCACTAAAACTCTCTTAATTTATATTCTGTTTGAAAGAGCAGATTTTTGGATGAAGATGTTCTTGCAGTTCTGTCAAGCTCTGTAAAGAGTTTATAGCAACCACAAAAGCAGTGAGATTTGAGATGGGATTAAACCCCAGTTACATCTCATGGAAGTTAAGGGGAGGGTTTCTGGTGACTCATTCATCTCTGCGGCTGCCCCAGCGTAGGTGGGAGTTTGGAGTTTGCCAATTTTTCGCGTGCCCTCTGTCAGGAATGAATAGCATGTGGTCTTCACCGTCCGCTCAGCCTCCTCCACAGGCAGGAATGAGAGCCCAAGGACCTTGTCCCTTATCTTACGTGTCTGTCCCTTAGTTGTCACTGTGTCAATTGTCAGCACTGCTGGTCTGGCTCATGTGTTAGATGGCCTCTTGACCTTAGACTGGTTAGTTGACATGTCTGCAAGTATGATGCTTTAGGTAGAGTTTTGCATACTTGGAATCTAAAACAAGAAAAATTTAGGGACAGAGTTCAAGGCATTGAAATTAGTTTCTTTTTTTTCTTAATCAAAGGTCCTTTTTATACTACATAAAAGTGAACAAAAATATATATTTAAGCTTCAGCTCTTGGTCAAACCTGCCCAAGAAACCTGTAATACAGATTTCATGAGAATAAATTGATTAACTTGAGTTCTCTTGATCTTTCCTTAGCACTAAACTAATTTCTGGATTTATATTTGACTGGGTGGGGGCTGATAAATCCCTTGATTTCCCCTTGATTTAGAGGGAGAATGTCCAACATTGCCTTTCAAGTGTGACTAGATCTCACCTCCGAGTTAGCTTTACTGAGATTGGAACTGAACTAGCAAAACATGTGAGGTTCTGCTTTCCTGAGCCTCCTCATCTATACCCAAAATCTGAGGATAACACAGATTGTTTGTTCTCCCCCAGCCTGACTATTGATTAAAAGCTGACTTGTGCACTTTTGTGTTGTCGCTCTGCAGTGAAGGGGAAAAGAGTTTGCACTTGAGTCCAAGTACAGTTTTTTGGAATTATTTTGTCAGTTGAAAGAATGAGTTATAGTTTGTGAACCTATTTAAACCTCAACTAGCTGTTTGGTTTTTAAAAACAAACAAACACATTATGCAATATGTCAAACAGAAAAGTCCATTAAAGAAAACACAATAATAAAAATCCCTCCCAGGGGGATGAAGACTCTTACAGAGGGCTGTCATTTGAAGCCAACATGATTTTCCAGTTATCTCAAGTACAAAGAGTGAGGGAACACTGAGCAGTAGTAGACTGTCTCAACAAGTGCTCGTGAAATATGCCTTTTCCTCCCTTGCCCAGTCAAAAGCTAATACTATTCACGCACCCTTAGGGCAATTCCTTGAAAAGATATTGCGCTCCCTGCGTAATCCTTGTCAGTGCCTGGTTCTGTAGCTGAGGGGCTGGTGGGCAGGGTGCAGCAAGGCTGAGAGTGAGTTGGCTGAAGTTTTCTGGCCGCTGAGTGTGGGCAGAGCGGGGGCCGAGTGGTGTAGAGTCGTCACACACTGCGTTCAGGGTAAGGAGGGGACTGGCTGCTAATAAATACACAAAAGCTTATTAAGGGAGTGGAGCATCTCCCTTCTGAGGGAGCTGGGTCTCTTTAGCTTGGAGAAGAGGAGACTGAGGCGTGACCTCGTTAATGGGAAGGGTGAGTGTCAGGAGGACGGAGCCAGGCTCTTCTCAGTGACATCCAATGACAGGAAAAGGGGCAACGGGTACAAACTGGAGCAGAGGAGGTTCCGTGTAAACACAAGGAAACACTTTTTCACAGTGAGGGTGACAGAGCCTGGAACAGGCTGCCCAGAGAGGTTGTGGAGTTTCGTTCTCTGGAGACGTCCAAAATGCGCCTGGACACCTTCCTGTATGACCTCCTCTAGGTGATCCTGCTCTGGCAGGGGGGTTGGACTAGATGATCTTTCGAGGTCCCTTCCAGCCCCTAACGTTCTGTGGTTCTGTGTGATCCTGTGAAACCCGGTGCTGTGATGTGAAACTCTGAGGATCATTTCACATGTCCTCGCTGTCACACCTAGCTGCAGAAACTCCAGGCCTGCCCAAGGTGCCAACACACCAGTTTGATATCTTCAACTGATATATATATATNCGGTGCTGTGATGTGAAACTCTGAGGATCATTTCACATGTCCTCGCTGTCACACCTAGCTGCAGAAACTCCAGGCCTGCCCAAGGTGCCAACACACCAGTTTGATATCTTCAACTGATATATATATATACACACACACACACACACACACACACACACACACTGGGTGAACCTAGATGGGTTTATTTTAAGTTGGTTTCCTTTCCCCCCCACCCGGATTTTTATCTTTGCCTACCTTACACCTTTTCAAGCCTTTCAGGAATCTTGGGTGTAAATAAAAAATATCTTAAAGTAACAGCTTTGCTGTGAAGCTCTTGGTGTTGCTGGTAAGCTGATCTCTGTTTTGGTGAGGTCCTTGGAATGGGGACCACCTTAAATTTTGGCAATGCTGTTAGTGCTTCTGTCATGCTAAATGTAACCCTGGTGTGTTAAAGGAACAACTTCTCTGCTTGGAGCCTGAAGAAATTTTCTTATAATAAATAACTCCTCAGAGAGCTGACACTGGCCTGAGTAATTGGGAGAGAAATCCAGTTCCTGCTGCTCCCTGAAACATGGGAGCGCTGGCGCTCGGCCACCCTGGTGATGGGAGCTGTAAAGAGGTTTATCTAAATTTTCCCCAGTGGAAAAAATGTGCTTCTTTGCTCCTGCCTAGTGAAATGTATGATGTGAGGATGTTCCAACAGCACTATCAGCTTCAGTTGCATCTAAGGGGATAAAACCACATTTGAGTGGTAGGATTGTGGAGCTGCTGGGCCAGAGCTTTGGAAACCCCAGTGCCAAAGGAGTGACCCCGTCTCCATCCGGCGAGGGGCCGAACGCTGCTCCCCGACCCCATTCGGCACTGAGCCTCTTGGGCCGATGTCTCATTTGAAGCTGTTGAGTAAGCCTCCTGACTTCAGCGAGGTGGTTCTGAGCACGCAGGTGAAATGCATGCTCAAATACCTTGATGCAGAAGAGTCCTGATTCTCTTGGGAGCTCCCATGAGGAAAATGCCGGCGAGCGTGTGCGCATTGCATGGGGTAAGGTGGAACAGCACAGCCCCACCGTGTCCCTTCCCTCAGCGACTCTGCGGCTTGCAAAGTGCGATAGGGAAGCTTTGTAAGGGCAGTGAATGCCCTCCAGTGGCAGAAAACAGGGAAATAGGTCGGTTCGGCTTTTTTCTGTAATTATTACGGAATTGGTGCGTACAGTGCAAATTCAACTCCTGCAGATGTCCACTCAGAGAGTATTAATGGGCATCCTTGTCTCTGGTCTCGTATTTCCCAACAGCACACGGCAAAGAACTGAACCTCAGTCAAAGTCTTTAGCAATAGATAACTTTTATAAAAAGCAATAGACCTCAGGATGTTCTGACTAACAAACCTGTGTGGGTGAAGGGCACGTAATCAGACTGCCCGGCTTCTTGAGTTGCTTGTTAATACAGTTGTGTTTGCTGGGGCATGTGGCAGAAGGGGGGTTGGAGCATCCAGCATGCTGAGCTGCCAGGTAGGGATGGGGAGAACGGGAAATGTGTGTCTGAATGCATGAACCTCTTGCACAGCAAGGTTTCCTCCAAGTGGTGGGTTTTTTTTCCCGTGTTGCTTTTGTGGTTTTGCTTTTTAAACAATGCTGTCCGGGCATATTTGTGGGGCAGAGAGATTAAGGTATTTTTTTGCTGGTTTATAATGTAAAAACATCCTTTAGAGGGCATCAAATACGCTGCAGCCTATTTCCCTGCTTGTTGTACAATAATCCTCTTATAATAAAGAGGTGATGCGGGATGGAAACGTGCTTGATTCCCCTACTTTCCACATGCAGAACAGGTTTATAAACTAATAAAAAGCTTTTATAACCTTAAGCTAAAACCCAAAGAAGGACTTGAATACCATCACAGCACTGACCCTGATGTGCTTGTTTGCTGAAGTGTCTTCCCCAGCCTGCAGATAACTCCTGGTGTCCCAGCACCGCGGAGCCGCAGGGCTTGTGCAGTAGGGCCAGTTTATGTAAAAAAAGTCCATAATACTTCAGTGATGGCTTAGGACAAACAGTTACCTAGGGGTCCTTTAGAGAAAGCGAAGGCTTAAGCTGTTAGCTCTGTTATTCCTGTGTCAGGAACAGCGTGATCATGCTATTTATTGGTGGGGATTTTTCCTTTTTCCATGTTTTGGTTTGTTTTGCTAGCCAGGTATCTAGTGCCCAGCTTACTCCCAGTGTAGGCCGATAGCCTGGAAGCGGAAAATTGGCCTTGAGGACTGAGTCCTGCCCAGCATATTTTCACTTTGACTTGCCTCAGAATTTAAACATCTGGAAATCATATTACCATGAGCATCTTTAAAAATGAAAATTAAGGAGTGCTTACTTCTTTTTTTTTTTTATTATTATTATATATATATTTTATTTTCCCCTATGAAGCACAGCCCTTACAAATATTCTGGAAATATCCACCTCAGAAAGGATTGATGCTGATGTGTCTTTTCTCTCAGTCCTGTCTGGCTCCATACTCGATTACTCTGTAGTGGGAAAACCTTGACCAAAGCCTTTTCAGTTGCCTTTCGTAACTTGACGTTGTTATTTGCAACACTTAGAGTAAGTCTTCACTCAAAACAAAAACACAATACCCTGAGATCTAAATTAGTATCTTTTGGGTGATCCAGAGGCTGCCCTTTTGGAAAAGAGATTAAGCTGCACTTGCATGTACTATGCAAATATCAACACAGCTAAAAGAAGTAATTCGTACTCTAAATGACCCTGGATGTTGTCTCTGGAAATACTGCTTTTCCAGAGAGAATTTTCTGGGTTCATCATCATTTGGTGAAGGCCCAGGAAAGAGTGAGATCAGGAACTGATGCGAGTGTTAGTGCAGAGCACGTGAGTCTGTTGTAAACTGGGGCTGGTTTGCTGTATAAGCTTAGCACAAGTTATTTAGCATTTCCTACAGCTCCTTGGATGCCTCCGTACAATCCGCTACGTCGGGGTTTCCTGTTTAACCATCCATCACTCGGGAGGATTATGCTGCAATTACCTGTAGGAAAGAGACGAAGAGTGTTCATATTATTTACGTTGGCTCTCGAGTGCACTGAGAGGTCTGCTTTCCTTCTTAATTTTGGCAGGTGCCTGATTTTACACTTCTTCAAATAGTTTTCTCCATTCTGCGGGCAAATAGCAAAAGGTAGTTTTAAATTTTATTCTAGGAAATGCTATAAATTATTGGATTAAATAAAAGAATTACCAGATATTAATTAAAAGCACTGATTATCCTTGTTTTAATTTAAATGACTTAAGAAAGTTGATAAAGACACTAAGATTTGTATAAATCTAATCGGGGAAAATTGTTTTGCTTTTTTAAAAAAAATATCATTTTTTATTACTTTTTTTTTTTCCTTTGAGGCTAGTGTTATGAACACATAACACACACAAATGTGTATGGAGACAAATAATATGATTAGTAATTCAAGAGCAGAAAAGGTCGTCAGTTAAAGAAAAACCACCTCTTTCTTCAGATTGATTTCCAAAGGGAATTTCCACCGTGATCCAAACAATATTTGTCTGCCGTTGAAAGCTGTCACGTTAGAAGTCCTAAGCAAAAATGTTCTTCAGAGGATGCGCTGGTGGAGCCGGTTTTGTGCTCACAGGTTGCAGCTGAATGTTCAGTTTTCCAACCCGAGTTACAACAGCGTGTTCATTCTGCACAGCTCAAATAGTACAAGTGTCTCAAAGGTAATTCCTGTTGACTTTCCTGTTGAAAACTCGTGTTCTCAAACTTCATCAGTCAATATTGCCTTGTGTGGGTTTGTGTGTATTGACAGGGTGTTGGGCGAAGGGGAGCACGTGAGCTCGTGTTGACACAGCGTGACTCAGAGGAAAAGGTACATATCTGCTGGGAGAGTTGTGTTGAACAAAAGAAGTGGCGTTCGACACCGTTACTCATTTGAAATCAAGTGCTGCAGTGGATTTGTTCCAGCAGCAGATCTGCAGCCTCCTGTGAAGCCTTGTTGCGCCATCCGCCCCGATCTGGCTGGGCTGGGTGAAGAAGTAAAAGTAGAAAAACCAGGGGCAGCAATGTGCCGTTGTAGCCGTGAGGGCCAATGGGATCCTGGGGTGCATTAAGAAAACTGTGTCCAGCAGGTCTAGGGAGGTTCTCCTCCCCATCTACTCTGCCCTGGTGAGACCACACCTGGAATGCTGGATCCAGGTTTGGGCTCCCCAGTTCAAGAGAGACAGCGATCTATTGGAAAGAGTTCAACGGAGAGCTATGAGGATGACTAAGGGACTTGAACATCTCTCCTGTGAGGAAAGGCTGAGAGAACTGGGGCTGTTTAATCTGGAGAAGAGAAGGCAGAGAGGGGATCTTATTCATGTCTATAAATATCTAAGGGGTGAGTGTCAAGTGGAAGGGGACAGTCTCTGTTCTGTGGTGCCCGATAGTGGGACAAGAAGTAATGGGTAGGAGCTAGAACACAGGAGGTTCCACCTCAACATGAGGAGAAACTTCTTTCCTGTGAGGGCAACGGAGCCTGGAACAGGCTGCCCAGAAAGGTTGTGGAGTCTCCTTCTCTGGAGACTTTCCAAACCCAGCTGGATGGGTTCCTGTGTGGCCTGCCCTAGGAGATCCTGCTTTGGCAGGGGAGTTGGACTAGATGATCTCTTGAGGTCCCCTCCAACCCCTAACATTCTATGATTCTATGAATCTTTACCTTGTTTGGTCCCAATAACCCTGTCCAGAGCCTGCCTCCAGTAGAGACACATCGCAAAGCTTTCCAGCGGTGGAATCCCTGGAGGTCTCTTGTGTTCTCTGCTATGGTGATTTGGGGGTTAGTGGGATTAGTCAAGTCTAAGGAAGTGTTAGTGAGAGCTTATCTGTATATCTAGCCAGCTTCAGGGTTGTGTTGGGACCTTGATGCCAAAGGTTATGTTGACCCAGAAAGGGACTGGAGTACATCCAAACTCCTCCGCATTCGGCTCACCGATGTCTTCAAATTAACAGAGCAGCTGCAGCAGCGCTGAGTTTTGAACACAGGGGTTTTCATTCCTGGTTAAATGTGTGCGCTCAGCACTGTGATCACCATCTCTCGCACAGTTTTATGGTTCGTGATGTTTCCCTGGCTCTTTACTGAGCAGTGTCATGACCCTTGCACAAGTCCTTGGGTCAGCATCTGTGGGCAAGAGCATGCAGGGGATCTTGAGTGGCAAGAGCAGGCCTTGCTCTTCCAGATCTTTCTTGTCCATGTATTTTAATTTTTTTTTACTAATATTGTGAAACATACCCTGTGAAGGTAAGGAATCCATGAGCTTGTGCCATTTCTGTGTTCAACAGCCCTTTTTGTCAGAGTACTTTCCCCTCTCCAGAATGAGCAGTGAGGGATGTGTTTGTGAGTGAGGACGGTTTTGCATGGCAGCAGAAAATCTGAGCTCATCCCGTATCTCCTTTCCTAAACAAGAGCCTAAAAATATTGCCAGATTCGCTTGCTGCAAAACATAGAGTACGGCTCCTTGGCCACGTAAAAGCTGACTGGAGCTATGCCTCTGCTCAAAACACTTTCAGATTTATAGACCGTGTGGACAAAAGAGAAATACTTGGAGGGAAAGATGAGGCTTTCAGAGATTATCGATTTTTTTCATCCTATTCTGGACAAATAAACCTGCGAGTGAAAAGAGAATAGAAATGTGTTTACTCAGATGAGACTGATAGGGAGAGGCAATTGCCGAGCCAAACTCACCCTACGTGCTGTCTGATCTCCAGCAGATCCAGACTGCAGCTCAGACCCAGTACTCAGTCCATAACCCTGACGAAGCCTCCTGTAGAAGGTCAAAAAGGTTGGAGAAGACTGTGGCAGTGCTTACTGATCCTTAGCCTGCACTGTGGTGATTTTTTTCAAGTTAGGTCCATGACTTGGAAACCCCATTTCTAATGTCCATAAGCCAGTACTTACACACCAGGTCCCCGAGTTTCTAGTGATAACAGGCAAATCTAATTTTCTTTCGTGCTTAAGATTTAATAGGTGGAGAATCCTTTCTGCTGTTACTCCCAATGTATCTGGTTCCCCTGGGGAGTAAGCAGCACCGTTCCCGGCTGTTACCTTCCTCTCTAGAGCAGAGAGTAAAATCCTGGGGGATTTCCCAGTGTAGGAGCTCCAGGAAATCAAGGACTGCCCGGAGGGGTGGTGGAAGCCCCATCCCTGGAAGTTTTTAAGGCCAGGTTGGATGGGGCTCTGGGCACCCTGATCTAGTGGGAGATGTCCCTGCCCACGGCAGGGGGTTTGGAACTCGATGAACTTCAAAGTCCCTTCCAACTCTGATGATTCTATGATTCTATGAAGCATCAGATTGGGAGCATGATGCCAACCTCCCTTGAATTTGTGCTCAGGAGTTACCTCCAGGGGAAGTCCATATTCCTACCCATCTTCAGGCTGTGAGGGGCACTGAGCAAGCTCGGTGCACCCTCCAAATCACTCTCAGACTGGGAGGATTACTTTGCTGCTAAGGCAGCAGGTATGACCAAAACTGACCCAAAGAGCTTGGCTCCGCAACACAAACTACATCCTTCATCATACTGGGATTTGGTTGACTCCTTCCAACTATAGGGTTCTTAAAGTGTTGATGGCTGAGGTTGCCTGCAGTGGGGTAGTGGAGTTTCTTAACTCACATTGGGGTTGCTGAGGCTGTGGGCCTTTTCCGAGCTGCTAGATGGAGATCCTGTCTCATTAGCTGCGCTGAGAAAGCCAGCTTAGCATAGAGATAACGAAACAAAACGGGTACTGGAATCTGAGCGCATGATCCAAGCAGTACATAGAATTAATGGGAGTCTTATCCACTGACCCTGGTGGCTTTGGGTTCAGCCCTGCTTGGAGAAAGTCCAAGCCACTGGTTACTCCAGTTTTGAGATTTTTATCTAATGCCTTGGTCTCAGGAGGTCTTTAAACACCTGCTTTGGTGAAGCCAGCTAGTTTCAGTGCTGTGTATAGTGCTTCCTATCGGCCAAAACAGGTCACTCCACTGCATTTTTGAGGAAAAGAAGTCAAAGCTACTGACATTATGTATCTTTTGAAGCAACTGTAGGCTTTTCATTCTGTAGTTATTTTAAAGCATTTTCTTGTGAGGCCATGAATGTCACTTCTCATTCCTGGTTTCTACAGTGGGAACTAGAGGTTTGTCCTGGCCTGGGCAGCCTTGGTTTCCCTGTGGGCTCAGGGAGTGCTCCTGCTGCAGGGAGAACCTGCTGAGAGCTGCAGCCTCTTCCTGGTCATCCCTGTCAGCAAGTGAGCCCACAAAGAGCCATTGGTGCTAATTTGATTTTAAAAATCACTGTGTTATGATTAAACCAACCTGTATCTCTTCCTAACTTGGACCTCTGCTGCTTCTGGGCAGTGGGCAGCAATGATCATGGGAGGGAGAGCAGCCATTGGGAGGAACCTCGACCCAAAACCCAACTCACTGCAGAGAGAGAGATGTTCAGGACAATCTGCTCCTAAAGTGCAGCTCCCTGGGAACGCTCTGGGTCATCTTTAGTTACCTGCAAGTACTTTTGCAATTTCCCTGGCTTAAACCCGTCCTCACGATGGCAGCCAGTGCCGGGAGACTCGCTCACCTGCAGAAGGAAGGATCCTGTGAGCACCTTGGGAGCTGCCCTGCTGCCCCCAAGCCCAGGCAGCCCCTGGCATGATGCTCAACTCTAAGGCTCCATGGAGGATAAGTACAGTGGCAACCAGAATGAACCACCCTTTCCCCAGTGATACAGCCAGAAAGGGAAGAACCTGAAGGGAATGCCAACTAATCTGTCCTAATTTTTTGTTGGGCTTCTGGCTCCCTGAGACGTCCTGGGTCTGTCTGCGAGGGTACCACTGGCAAGCCAGGGGGTGGTGAAGGTTTTTCTCCCACTCTGTGAACTGTTTTGAACAGTAACATAGGAAATGTCATGGAGGATCACCCAGCTGGGAACATCAGTATAAAGTGGAAAACTTTCAGGGGGCTTTTCAGCTCCTTGACACAGAAATGTGATAAATCATCCATAAAGTGCTTTTCCAGCAGATGTGGCCGTACAACGTGCGATGCATCTGAGAGCAAACATCTGTCGGGGCTGCAGCAACAAGGTGGTCTGTTTTTCCTATCATATTGGTTTACCTTACTCATCTGATGGAGGTGAAATTCCCCTGAACCTTGGCTTCCCCTTGGCTGCTGGACTTCCCAGCTGAGTGCCCTCTGTCTTGTACACCATGGCAGGGGTGGTGAGCAGAGCGAGGGCTGCTGCTGCCACCAGCTGCAGGGAGGCAGGGCTGGCGCAGGGCTTCCAGCCTCAGGGGGGAAACTGAAGATTAAACTTCAATTATGAGAATTTAACTTGGCTCGACTTGAATGGGGTTGCATCCAAAATGGAACAGGATTTAGGGTCTTCCTCCAGCTAGGGTACGGCTGTTACCTCACCAGCCATACTTATGCTTGCTGGACCTTAATGCACCTTTTACAAGATGTTGACCTCATCACATTTCCACAAATTTCACCTGAATTTCCATAAAAGCAACTGAACGCTTGATATCAAAGACCCCACAGTAACCGCAGGCGTAGTCCTGTGCCTTACCTTCTGGTCTTCATGTAGCTCCCAGACAAAGAAGATGCCTTTGTGCTTTAGCTTCTGTTTGCAACGCTGCTGCAGTGAGGTTAAAAACACTCAGTCTGGGGAAAGAAATTCAGACCACCAAGTGGCAATCTGCTAGGCTGCTTAAATTCCAGAGAGTGGGAAAGGAGCAATTCCCACAGCAGGTGTAGCCAGAAGTGGACTCTGAAATACATGGGGTTACCCCTCTGCTGTATCGTCTTACTCAAAAAGAATTAATCTGACTAAAAAATACCCAAGAAAGTCATAAGTAAATCCTTAGATCTGGAGAGATGAGCGAAGGGCTTTAGAGGAGACAGTGTTTTGTCCTCTGACAAAAATGGTTCTTTTAGCTTTGATAGCTGCTCATTACAAAAAACTAAATTACATTTTTAAAGTCAGTACTGATGGAAATAATGGCAATGGATAAAAAGTGAATAGCACATAAAGCATATTACTTGCAAATAACCCTATCCAGAGCTAGAGAATCTAGCAGATTGCGTGCCTCTGGGCAAAGGGACGGTGTTGTGAGGGCAGGGGAGCGACGAAGTCCAGGAGAAGCCGCAAATACAGCATGCGAAACTGCCCCGGTTCCCTTGCAGGGCGTGCCTGTGAGAGAACTGCTGCCACGTGGTGTCGGGGAAAAGCAAAAGGATCAGGAGAGGCTCTTTCTAAGTCTTTGCAGTTGCCAAAAAGCATGTATCCCTTGGTCTGTCTCTAGTGTTTGTTTTTCTTGGCAATCTTGTAGAAGAGCCAAGAGAATGACTGAGTAGGGTTTTCACCCTACCTGCCCTGGTCCCGTGTGGTTTCTTGTCAAAGCGAAGGCAAAGTCGCAAGGGAGCAGTCTGGGAAAGCTGCAATCGTGAACAAGGTATTAAAGATGGACTGGAGACAGCTTAGGGGGTGTTAGAAGCAAGTGAGTTGTGTCCTGCTGATTTCTAGACGTGCTGTAGGGAGTTAAGCAGCTCCTCCGATACGAGCAGCGTTCCAAAGGTATCCTACAGCCGAGCCTGCTGCAGCCGCCTGCTCCTCGCCTGCTTCCTTTCAAGGGCATTGTATGGCCCTTGGCACATTTTCCTAACAACATTCCTTTTTGATTAAAGAAAAAAAGCAGGTCAAGATTTCAAAAATTGATTATGGCATGCTCTGAAAATTGCTGTATCTTCTCCATGTCTCTTTGCTGCTTTGAACGCTTCCAGAGAAGCACTTGAAAGAGATGCGTAGCCCGATGATTGCCAACACGAGCAGTTACTGATCTGAACGACCGCTTGGAAAGAAAGGGCGCTAGAGAAGCCGCACTCTGCTGGCCACATGGTTAGACCTCCTGCCGTATTTTGCTTGAGCTGATGGGGAAAGGCATGTAGTGTGGCAAGGCAACAGAGAAAAACCCCTGCCTGCTTTAAAGTTATTTGGCACTTTTACATAGGAAATAAAAGTTATCAGCAATGCAGAAGATTTGCTTTTTAAGTACGTTTTGCTAGCTGAACCAGCGCGTATCCTGAAAAATACCCCAAAGCCGCTCCTAATCCTTTGGTTGACCAGATGGCCTTGACGCAGCAGGGAGCAGCCCTGGGGCCACTCTGAATTGCCCTCCCTGATCCCTTGAAAAGGCCACGGAAAACAGTAGCTGGTTTGTTGCTCTAGCTGCTTTTCTTGGTCGCCAGCATTGTCCTGCAGGAGATGTTGCTGGAGACCGGGAGATGTGCTGCTCCCCTGCATCATGCCCCCGGGACCAGCCCTATCACTTCTCCTGTCCACACCTTGGTCCTCACAGCACCAGGGCGGAAAGGGTGGCTGCAAAACATCCTCACTCCCGCCTCTTACACCTTGTCCCGTGTCCAAGAATGAGATCAATTTAATCCAGAAACATCCCCTATAGCTGCCACATCTATGCTTTGGTTAAAGTTTGATGCTGTTTTCTAGAGGCAATGTCACTAGTTCCCTGACTTTGGCAGTTTCCTTTTCTAGACTGTAATAGATGATGTGTAGAAAAATACATTTCGTGTGATCAATTGTGGTTTCTTTTCATTTTGTTTTGGTATGGGGTGGATTTTTTTGCTTGGTAGGGTTTCTTTTTTCGTTATTTTTTGTTGTTGTTGTTGTTTCTTTGGTTTTTTTTTAAGGAGATTTTTGTGCTCTTTCTGCTTCTCAGTCTTTACCACCTTTTTTTTTTGCTACTGGACTGGTGTAACAGGCTAGGGGCATCTTTTGCTGTAAGTTTAAAATGTGTGCATAAAATATATTTTTTATGCTAGTTTTTACCAAAAGCGATTTCAAGTTTCCAACATGAAACTTTCAAATCTGAGCTTGCCCTAAACTGACAGTTAGCTTTATGAACATGTAGATTAGAATAAAAATTCATTTGCTTTAGGGAGAATTTGAGACACGATCAGCAAGTGCTTTTTGTGATTTGTGTCAGAGAACAACACCCTACAGAATAGATACATATTTTCCAGGAGTAATATATTGCACTTGTGAGGAAAGGCTGCGCTTAATTTGCCGTGAATTTACAGAAGAGTGAGTTTTAAGCAGCGTTATGTGCTCTATACTCTGTTAACTTGTACAAATAACTTAGAAACTGAATGTGCTTTAGAGGAAGGAAGAATCAATCACAAAGTGATCATTATTGTAATGAGGATAATTACTTCTCCAGCTTACAGTAAAATGAATACAACAAATAAGCCTGAAAATACCAATGGAGTTTGAGCCTTCTCACTAAATGTCTTTTTGCACAGAGGTACCAGATGAGCGTGAGGGAGCAGCTGGCACCTGCATTTCCCACTCCTGCAGAACTGAGTCTGTTGGCCATAATGTTTTCTCAGCTTTTACTTCACCATCAAGTCAGTGGCAACTGTGCTTAGAAGATGCTGGCATGATGTGACCCTGGGACAGCAGCAGGACACCTACTTTGCAGGTAGTTACAGAAATACTCTCTTTTTCTTGGTACGGCCATAGGAATATGCAAAGATATTTACTAAAATTGTGATATAGATGGATAGTAGCTGGATCCTAGAAGTGGAGCAGAGCATTGGCAGCTAGAAGATAAGTTTTGATTGTGCATGGGGCTTGTGTGGGCATGTTGTCTGACCCTTGCCAAGTTAAACTGGATATCGTGCCATAGCTCACGGAGGCGTCGCAGGGATTAGATTGTGTTTGTGCAGGACCTCGCTTTTCCAGCAATGAACAGTTTTTACCATTATTTCATAGAATCCTAGAATGCCAGGTTGGAAGGGACCTCAAAGATCATCTGGTCCAACCTTTTAAGTGGGGAAAAAAAAAAATTGGTTTAAGTGAGCTGTCCCAGCATCCTGTCAAGCTGAGTCTTAAAACTGCCTAGTGCAGGGGAGTCCACTCCTTCCCTTGGGAGACTATTCCAATGTTTAATTGTTCTCATTGTAAAGAATTTTCTTCTGGACTCCAACCAGAATGTCCCCTGGAGCAACTTGCAACCATTGCCCCTTCTTTTCTCCATGTGACCCTTTATAAAAAGGGAATCTCCTTCCTCTTGGTAGCCACCCTTTAAGTCCTGGGACATGGTAATAAGGTCTCCTCTGAGCCTTCTCTTCTCAAGGCTGAACAAGCCCAGATTTGTACTCCGTACTGCATGGAATATTTTGCTGAATATATAGTAGCTTGAATTGTATTTCTATATAATACTAAGGGCTTTATATGCTGCAAATTGCATGCAAGCAGGGTGATCACACTGCTGGGAACCTGCAGCCACAGCACTCCTACACCTGCCCACCTTGCCTAGGTACGTCACATACACCAGGGATCTGCAAAGCTGCCTTTGAAAAAAATATTATGCTGTTATTTATTTAACATCGATGCTACGTAGTTTGCTGAAATAGGGATAGTTCAGGGAGGGTGCAGGAATATAAAGCACCATGTATCTTGGGTATAAAGTTAAGAACTTTAGGGATCTCTTGTGTGAGTTTTTAATAGGGCAGACTTCACCGACAAAAAATCCCAGCAGTGCAAAATTAGGTGCATTGACAGCCTGGATCGATTTTGTTGGGTTTTTGGGTTTTGTTTTCTCTGCAGCTGTTCAAAGTTACAGGTTTAGTTGTATTTGAACTCTCTGTTAAGTATACAGGACAAACCTGAATGCATCCAGGTCTAATAATATTTACAAATATTTGTAAAGAACAACAATGGCTTCATATCTGTGCGCAAGATGTTGTGTGTGAGATCAGATACAAACGCAAAATTGTAATCAGTTCAATAATATTTTTTAATAAACAGATATTCAAATAAGACAGTTTTAAGAAAAGTACAGAATAAAAGCAGAAAATATCTCTTCCCTATTAACCATTGATATAAATCCCAAGATGTCTTGTTTTAAAGTTATAAATGGCACTCTTCACCCAATTCTTCTATGGAAACTATCACAGTTAAAGCACAGTGCTGCTGGTGTCTTACACAACAGAGGTATTAACCTTTCCTCATATATTCCCCCTTTAAAGCAAACATAAAAAATACTCTCCTCTTGTACTTGGTGTAACAAAAATGGGTCTGAGTTGAGTCATCGCTTCTCTGTCAGGTGCAGAGTCAAGAAGCAGCTCTTGTGCTCTGTGGTTTCTAGCTGCCAAGCAGCATCAGCATTCCTCCTCCCGACTTTGCTCTAAGGTCTGTCTGCCCTGCTGATCTTAATTACGTCTGCGCACAGCATCTGATGGGCTTGCTGACCCTATCTGCCACCTCTGCCCTGAGATTTATTTCTTTTCCTAACGCAGAGGAACATTAATATGATGAATTGTCTGGCAGCTCTGTCATTTCTGAGCTTATGGTCTTAGAAAGGTAGGAAAAACTATTTGTGGCTGTGAGGGTCAGCACACGTGCAGTGGAATATACAGAAGTGACTGAGATCATGTATTAAAGTGTTCTACCTAGAAAGGTGTGTACAGAAAAATAACTCCGCAGCAGGGGCTGTTTATTTTGATAATTAATTTTAGTTATGATTTGTGTAATAAAAAATGCCTCTCTGAATATAGAGGAAGGTGCTGTTCGTAGCAAACCTTCGGTAGGTAATACTGGAAGCTCTTTTTTGATGCTGCCATCCAAGATTTCTAGGGAGGGCAGGTGTATTTGTTAGAGGCAAAGGCAGGCATGGTGATACCCAGGCAGCCCAGAAAAGCAAGCATATTCCAAGCCATTCTGCACACTGCTTTTAAAGACCAAATCAACTGTGCATTTTATACATTGAAAGACCAGGGCACAGCTAAATCTTAAACTGTTCTGAACAACAGATTCTTAGCTTATAGAACTCAAAACTATACTCATGATGTTACTTTCTGAAAAGAAAACACAATTTCAACATTTTTGTTGTTGTTGAGGCTCGTTGTAGTTAGTTAGAAGAAAGCTCAGTCCCTGTTCAGGACCCTCTTCCTGAGGAGCCGGAGCCTTGACATGACCACGTCCCAGTCTGCATAGGCACCTTCCAGGTGACGCGTCACTCCGGATCCCGACGGGTAGCCCTGGCGGCCGTGCAGCACGCGCCAGTTGTCAAAGGTCACTATGTCTCCTATAAAGAGATTGCACAACGTTTCGCATTTGGCATGTTAGAGTTGATTCCTTCAAACAGATAATGTGGAGGTAGATTGCTATCAAGAGTTAGGGAGCAATAATTTCAAGTAGCTGGGCTGGAAATAGGCAGCGATGAGACAGTAATTTTAATTCAGCTGATCATTCTCAAACAGAGAGGGCAAGTCCCTTTTGATGGCTGCTGCTTTTCTTGTATAACCAGGAGTTAAAAAGTGGAGTGGTAGGGGAGTGCATGCTGAGAAAAGCAGATCATGAAGGAGAAAAGGCAATTACAGCAAATCCAAAGGAAGGTTAAAAAGGGCGAAACCCACGAGGATGATTTTTATTTGCCTGCTACTATTTGTACTACACACATCCTGCATTACTATCCCTGTTAGCATCCTTTTATGAGAACAAAGTCAAGCACTTGAAAGTCAGGAAATCACATAATTAAGGCTAGCGTGCCATTTTATTTTTTTCTCCCTTGTGCGCCACCGTTATGATAAATATCTAATTAAATAACCTTAGAGTCTTTCTTTCCTTCTCTCCCTCCCCTCCACCATCATTTTGGTGCGTAAATTGATGCGACGGATGGTACTGATGTAATGTGAAGTACTTTGTTTTACCATTTATTGTGTGATGTTATAAAGTATTTTATTGCATCCTCCCAATGGAGAGAGATTACCTTCCCTGTAGGCATCTTAAAGACGCTAGCACCAGTACATGAGGCAGTCAGATACAGTAATGAATTTACTTTTGTAACATCTCTTGAGAGATGAGGGACTATTCATATCTTTATTTTATAGCTGGGGAATGAAAGAACAGAGATTAAGGCCACAGTAGTTAAATATATGCACAGGCTGACTTTTAAAATGTAAAGGGCATTTTTTCGCAGCATGTTTTATGTTCAAGTGTTTTGACTATTAGGCAAAACATGAAAAATGATTGCGAAGAGAAGCAACTTACTGACCTGGTTTCAGCTTGAAAGTAAACTTGTGTTCTGCACTGTTTAATAAATCATCAAATTCCTTTAGAGCTGCATAAAACGGCCTCACTTTTTCAGCTGGTATGTCAAACACTGTGTCTCTTGTTGCATTATTATAATTGATGCGAACGGCTTGGCCTCTGGAATCCACGCTATGAAACACAGAAGGGAAGGAAAAGGAATGTATTGTGTTCTTACCGAAACATTTTAAGACGGTTAAACAACATCTGAACTCTCCTGCTGGAATTTCAGGATGTTCCTATAGTGAAATTCAGATTGCTGAATCGGGTTGGATTTTAATAGTTAAGCATGATTAGGAAAAGGGATAATCAGGAAAAAAAAGAGTAGACACTTAACTTGCTCAAAAATCTATTGACTCTCTAACTGTAAAATAATAAGAATTTAAAATTCATAAGAGATTATGAACATTTACATTTGCCCTTTTTTATAGCATATAGTTCTTAATCTAAATGCTTCAAACGCTGACCTCTCTTTGGCACGATACAGAGGTACATGGGGCTGGAATTTAGTCACAGCCCCAGCTGCTGTTCCCCTGTGTCTGCACCTCGGAGTTGTTCTAACTCCCACCGCTTCTCGCTAGTGTGTGGCAAAACCAAATAAGGAAAACTATGCTGTGGTGGTAGAAAGCACAGAGCAAGTCATGCACTGGCAAAAACAAAATAAGAGAATAAACCCCACCCCAAACCCCCAAACCAACTGCGGACCGAGTTAAACCAGCGTTTCCCCACGAGGTGGCAGGAGCAGACCTTCTCCTGCCAACATGCACTCCCCATCAACAGGGGGTTGAGTTTTCCGTGTGGTTGAAACTACTCACTCTATAATCCTTTGCTTACACTGCACAGCAAACTCACAGTAGTCGATCCCAACATCTGTATAGTCTACAGCAGTAGAGGACAGGATCTGATACGCCTGAGGATTTTGTTTCTTCAGCTTGTTGGATACGTGAAATCCGTCTACGGCTTCACTTTCACCTCCTGCAGCCGTTTGCTTTATGCAGTGGAGAAACTGAACCTGGAATTAATTCACATCTCATTACAAAAAGAATTAGCTTGCATATTTAACAGTTCATTAGTAGCGGTTCCCTCATAGCTGTTTTGGGGTTTTTTTTCAGTGAAAGACTTGACTTCCTATTGCTGCATCTTCACAGAACTCTGCCGCTACTGTCACCAAGGCAGAAAATTGAAGTAGCCTGTTCAGAAATCCATCCCATGTGGGATACCTTCTAATGCTTGCAACCTGCGAGTCAACAGCAAAGCTCTGCTCTTGCTTCTTTCCTTTGAGCCCCTCTTTGCAGCAGTCATATAATTTTCAATGCATTTTGGTCTTATCTCGAGGAGGATCAGCTTTCTCTTGCAGAAACAAAACCTGCCGTGAATTAGCTGCTCACAGAGGGCGAAAGGTGGCTGTCATAGAGGGCAGCAGGCCCGGCGTCTCTATGATACAGTAGGATTAATGCAGTTTCATTTCAGTTCACAGTGAAATTGCCAAGGATGGAGCAGAAAGCCTAAACTGGGCTCTTGGTTGCTCCAGTGTAAATCTGAGCTGCTGACGCAGGCGGTAAAACTCCCCTTGGCATTAAGAGAGTCCAGCGTCGCACGGTGTAACCCTTCATCTCGGCCAAATGACACAGGATACGTGTCACACCAAAGGTAACAGCCTTCACCTTTCCCTTCTGGGATGGTGAATTGTTTTTGAGACCGCTAGGAGAAAAAAAACAACAAACAAAACTAAACAACAAAAACACCCTGAAGGAGAAAGAGGAGCAGAGTACAGGGTTTGTCTCAGAATCTCCTCGTGAGCCGAACCCACAGACCTTGGTGATGGTGATGAAAGGGGAAACTGAATTAAATGGCAGTGCAGAAGGGGGACTTGTTTGGAAAGGACATAAGCTCATTTATTCACTTGGTGAAGAGCTTCTGCCACGTTCCTTTTGCCCTACAAGTTGTGGGTAGGACTCAAGGCTCCCACTGAAAGGAGCACAAGGCAACAAGCTCCTTTCTTTAGTGGCCTCGCGTAGGGTAAGCACAGCTTGGCACTGCTGAGGGGGGCTGCAGAAATGGACTTCAAGGTAATTGAAAAAGTTCAGAGGGAGAATTTAGTTCAAACGAGAGCTTAAGTGTTACATTCTTGAGAGTTAATGTTTTTGCTTGACCTAACCATCACTTCTTTTGGTGGTGTGTTTTGGTTTTGGTTTTTTTTTAATCAGGATATCTCCTGCCAGATCAAAACCTGGGAAATCCTAAAATTATTTTTTATGGGACAGTTCTGAAACTAATAATGATCCGTTTAAAAACAGTTCTTAAAATATTTTTGATAAATACACCTTAGGAATTCAAATATTGTGTCATAACTAGATAAAGAAAACTGCACGTTCGGGACAAGGTTAAAAAAGAATTCAATGCACTTTAATACTTCTGTTTCTTCCAAGCGTGTTTGAATGAAAAAGGTTACGCTCTTTTTTTAATGTTTCATAGCGAAGTGTGAGCTTTGGCACAGACAAGACAGTGAGCTAATTCACATCTGCTCTCTATTAATGAAGCCCTATTCCATTCTTACTCCACATTAATGAGCAGTGTCTAAATGATTTGAAAAGATGACGTTAGTGCGAAGTGTTGGTGCTTACTGGTGGACAAATCACATTGGCTTTTTGTTTTATCGTAGAAACAACTGATACAAGGTACCCCACAAAGTTTGATAGATGCAAACTTTTCCAGGGATATCTTTGTACCTATTCCTGCTACTTTCCAGTTCTCTGGTGAATGAGGACTCGGGGAAGACACATTTGCTGTGGTCGTTGTCCAGCTTTACAGAATGCTCCCTTTTTTTGTCTATCATGGAAAGGCAAATAAGTGTCTAACTTCTGTTAATTCACAGAAAACAGAATATAACTTCTTAATCATATTTCTTCTAATATATTCCCCTCCATGAGGTGAACAGATGAAGTCTAAAATATCACAGCTTGGCTAGAGCATTTATATTATATTCAACTTTTTGAATATAATGAGAGCAATACCAAAAAGCACAAACACTAATGGTTTTTTTTGTGTGATAATATTCTCAATACTTTGTGAATTGAACTTAAAAATTATGGGATGTATAATGGGCTTCTTATGCAGACCTGACATCATCATGTGTATAGAGATTATTATATGCAGATTAAGGTATTGTTATTTTCACATGGCTCTGTTAAGACAAAATTCGGAGTCACTGAATGCTGATCATATTTCACACTATAGGAACATTCCCCTTTCCCTTCCGTGCTGTGAAAAAGTCAGTAGATTCACCTTACCCCAGGTGGATGCTGCAGGACAGGGTAATCAGTGTGAAAACATAGCTTCCCAGTTGTATAAGCCACATTGTTAGCATCTGCTTTGTCTTGCACTTGCCAAGTTGGTCTTTATAATGAAAGGGAAAAGAGAAAACATGTTAAAATAGCCAGCCAGCCAGCCAGTACACACTGAAACTGGGAAATCACAGTACAAAAGAGACATTCTTTCTTTGAGTGTGAAAATATTGTAAAATTGTAAGGAAATAATGATTTAGCAATTATCTCTCCCAGCCCAGCTAAGAAGGCTTATTTCAGCAGGCCCAGGTTCAAGTAGGAACAAGTGTACTGGGGGACATCTAGTCCCCGTGCAGTACCTAGAATGATGGTTTTCCGGGGGTGGTACTTTGGTGAATGCAAAGATCAGTTGAAGACATTAACCAAGAGGTATCTGCTAGGAGAAACCATCAGCTTGTTACCGAGGCTTCAGAAATGAGAGAGTGGGAGTTGTCCCACTTCTTTTTATCAACCTTCCCTTTCCCCCTGCCAGGTGGAGCACATTCTCAATGAAATATGAAATTGTTAAAGAGTATGTAACTTTTCCCTAAAATTATTTGTAAAGCTTTATGATCTTACAAAGTAAAGAGTATCCTTTGGAGGGGTATCTTTCCTGTAACTTGAAGACTTGCTGCTAAAGGAAAATGTCTTGAAAGACTTCATAACTTCTTCCCTTTCTCTGATGCAGTTTCTGAGAACTACTCCCATTTATTTTCCTATATAGTTTCTGTCTTGAAATTTGACAAAATTCAGTAAGAAAGTTTACTGACAACTGCAGGGCGGGGAGAGGGCAAAAAAAGCCTTAGTAATATGACAAAGACGTGGACACATCATTGTTGCAGCACAATCAAAATCTTGTTTTGAGTGACAGACCGTGAAGGAGCATTTCAGACCAAGAACCACACATTTCGTTTGTACAGCGTTCACAGGATTAAGACAGTCCCTCGGCAGGTGCCTGTTACAGACATTTGTCTGGAGAAGTGTCAGTCACCATAGGCAGTCCCTGTAATCACAGGAGCATAAGGGTTTGAAAAGAAAATATGAAATTCATTTTCCTTTGTGAAATACTATAGACCAGATAGATCATGTTTAAGAGGGTGTGTGTCTGGCATTACTTCTTATTAATAGTTTAAAAAGAAAACAGGTTAAAAACCACGCAGATCCAAATGATTTATGTATCATATACAAACACTTCTGTTCAAGAAATGGTATTTAGTGTTAGCATTTTGCTTAGTTTCAATACTAAATTTCTGAAATTGCCAGGGGGAAACCCCACTTGAATTATTTGCAAATGTATTTAACTGGGAGAACTCATTTTTATGATTTGGTACAGCACACATCCATCAGGACGTGACTTCAGTGCTCAAATAGAATTTCAACCACATCTTCCATGGTTCCCAATTTTACTGCTGAAAAATAACCTGTTCTATCATCCTTGTCAGTAGTGTGGAAGGTAGGTAGGTTCCCTAGATCTGTAGTTTAAAAGGCTCCAGCATCACTTGATAGTTCTAAAACAATTTAACACATTTTAACTATCTATCTCATTTATATGCAATATATACAATTGTTGGAATGGTAGTACTTTATAAAATCCTTGTAAGGTTTTGCAAAGGCAGGCAGTGCTTTCCTGCTGTTACGTGAGGGGAGCAGGTCCCCAGGAGCTTTCCTTCTATGAGAGGAGCTTCGGGAAAAGCTCAAGTTACTGCCTTGAAGTCGGGGACGTTAATAGGGAGCTCAGCGCCCAATGTGGAAAAATCAACCTGATTCTGTCAAAGTCTCACCTGAGCTGAAGCATCAACTCAGCCATGGGCAGAGAGCACAAGAAGTAAAGGAAGAAGATGTGGGTGATGTCAGAGGACTCTTGTCCCTTAGGAAGAGCAAAGCGGGATGGAACATTTATGGTTTAGTAATTAGGGCCAGATTGCAACATCAATTACTCAGGCTCTTTGACAGAGGAGGAAATTTGGCACCAGGCAGGTATTACAATTTTTTGCATTAAGTGGCAACGTGGGCTCAGTCTCCTTGAACAGAAAACCAACCTGTCTGTTATATCCCATCTGCAGAACCGCTGTGCTAGGAACTGAAGCCACACTTGAATCATCTGACCTTGCACTCGATTAAAAATCTAAGTCTCCTTCATAACAGATTTGGGGCCCGTGTCCTTCACTTGCAGCTGAAACTCTCTGGGAGGTGCAAATGCTTTGGCTGTTTCAGTGGGAGTGCTGGGGCCCCCCAAAAGAGCCCTTCCTGCTCCCCAAGGCCTGGACAAGGCTTCAGAACTGGGGAGGAGCAGAAGGTCAAAGACAGGAGAAGCTGGAGAAATGAATTGTGGTGTGACTGGAGAGCTCGTTAATGGAGTTGTGCCTCCGTAACGCAAAGAAAAAGGTTCATTTCAAACGGTGGAACCCCTCGGTGGTGTTGTGTGGCTGATACAGAGAATGTTTCCACTTCTTACAGTAATGATCTTTTAGCATGTACCAAACAGACATCTAGACAAGAAAATAAAGGCTTTGTTTTTCCATGTGTCAGGGTTATACTCATTGCTGTTACTTTTCAGTTTAAAATTCCTGGCTCTGTTGAGGTAATGTTTTATTTGGCAAGCTCACCAATTCCAAACGTATCCTTTTATTTATAATATTTTTTAGGCCTTGTATTTGGCTGCTGGTGAAACAGCAAGGGAATTACCCAAAGTTATGATTTTATTACAGTTGTAAAAGCCACCTCGGAATCGGATGCCAGTAAGAAACGAACTTCTGTTCGAGAGGTGAAGAGATGGAGTGTAAAATGCTGCTCTAACTCTGTTGTTAAGACTGAAAGCTCAACAGAGTTTCTGCTAACGTGACAAATATGTAGAGCAACAGCACCAGGCGCTACAATAACTATCGCTGAAAATAAAATAGGAGAAAAGACGCTATAAGGAAAGAATTCTTTCCTTCTCCAGGTATATGTGGTAAAGAAAAAAAAAAATGTGTTCCTTATAAAACACCCCTCCCCAAATATCCAAAAATAAGCCGGAACCATGAAAATCTTTTTCAAGACTTCACGTGATGAATTACACATTTACCAAATGCTGGGTTAGGAAGCTGTTTGAATACAGTTCTCTAATTATTTTCTCATATGTTAAACATTTTACCACTTCATACACATCTATATTAAAACCTTTGAAATTAGTCTTGTGACTTAAATAAACCAAACACTTAACGGACAATTTCTTGTACCACTATGTGCAACAACACAAAGTTTTTGCATCCTCTTGCTTGTATTTTCCAGTATTTTCAGATTTCCTCTTTTTTTTTCCTGTTTTTTCCCTCCCCAAAGCAGTCACCAACATCACCAGTACGGCGACGCGAGCAGCTGAACGTTGCTGAGGACGTCAGGCTGCAGGACGCGTGTGCCCAGTGAGGAGGGAGAGGTGGCTGGTGGCCGCGCAGTGAAAAGGAGACCAACTCTCTTGAAAAGGTGCAGTATTTTTCAACCCAACTCTCTGTAGACGGCCTTTGTGATTAAAGAAACTCCTCTTAGAGAAAAAAGTTAAAGCAACAACCCTTCAGCACGTGTTGAGAGGTCAGCGCTGAGCAGCAGCGTGTCAGTTGGGCCTGCAAAGCACCGACATGCAGACGGACGGCACCTGCTTTGGTAAAAAGTTTCTCACAGGCTTCAGCCAACGCCAGAAGAACCCAGTGGCAGGGGTGGGAACTATCCTTCTAAGGACTCAAGTAAGATTTGGGTCCATAAAAGAGCCGTTGAATGCCTCAGTGAAAAGCTCCAGGGCTCAGCAGACGGTGACAACGGGTGAAACGCAAGGGGCTGGCACGTCGAGAACATTAAATGTACGTTGTAAAAAGTTATACCAACAGCTGAGGGGTGAGGGACAGGGCAATACAGCGGCTACTAACACCGCTCCTTTACGTAGCGGGACAGGGGTCGCCGACACGGCGCGGCAAGGCGCCGGCTGCCATCGTCGTTCGTTTGCTCACCTAGTAGGTGAGCTGGTTGTGGCTTTCCAGAGCAGATTTTAGAGGAAAGCAGGGAAATGGGTACTCTGCCCATCTTCTCAGGGATGGGAGACACTACGTGATCTAAGTCTTACCTATTTCCACAACTCAGAAAGAAATTGTTCACGTGGTTTTAATCAACGAATCCCCAAAACAGATCCGGCAAGCTGGAGTGACGTACCTTAGAGATGGTTACACAGCCAGCAAAGCAAGGATATTAAAAATTGAACTCACCCGTAAAAAGTGAGACGCAGGAACCCAATCCTGTGGCCAAGTTTAATCAACTCTCCCTGCCGAGCAGCAGCTCCTGTTAGCAGCACGATTCCGACTTTCTTTAGGGTGCACAGCCACTTGTAGGCGCTTTCGTCATTGTAGATGATTTCCTCAAAGGGCATTTTGGGAAGCTGCAGGTCCGAGCCCCAGTGCTGGAGTTCTGAAAGGGACGAAGCAGAGAAAAAGGCGCCCGGCTTTTGCAGCAGCAAAACTCAGGGTGTAGTGGAAGTGTGAGCTTGATGGGATTTCTCTGCATTTGGGAATAAACCCTCGGGCTTCCAGCCACCCACCTGGAACTGGGCTCCCACCAGGCAAAGGGAGAGGAGCTCAGGAACTCGGCCGAGGTTACCCAGCGAGTAGTTCTGCTCTGCTTTCCTAACCCCCTCCCCCCACATCTGGGCATGAAGGCGTCCGGGCGCCTGCAGTCTGGCCGCCCCGGAGCAGATTGTGGGCTGTGCAGTTATTTCTTCTCTCTTGCTTTAGTTTTATTTCTTCGTGGTTTACTTTGTGTCCTCTTTCCTCTGCATTTCCTCCCTTCTCCATGAGGCAACCTGAGATTTTGAAGCCTTGACTCAAGTAGAGATGTCACGATTGGGATTTTCTCGCTCTCCTAAGAGCTCGAATACAAAGGTAAGAAGGAATCCTATCAGCAGGTCTCATGAAGAATCTTCCTGTGTGGAGGGGGTTGGCTTAGCCTGTGTTGGAGGTCCTCTCAGTCCCAGTGTGAGCCATGGTCATGGCCCAGATGTTTACAGAGCCGGGCAGGCCCTTCGCTGGCACCTGAAAATAGTTTTTCCTTTCTGTCCCAGGCCAAAAGTCCCAGGCCTTCCACTTTGTTTCTCCCAATTTCAGGCAACATTCTCCTTTCTCCAGGTGAGACGTAGACAAAGAGATAAAGAATTTAAAATTTGTCTCTCACTGCTTTTCATTTTCAGGACTTTGGATGGCTCAAGGCAAATGGTGAAGGAACCTGTGCAGACTCACCAAGGGACGGCCAAGTCCCGAGACTCTCCTTAGGAGTTCAGAAGAGCCCACAACCTGTTCTTCCAGCCCAGGCCTCACCAGCTCCTGCGACGCTTGCAGAGGCCTTTGCGCTCCGAGTGTTACACAGAGAGCAGCTTTTCAGGTCCAGAGGACAATACAACAGCTGCTCTCCACTTGTAGTGGTCCACAAGAGCAGATGGCAGCTAATGGGGGAAAGCCTGTCTAGATATGGTGAGACCCTGGAACAGGTTGCCCAGAGAGGCGGTGGAAGGCCCATCCCTGGAAGTTTTGAAGGCCAGGCTGGATGGGGCTCTGGGCAACCTGGTCTAGTGGGAGTTATCCCTGCCCCTGGCAAGGGTTGGAACTCAATGATCTTCAAGGTCCCTTCCACCTCAGCTGATTCTATGATTCTGTATTCCTGTCTGAGGGCATACATGTATGGAGTAAGTCTTGGCAACCTGCTGGAGGAAGGCCTCTCCAGTGCTCCTCCCTGAGGGCATACCTATGTGTCTCAACGACCTGCCCAGGATGATATTTTCTCTTAACACATAGTCCTTCAAGGGGACTGCAACAGGGACGTTGACCCACGGCAGAGCAGGGCAGCCAAAGCGGTGGCCCGTTGCACCAAAAGGCAGGAGCAAGTTAAGCAAGATCTAAGGCTTGGCCTTCAACCCAAAGACAGGCACACTGAGATGATGGAACCGGTGACCGTGGGTGAGCATTTTCTAACACGCGATCGCCTCTACCGGCACAACCAGCAGCTGGTATCTATCTCCTGAGACAGCTCAGAAATCCCATACGTGGAGCAACCAAGCACGGAGACACCTGCACATGAAGGGGGTAGGAAACAATTAGAAGCCGTAAAGCGTGAAAGAGAAAAGCCCCCCATGTAGGGCAGGTTGGGAAGGTGACTGGTGAGGCCAAAGTAACCCCACAGCACAATGGGAACATTCTAGAAGAAAAGCCCACAAAGCAAGTCCCCGTCATGAGGAGGTCTGCTGGCCACCAACCCTTTTGAAAGAGGAAGGAGTAAAATAAAACACCAAGAAAGAAAAGGTCTCCTACTTGAGGTCTGGCTTCGTTCACTCAAACTCTTCCTCCTTCACCAGGAGAACCAGCCCATCAGCCAATCCCAACTCACCCCCTCTCTACTCTTTGATCCTGGGGACTAATTTAGGCCAAGCTTGGTAAGGAAGAATTGTTTTGGGGTGGCTGGGGGAGGGACTTCAGGACTAAACCTGGGCCGTGGGCCCGGTTAGAGCGCGACACTCCAATAAACGGCTCTTTGAAAGTTCAACCTGCGTTGGTGTTGTTTGAAGGTATCGCCAAATCTCTGAGTGCTCCACGTGCAATGGAAGGTGGGCGTGGGCAGACCGACGTGGACGTGCCCTGGGACCAGACACGGAGCCCAAGGGCCATCAGCCCCGCTCCAAGGGCAACAGCTTCCTCCTACTCCTCCAATTCAGGGCTTTGGGGACCTCTGGGGTTACTTGAGGTCAAACTTGGGATTTTTTTTTTGGGTGCTCTGGGGTTACTTGAGGTCAACCAATTAGCCCCTGGGGTTACTTGAGGTCAAACTTGGGATTTTTTTTTTGGGTGCCTTGGGGTTACTTGAGGTCGACCAATTAGCCCCTGGGGTTACTTGAGGTCAAACTCTGGATTTTTTGGGTGCTCTGGGGCTATTTGAGGTCAATCAATTAGCCCTTAGGGTTATTTGAGGTCAAACGCTGGATTTTGGGGCCTCTTGAGTTAGTTACTTGGGGTCAAACTCAGGATTTTTTTTTGGGCCCTCTGGGGTTACTTGAGACCAACCAATTAGCCCGTGGGGTTACTGGAGGTCAACCAATAAGGCCCTGGGGTTACCTGAGGTCAAACTCTGGAATTTTTGGGGTCCTCTGAGGTTACTTAAGGTCAACCAATTAGCCACTGGGGTTACTTGAGGTCAAACTCTGATTTTTTTGGGGGGGCCCTCTGGGGTTACTGGAAGTCAACCAATTAATTAGCCCCTGAGATGGAATTCAAATTTATGGGGCCATCTGGGGTTACTTGAGGTCAAACGCTGGATTTTTTTTGGCCATCTGGGGTTACTTGAGGTCAACTAATTAGCCCCTGGGGTTACTGGAGGTCAAACTCGGGATTTTTTTTGGGTGCTCTCTAGGGTTACTGGAGCTCAAAATCTGGAGTTTTTGGGGCCCTCTGGGGTTACTGGAGGTCAACCAATTAGCTCCTGGGGTTACTAGAGGTCAAATGCTGGATTTTTGGGTGCTCAGGGTTCATTGAGGTCAAGCAATTAATTAGCCCCTGAGATAACTTGAGGTGAAACGCAAATTCTTGGGGCCCTCTGGCGTTACTAGAGGTTAAACTCGGGATTTTTGGGCCCTCTGGGGTTACTTGAGGTCAACCAATTAGCCCCTGGGGTTATTTGAGGTCAAACTCGGGATTTTTGGGCCCTCTGGGGTTACTTCAGGTCAACCAATTAGCTCCTGGGGTTACTTGAGGTCAAACTCAAATTTTTGGGCCCTCTGGGGTTACTTCAGGTCAACCAATTAGCCCCTGGGGTTATTTGAGGTCAAACAGGATTTTTGGGGGCTCGGAGTTACTTGAGGTCAAGCAATTAATTAGCCCCTGAGGTAACTTGAGGTGAAACGCAAATTTTTGGAGCACTCTGGGGTTACTTGAGGTCAACCAATTAGCCCCTGGGGTTACTTGAGGTCAAACACTGGAATTTTTGGGGCGCTCTGGGGTTACTGGAGCTCAACCAATTAGCCCCTGAGTTTACTTCAGGTCAAACGCTGGAATTTTTTGGGTACTTGGGGGTTACTTGAGGTCAAACTATGGATTTTTGGGGGCTCGGAGTTACT
>VWZK01003699.1:0-21822 GCA_013396935.1 Baryphthengus martii | reverse complement strand
CTTTTCTTTTCTTTTCTTTTTTCTTTTCTGCCCTTTTCTTTCTTGTAAGTGACTCATAAGGGACTTTTTGGTATTACATTTTTGCCTTTAGGTTATACTTTTTCTATGTATGCCTGTCTATATGTAAAATAAGAAACTTGGCTTTAGACGAAAGGAAACAGGAAGGAGAAAAAAAAATCCTGAACACTACTAGGTAATCTTTCAGTCTCTTTAAATTAATAGTTAATATGTTAGACTGATTTTATAGCTGTTCATAGCTGCCACATGGTTTTTATATCGAGAATTTTGCAGTATTTTTAGTCATTTCAGACCTACTACAACAGGAAATGTCTTTTTGATTTACTCATTAAAATCAATAAGAGCCATGGCACATTCCTCAGTGGTGTAAAATCAATACTCTAATTAGAGCAGCATCAAGGGTACATACCAGATTGAAAAAGAAACCTTGACTTCAGGGCTGTAGCGATTGCAAAACCAGTTATGAAGCATGTGTGACAGATAAATGGCTTTTGACAGGATCCCTATTTAATTTTACTCTTGTATTCAGTAGTAGCAATTTGCTTAATGATGCAGTGATCAGTGACAGAGACTCTGAAGTAATAGCAAAATGCGCATAATAAAGGCTCACTTATTATTACCAAGGTTTAGGTTAGTAAACAGTACTGAAGTTGGTGAAGTACAAAACTACCAGATTACTCCACTAAATCAGCACTGGAAAACAAAGACTCATTTTTTCTGGTCTCTGTTTATTAACACTAAATCTTTGAAATACTATGTTTGGTTATTAGAGTAACTACGGTTTGCATTTCTGATGACACTACAAAATATAGGGATTTTTTTAACAGTTTCTAGCCACTTCCATGCAAAGTTTTAGCTGAAAAGTTAAATTTACTGCTATAAATTGTATTTCTCACCACAGTTCTTATTATGTAGCTATCACACACACTAAGTGTGTCTGGTACTCTTCTTCTCATTGTGACTTTTGAAGAAACTTTCTGAGTATAAACCTTAGTCTGAAAAAAGCAAAGTTTCCTTTTACTGAATTTATAAAGACTGCTTAATTACATAAACATTTAATGGTATTTTTTGCACATAAAGTACAGGATTTTACAGACTCTACACGCACAGTACAGAGTCATCTTCAATTTTTTTTTTAACTGTAATTGGGCTGTTTATCTTTTTTCAATTTATGTAGAAAAGATCTCAGATAAATGTTTCACTGATGTTATCCCTGAAAACTTTCAGTCATCCTGGAGAATTTTTAGTTTTCATCAGGAGTATTTAATTAAAGTTTGGGCTCAATGATCTTAAAGGTCCTTTCCAACCTAAATGATTCTATGATTCTATGATTGTGGCCTGCTCCCTAAGAGCTTCTGAGAAAAATGTCTATCAGTTATTATTTTACTGAACTTTTATTTTCATAATTTTTGATTCTCATAAGTTATTCCATTTCAGGTGATATATGGGTGTACACACACAGAAGAACACACATATACACCTATACCTATAGATATTGTGTACATAGATACATATATTGATGGATGGATGGATGGATGGATGGATGGATGGATGGATGGATGGATGGATGGATGCATGGATGGATGCATGGATGGATGGACAGATAGATGCACATAGGTAGTACATCTATCCTACAATCGGGACTTCAAGTCAGGTTCATTCATATTTAAATGTCCTTAACTTTAAGAATACTTAAGTGACTTGAATTCAACAGCCTCCAAACAGACCTGTGATATCCTCAGTTCTAAAACAACTTGGCTNGATGGATGGATGGATGGATGGATGGATGGATGGATGGATGGATGGATGGATGCATGGATGGATGCATGGATGGATGGACAGATAGATGCACATAGGTAGTACATCTATCCTACAATCGGGACTTCAAGTCAGGTTCATTCATATTTAAATGTCCTTAACTTTAAGAATACTTAAGTGACTTGAATTCAACAGCCTCCAAACAGACCTGTGATATCCTCAGTTCTAAAACAACTTGGCTTTCTCATCAATCTTACAACATTTACAGCTATAACATCAGTGAAACTGGGTAAGTTTGAAGAAAGATTTGCAATGAAGAGAAATCACCTGTCAGTAGCTGTTTCAGAGGGTTACTTGCTGCCACCCTCTCTGCTGTTATCTTTCATTAGTAAATTTGACACAACTTTGCTATACGAGGTAGCAGAGGTTACTGAGCAGGCAATGAGGTCACTACAACTTGCTGACAACCTCCTGTATGTTTGGTGATGGCACAGATCCATAGCAAATCCCTCCTGACTCTTTGTCATTAAAAGGTATAGACGCAAAGTAGTCTCTCATATTATTTCTCTCTGTATCACTGTTGAGATTTATTTTGCAGGAGAACCAGTGTTCACTCAGTAAATTTTCAGGACATTCACAAATACACCTTTCATTCGTGAAGTTTTTAACAGAATTTACAGTGGAAAAATAAACAATAAAAAAAGACCACCTCAAAACTGCTGGACAGCTGCAGTTGTATACCTATGCAGATGTTATTATGTGAGAAACTATTCTAATAAAGAATTCTGAAATTGAGTAATTCTGCCAGATAAGTGTCAAGGCAGATTGACTAATTCTATGACAGCTTATTCCCTTATGAATAAAAGATGAAGTAATTGTGACAAATGTAATGTCTTGTATAACAAGGTCTATGGTCCATACTATCATACTACACTCTGAAGTGTATCAGAAGTACAATGTGAGATTTACTTTCCTTGTCTATACAGTTCTATTTCTTGAGGTCATGTAGTGATCGATTCTGTCATTCGTACTGGCTGGTTGAGATTTTGACTTATGTAGACACTTTCAAACTAGTCATACCTCCAGTCTTGGCGTCACAGATGGTTTTGTCCCCTTTTAAATATGGTGCCTACTCCATCAGGTTTATCTCAGACTATCCAAGTGGTCAAGCCAGACCTCATACACTCCGTAGGTACACACTTCCACAAGGAATCAATGTGACTTGGGAAAGCCATACAAGGAAAAATCCCCTCTATACAAAGAAGAAAGAGTGTAGGTATGGTAAGATAATATAAAAAGTGGAAGATAGCGGTTCAAAATATTTCACTTTTCTCTTAGAACCTTTCCTCGGGACATTTAAGAGCTGTTCAAGTCTTACCTCTTTTGGGTTTTTCTGTTTTTTCTTCAGATAACTGTTGACTAAAAAAAAAAAAAAAAACAAACCAAAATAATTGTAGATGTTCCCCTTTTTGGGTTTTTCATTTCTAAGAACATATATATCAATTTTAGGGGCTGTTGGCAGAAGGGTGATGCATGAAAGTAATCAGTCTGAATATCTTTTAAGTCTATCATCTACCATGTCATGCTGTCATTAGTGGCAGGACTGTGTCATTACTGACCTGAGGTTCAAACTGGGAAAGTACTGCTGCGGAGCTAATGTTCCTCTACCATGGGCCATGTAATGGGCACCCTCTTCTGATAGGTTCTTCTTCACTGCATCCAGTATGCAACATCTAGGAGGAGATGTTTAGAATGTGCTTGAGTGCTTCCTGCCATTCCAAAGAAGAGATTCAAATTAGCAGCAACAATTCACATCTGAAAAGGCCACCAGTTTCCACTCTGTAAAGGTGAGAAAGTGCACCCAGAGGGCTGACGTCATCTTCTAGGCCAGTAGCAGAATTGATCAGAGCCTTCCACCTCCCCTTGGTTCACTCAAGGTGGGCTGTCTGTCACTTGAAGGTGCTTTTGTCTCCACTGACTGAATAAACTTACCTCACAAAATGAAAGAGACAAATAAAGACAACACTGTGGTTTGACTTAACAAGGTGATGATGCTACTAATTCCAGCTAAGATCTGAATTTAGGTGAAAATGAGACAGGAAATACTGAAAAATATTCACTGCAGTTAAATTACAGATTTGAATTTCTGAATATATGAGAAATTTAATTATTTGAGTGTATTCTGACGTAAAAGTGTTGCAGTAACTTTACAGAATCAAATAACCAACTTTCAGGACTAGTAAGTGAGTGTCATGTGACTTTAGCCCATCAAAGTGTTGGACTGTGGACATTGAATTTTGACAAGGAATTCACAGCTATGAATTACCAATAATTAATTGTTAGAGAATGGCAGCAGATTAAGACAAATGCCATTTCATCCCCTCTCAAGATAGTCAGAAATACTTAACTGTCTTGTGGATGTTTAGCAGACACCAGGTGTTAAAAGGAGTGGAGGACAATGATCCAATCTGGTCATTTCTCACCACACTTCAGTGTGTTTAGTAAAACTGAAGACTTTTGTTGTGTGTGCCTGAATAGGGATGTGCATGGTGTTGCTCTGGAGATCCTGGAGTCCTGAATTCGGGAGCATGTTTCTGTACTATCACTTCGGAAGGTCACCAGTGCTGAAAGTTCAGCTTAATTACAAATATTTGAAGGATTAAACACATTAATCAGAACAAATGCATCTCATTCCTTCTTCAACCATCAAAGGAAAAGAGGAAAGGCAAAACTATCAGTGACAGATAGTCTTCCGTCACTTCACATCCCAACTTCCTAGGACAGAGAGAGAGAGTATAGGGATTACGTAGACAAAACCCAATGGATATACTAGCTAGCTTCTGACAGAAGTACAAAAAATGTCACATTTTTCATTATATACAGTCCGTAACAGGACAGTGCTCAGAAGTATGCAAATATTCCTGTAATATCTAACATCTGGGATTCAGGTCTGAGACACATTGTCCTATAGTAATTATTTCCTGCTGTAAACATCCAGTCATGCTATATGCCTGTTGGAGACAAGCAAAGCATTTTGGAAACCAAATGTGATGATTTTGACTGGGATAGAGTTAATTTTCTTCACAGTGTCTAGTATGGGGCTACGCTTTGTATTTGTAATGAAAACAGTGTTGATAATTAGAGATGTTTTAGTTATTGCTGAGCAGTGCTTATGCAGAGTCAAGGCCTTTTCTGCTCCTCACACCACCCCACCAGTGAGTAGGTTGAGGGTACACAAGAAGTTGGGAGAGGACACAGCTGGGAGAGCTGACCCCAACTGACTAAAAGGATATTCCATGATGTCGTGCTCAGCAATAAGACTAGGGATGAAGTTGCCAGCAGCTTTTGTGCTTGATTATAGATTGCAGCTAAATTTAGAGAAAGAGGTAGAGGTCCTAATTGTACTAAATTCCAGCAGTGTTAAGAATGGTGGGCTGCTAAGTATAAGAAACAGAGCTTGAATTCAGCCTTTATTAGATATCAGAGAATCCACATATGAGATCACTCTGAAACCCAAACCATACAGAACACATGCTTCATTAATTACATTGGTCACAGAGTAACTTATACATAAAGCTGCTGCTAAGTAACCTGCAAAGTTTTTAGGGAGAAATAAAATCTCTTATTAGACTAGCTGATATAGTTGTAAAAACTGGACTTGTCTCAGGCACATAAGTAATCTTTTGTGTAGACATTCTAATCTTTTATGTAGACATTCTTAAAGCAGTTGGAGAAGGGGCATATGCTGATTTAGCTTAGACTGTTTTCATTGCAGTGGTTTAAATAAACTGGCCTCAAAATTACTTAATGTGGTGTTAGCTTGGATACAGAGAAGGCTTGGGAGAGAGAACGTAGCTACAGCTCTATATAGCTACAGCTACTTCCATTTAAAATCCCCTAAGACCACCTGCAATCACAGCAACACTGTAAAGAACTTTAAGAGGTCTTGTAATTCAATCTTGTTTCTGACAGTCATTCTCCCATGATTTCTACAGGGCCACACCAAACAAATCTGATTATATTTCATGCTAGGTATGCTGGGGTTTCCAGCATACCTAGCTCACAGGTACATCTGGTCTTACTGTCATGCTCTGCACTATTGTAATCACCAAACTGCAGAATGAGTTAGTTGGAAGGGCCCTCTGGAAGCCATGTAGCCCAAGAGTTTTCTTGTGTTTCTTCTGAGTTTCCTATTTTTAATTTTTTTTTTCCCTTTGTCTCTTGTCCTGTCATTGAGCACTACTGAGAAAAGTCTGACTCATTCTTTTTCATTCCCTCCCATCAGACATTGATATGCATTAGCAAGATCACCTTTGAGTATTATTTTCTCCAGACTGAGGAGCCCTAGCTCTTCTCATAATGCTCCAGTCACTAAAGCCTTTATGGACCTCCTCTGGACTCACTTCAGGATGTCCATATCTTTCCTGGACTGAGAAGTACAGAACTGGACACAGTACTCCAGATGTGCCCCATCAGTGAGTAGAGAGGATCACCTTCTTTGACCTAATGATAACAATTTTCCTAATGCGGCCCAGGATATTGTTGAACTTTTTTGCTATAAGAACGTGTTACTGGCTAATGGTCATCTTTTATCCAGCAGAATCCTAAGGTACGTCTATGCAGAGCTGCTTTCCAGATAGTTGACCACTGGCATGTAGTGATGTCTGGAATTATTGCTTCCCAGGTGCAGGACTTTACATTTGCTCTTGTTGAACTGCATGAGAATTCTCTTGGCACAATTCTTCAGCCGGTCAAGGTCCCCCTGAAGAGCAGTACAACCATCTGGTATAACAGCCACTCTTCCCAGTTCTGTATCATCTGTGAACTTGCTTATGGTGTACTTTCTTTCATTGTCCAGATCATTAGTGAAGATGTTGATCAGGACGGGCCGCAGTGTCAGCCCTTGAGGTACATCATTAGTGAAGAGCATTGCATTTGACTTTGTGCCACTGTGTTCTCTTTCAAGAGTGAAAAGACCATAGATTTTCATATTTCTTCCAAATTGCAGAAGAAGCTTGCATGCTAAATTACAATCTTAATTTAAATAAATGACATAACTAATCTTGTCTCCTTGTTTCCCTCTCACCTCCCACATAAATCACTTGTCAGGAAATTATGAATATTTGTGCTGCAGATTTCATAAAATGTATAATATAAAAGCTAGATTTGCTTAAAAAAACTTTACTCTCTATACCTGTTCAAAGGTTCTAACTGAACTGAAAATTCTTGCTGAAGAAGAAAAGGCTTTTCCTTCACTCATTATTACTTTTACCCTTCATTTTTTGCTGTACAATTGTCTAGCTAGCATGAAAAAAAAAGCAGCCTTTGGTACCTTAGGACTATTTGCTGGTCTTTTCATAATGAAGAAAATATCTGTGGCTAATTTGTTTTTGACCTTGAAATAGAGAAGGTAACAGCTATCATTAGAGAACATTCATATTTATTCAGCTCCTTCATTTTTTCTTTTGTGTTAAAACCGTACGTGTTGCTATCAAGTGAGAATTTATTATATTCCTTTAAAATCTTTTATAGCAATGAGTTACTTTGTTGTATGCATCATTGTATTTATAATCAAACATTTGCAAAGTAAGTGGAAGGGAGGCCTATAACTTTCTTAACCTGCACTAAGATAAAATATTCTAATTTCCCCAGCTCTCAACTTTTCAATTGTTGTTAGGCAGTTGATTATTGTATTCAGATGGAGTTTAAATGTATTCAGGAAATAATACTAACATATGTCCGTAAGAAGGTTAGAACTTAATAAAAGAAGTTGCTTTTTTTGACAGAAAGGGATAACACCATATATTATTTGAACAAATAAACAGTAGACAATTATGCTGCCTGTTTGCAGAACAATTTATGTACATAATCTGTTGCTGAATAACTGATATTTTTACTGTAAATTATTTTGTTGAGAATTCGGTGATAAAATAAAATTATTACAACAGCTTTTGTTCCTTAAAAAGTTTTCTTTGAGTGATATAATTTTAATGATAATGAGTGTAGGAAGCACTACTGTGAGATTAAAGCTGGTAACCAGTTTATCTACAATATGTTCTCAGAAACCAAAGACAGTATCCTGCCCTTACTGAGATCAGTGCCAAAGGAACACCAGTGGATTAATACGGATTGGGGTTTAGTTTATGATTTTCCATTTTGGGTGGATCATATTAAGTTGATGTGCGTTAAGACAGGAGGATAATATTCACTTGCTTTGAAAGTCTGAAATATAAAATCTTTGCTTTAAAAGCATAATGGAGAACACATGCTTTCTTTCTTACAGACTCTCTACCTTTGAGAAGGTGGAGATCCTATTCTGATTTCTTCTACACTAACTTCCCCCCCCCCCTCAAAAAAAATATATGTTGAAACGCATCTAATTTTTAAATATAAGAGCACCATCACTTTGTCTTTCCATGCTTGCATCTTTCTGACCAGAACATTAAAAATAGGTTCTTCTTTCTGTGTGTGAATTTCTTACCTTCTTAGCTACTAAACAAAGCAATAAACTATGCCATATAACATTCGCAAAAAAAAAAAAAAAAATAGATCAAAATCAGGTTAAAGCTACAAGATAAATCAAGACCCCGGTTTTCTGTTCAGTTCTTAAGCATGGGTGTCATGCAGAATGCAGTCTTCTCTAGTACTCCGTTTTGGAGTTACAAAATGCTTGTTATTTATAATTAGACCAGAAATATCAAAAAGTCCCCTAAATTGGCTCTTCCTGAGCTCATCTTGGTCTTCAAATATAAGCTAGAAAAGGTAGGAAAAAATGCCATTATCTGTATTCTTAGCTGTGTCTCTACTACATAATGAAGTGTCACATAGAGATACTTAAAAACTGGCCAGGACACAGCAGGAGGTTCCTTCCAGGTCCACAGGTAACAGACTTACGGCCAGCACTGATACCTGCACTATGCTACACTACAGCATGTAAACACACTTAGACTTAGTATGAATGCACTGTTCTAGCAAAAATATCTCAACAATTACTGTAAAAAATACATCAAACATGAGTTTTGTCTGTCTCCCAAGTCACTTTTTTTTTTTTAATGGAGATTTAAATTAAAAAAAAATCTAGTAACACTGAAAAAGTTTTCTCTTGAATTGAATTTACTTGAAAGTCTGCATATTTTATCAACTTCATGTACTTTATTCACCAAAAAAACCTTCTCAATCAGATCTGCTGCTAGATGAAATTTTATCCTTTGAAGATCATTGTGTATGTAGATGCCTCATTGCACACCATCTTCTAGTGGTTAGGACAAGTCTCTATCATGTTCAAAGTTAGCAATTTGTAAAAGAATTATATCTTCAGAAAATTTTAGCACCATTAAGTAATTAAAGTCTGTAAAATATCTGACCTCAGTGTCTCAAAAGCAACAGAGTATGCAGGTCAGTTCTATGACTAGCAAAGGATATTTAGAGAGGGATATGTCTCTGGGACATTTTCTTGGTGGCAAATGAGATTCAGAATTTCTAGCATTTACCTCCCTATTATTTTAAAAATATTTTTCCCATGGATGACAACAGTTTATGTCTTGTCTATTTTTTAATCAGAAGTACAGCATGTGTATACTTTCTATGAGAGCAGAACTATTGCTGATTCGTATTGCATTGGCTCTCTAAGACTGAAAGAAAGACTGGAGACACAGCTGTCCTAAGAAGTGTGTATGTGGTATAAGCAGGTTTCACAGTAGAAGATAGAAAATAAATTGGTTGGAATTGTACACTTTAGAAATAAATTCAATAATTAATGGGATAAAAAAAAAAAATAAAGCATAACAAATGGTGTTCTAAAACCTAAACTTAAACCTAGAATCAATGGGACATTTACTGAAACTAAAGTAGGCAATTTAAGACTAATAAAGGAAGTGCTTTTTTTTTCACATAAAACGTGTAATTAAGTGGTGAATTCCCTGCTATGGAAAGCTCATTAGCTAGGTCAAAGACTTAGTAAGAGCCTTTGTATGGATTTCAGAACTGCCCAAACTAGTGAGACTGACTAACATTTTGTAAGACTTGTTAATTTTGTTTTTCTCAGGCTCTAGATCAATGTCTAAGATGCAGAGAAATTGAAAACATAAGAGTCTGAGACCCTTCTTTCATCTGTCAACTAAGACTTCCCTGGAGCATCTGGACCACTGGGGTCAGGATGCTGCACTAGGTGGCTATGCTTCCTGAACCTTGCCCACAAAAGCAAAGCACGAAGATTTACACAACTGGAAGTGAGATCACAATATGGAAGAAATTATGTACCACACTTTTCACACTTGAGTAAAACCTTGATGACATAGGAATTCTCCTTTTAGTCCAGAGATTAGGTTAAGCATTCACTAAACCTGAAATACTTGACAGCAACCCTGCAAAGAAACTAACTTAAAGAAAAGAGCTATTGGGTTCAACTCAGATTAAGGAAAACTTTCTTCCAAATAGGTCAAATACCTTTTATAATTCAAATTTACTTGAATTAAGGTGATATTCAAGATTTGTCTTCAGTACACATTCGCAGCTACTCTTGAGACATTCTATCGTTATTTCTGGTTTTATCAGAACATTTTTAAGAATCATGACTAAATCTGTTGTCTGTAAATGTAAGCCTTTAGGATGTTTTATTATGATCCAAGTACAAAGCTTTGGCAGTCCTGTCTGAGAATTGGCGTTCTTGCTGACATGAAATAAAACAAGCATCAGTTTTTCTGTAGAAAATATTAATAAAATTAGAAACTGACTTGCAAAGGTCCAAAGATCTCAAATTCCATGGATTCTATTTGAAGGAGAAGAGTGCTTCCGAAAACCACCTGCCCTTATTGATATTGTTTACAAGAATAGTTCTCACAGGAGGTGTGCGATAACAAATACAGACAGGACTGTAATTACAGGCAAGTGATCTTTTTCAGTTTGAGTTTGGTTTCTCTTTGGACTCACAGGGCGTCATGTCCCTTCCTATATATTTATTTTCTTTAATCATAGTTCTGTATGATCATTAAATGTGAAAAATCCCTCTTCCACTTTTGTTAAGTTCTTAGAACCAATGAGTTGCATCTTGTAGTAATTCCACAAACCAATAACACAGAGAAAGCTTGGAATTTTATCACTCCATGTCTCTCAATTTCTTATTTCTTTCCACATCCCTTTTTATTTTTTTCTATTTTATTCTGAACCTACTCAAGCATCTTTAATAGGGCAATACTAGGGCATGACTGGCCTTTTGACTTCCTTCTTCTGTTTCCATAGAAACTTAGAAAGATAAAGCAACTGGAAAAGATGATTTTTTTATAATCTGCAGAATCAGCAAGAAAGAAAAAAAACGTCTTCTGCGTTTTAGTTTAAATCATACAAGTAAGGCTATTACAGCCTGAATGATATCTTTGGCAAAAACATACGTTCAATATTGAAGAATATCAAGATTATCAATGATTTAAACAATGATTGTTTCCCTTCACATATTTTTTTTTTTTCTGTGGCTACTAAAAGTAATAATTCATGCATAAAGATGTTTCTGTGCTTGATTGTGAGCCTCCTTGCAAAGATTTCACATTCAGTCAATATTGATAGAGATATATGATAGTAAGCAGTATAACAAATTGAAGAATAATATATGGAATCTTTAAATTACTTTTTCTTTTAAGTTGGTGATTCACTTTTATGGATGATTCTTATTTAACTACATTTTACATTGCAAGATAGAATTTGAGATTTAACCACAGCAGATAGTGCCAGGTGAGAGCTTTTATGTATGGTCGACTTAGACTGGAGTATCATCTGCAGTCATACATTTCAGCCTTCCTATGGTTTATCAGTGTTATGCAGCTGTTGCTTCTCCTAGAGAAAGTGCCAGGAAAACATAATGAGGTTACAGGGAACACAGAAAAGCAAAAAACTTTCAAAGTGAAATCACAGAGCGCTACAGTTCAAATCTCAGTCAGTCTTATTACTTATTTACATAACATTACCCTAAGAGCTTTGCCTTAGGATTTTACTTTAAAAACTTCTCCTCTCTGGGGAGGCTTCACAACACTATCTCTGTTTCTCTCCAGAACTCACACTACACTGGTAAGTGTTAAGAAAGACAAAATACAGGGCTGTAGATGCTTTTTCACCCTGTACATAGCAATAAAGACAATCTTGACCAATCTACGTTTGTTTTCTACTTTCTTAGTAACACAAAGATATTTAGCTTCTGAGTTACTCTCTCTCCATTAAATGTACTGTTTAACAAGTCTGTATTTAGCAACAGTAATAAACCAGTTTTAGTGAGTTTAGATCCTAATTTCTAAAAGAAATTACTTTTCAACAGCCAGTGTAAAATTTTCAATTGAGGAGCCTATGAGCTTGTTTATCTCTGTCTTCATATTTACTGCAACATTTGCAAATTACTTGATTGTACATCTTCCACATCATTATCTGAGGCAGTGGTCCTACAAACATTTATGCACCTTGTTTCTAGGAGATGAGGCAGTCTGAAATCAACAATAGCTTGTCTTCAGCAGAATTTGTGTCTGCATCGTGAACGAGTGGTGCTCCTTAGGGTTTGGTACCGGGACCAGTGCTACGTAACATCTTTGTCGGTGATATGGACAGAGGGATTGAGTGCACTCTCAGCAAGTTCGCTGATGACATCAAGCTGTGTGGTGTGGTTGACAACGCTGGAGGGAAGGGATGACATCCAGAGGGCATGCTTGAGACAGGCTTGAGAGGCAGACCATGCCAACCTCATGAAGTTCAGTAAGACGAAGTGCAAGATTCTGTACCTGAATCAGGGAAATCCCAATCACAAATACAGGCTGGGTGATGAGTGGGTTGAGGGCTGTCCTGAGGAGAAAGACGGGGTACCAGTTGATGAAAAGCTCAACAGAAGCTATCTATGTGTGAGTGCAGCCCAGAAAGCCTACTCTATCCTGCATCAAATGAAGGGTTGCCAGCAGGTTGAGGGAAGTGACTTCAGCCCTCTACTTTGCTCTTGCGAGACCCCACCTGCATCCAGCTCTGGATCCCCTAGTAAAAGAGGGACTTGGACCTGTTTGAGCAGACCCAGAGAAGTTCCACGAAGATGATCGGAAGGCTGAAACACCTCTCCTACAAGCTCAGGCTGAGAGAGTTAGGGTTGTTCAGCCTGGGGAAGAGAAGGCTCTGGTGAGACCTTATTGTGGCCTTCTAGTATCTGAAGGAGGTCTATAAGAAAGCTGGAGAGGGACTTTGTACAAGGGCTTGTAGCGATAGGACAAAGCGAGTGACTCTAAATTGAAAGAGAGTAGATTCATATTAGAAATTAGGAAAAAGTTCTTCACTCTGAGAGTGATAAAACACTGGGACATGTTGCTCAAGGAGGCTATAGGTGTCCCAGCACTGGATGTGTTCAAGACCAGGTTGGATAAGGCTTTGAGCGACCTGGTCTAGTAGGAGGTGTCCTGGCCCACTGGAGAGGGTTTGGAACTAGATGATCTTTAAGGTTCCTTCCAACTCAAATGATTTTATGATTCTATCCAATGTTTAGTTGTTTGTAGATCTGTGCTGTAAGGAGTTCTGGTTTTGGTTTTAATACTTCACTGTATTGATGTTCACATATTTTTCCATGAAATATGACAGGTTTCTCAGTCTGCCCCATCTTCATTGGGTTCCAATAGAAAATTTATTTTGCTAGTATTTAATTTTCACCACCAAGATTCATTGTCAACACCAATAGGAATTGAAATATTCTAATTCTCTGCACGTCCAAATATGAAACCAATTAGTAATCATTAGCTGTCGTTTCTTCCAAATTTCTTAGGCTAATTAATGTCCCCATGATATCAGGTTCACCAGCGAAAGATTGTGACTGGTAGTGCTACAAGTGGTTTGGCAATTCATATGTTTTGAAAATGTAACTCATTTAAAAAAAATAAAACATTTTACATTCATATTTGACAGCTACAATTCCTTGTTATAATTCTTCTTGAGTACTATTGGTGACACTGGCATTAAAATAGAATTCCCATGAATAAGAAACAAGACAAAAATCCACTTTTATTTCAATTCAACACATCTTAAAGCTATATTTCAAGAATAATGTAGTCTAGTAAAGCACAAAAAGACAGAGAATTTCTATTCTACATTTGGAACACTTTGTTCCATCACACTGAGTCATTTGGGTTTTATTAGAAGAAAATGTCTTATGATTTAACAGCTATTTGGAGACCTGCACTAAATAAATTGAAAGCTGATGCCTCAATTTAGTTCCTACAGGACAGGGTAAAGTTTCTGTTTCCAATGAAGACACCAGTTTTGTTATCATATTTGCATTTTCAGATTTCAGGTTTTTCAGTATTCAATATACAGTGACAGAAATAATCTGATGTTTTGATTTGACTTTTGCTTCCAAGTTAATTATGCTAATTACTTTTTCCACTTCTCTTACCTATTATCCATGTTGGTTTTCTCATAGTTACCCTTCTAAAACTTTAAGTCAAATATTCAATTAGCTTCTGGTCTGTACCTATTAAATCGTAAATCTCAATTCCATTTGTACTGCTTACTACCTCAACTTCTTTTCGTTTATTTATTTTGCTAAATAACCTTTTACTGCTTGTTTTCATTTCCTTTGCAAGGTCTAACTCAGCTTGACTTTTTGAAATTCTTACTTTATCCCTTCACTTTCTGGTCTCCAAAGATGTAGCTTTCTTTGCTGGTTAACCCTTTTTTACCATTTCTCCTGAAATTTCCCTGTATTCAAAAAATATGTTGAGAGTAGAAATTAATCTACGTTGGCCTGGAGCCCTTCAGCTAAAGTTCAATCTGCATAGAAAACACGATTGAGGTATCATTTGCACCCTGAATCTCGAGAGATAACAGTGTCTCCTCCCAAGATCTTTAGCTGACTTTACTAATAAAATCCCTAATTTCTCAGTGATGTCCCATTAGAGTTTCCCCCTTCATATTGTGAGGCTTCTTGCAGAACTAGTTGTATTTATCCTTCAATTTAACAGAATCAATTTGTGATCCCTTGGCCTAAAGATATTTGCCTAACTACTTCCCTCATCCACATTTAAAACAAAATCCACTCTTCTTGTTTTAAAAACCTTTGGTGCAGAAAGACAGAAAAGTCCATATAGGATCTTTTAATAAGTGGTCAAAAGTTTTTCTGCTAATAACTGAAGCTTGAATGCTTTATTTTCAATTAGTAGTATGCAAAAATGGAATTATTAAGAGAGTCTGATTCTTCCTACAATAAAATAATGTTTCTCATTGTTTATAATTTTTTGTTCAAATGGGAATGTGGACTTGAATGTGGACAGACACCAGGTGTCTGCCTCAGGCTAATCTTCCTCAACAAATTGTTAGCAACAAATTCAGGTAAAAGAGCTAGGCAGCTTCCTTCAGAGTGAAGACCTTCAGAGTGGTCCATTTTGGTTGCAACAATTTTCCTAGAGCAAAGGGAGTAGATCTTTAGTATTCCTTTGTAGAAACCTGAAGGTCAAGATCCTGAGAAATTTGGGAAAGGACCTGAAATATGTAAGTCACCTGCTCTGTGGCCATTAAATGCACATTACACCAACAAAGTATGAGTGACTTTTCATGCTGTTTTTCCTAGTATATTCAGGTTAAGTTAATTTAAGTTGCAGAAATCTAGTGCTGTAGACTGCAAATTTGCAAACCTCTTGATGGTCATGCTGAATGTAAACAAGGTGCTTTGTGCTAGATTTTCTAATTATTGAGATACTTCACATTGTAATATCTCTATACTTTATGTACTAAGTTGTAAAAGGGAATCCATGTTATTCCTGCTTTTTGGGAGAGCGTTACTTGTTATTACACAGATGAGCTATATAGGGAAAGACATAAAACACAAATACTTCAATACTTCAATTCAGGATAGGACATAGGAAGAATATCATAGGCCATAAGTCATCATTGGAGTAAAAGAAAATATTAAATGTGTGCTTGTTAAGTTAGTATCTCCACTATTTGAGGCAGCAACCGTATGGATAAAGTATTTACTCAGTATAGGATTAATGATTCATATACGAGGAGGCTGAAATGACTTTGCACCAAATGTTTCTAATTTCCTGATTTTTTTTTGCCTATTTGATTTGTACCCTGAAGAACAGTATTAACAGAGGGGGTTTATTTTGTGTGTTTTACTACTCCTGTTACTCTTAATTTTTTTTAATTCAGTTCCGGTGTCTTTACAAGCTGGAAAAGTAAATCCTTTTAGCTATTACTAATTGGATCCGGGTTTAGACTGCAAGTTTTAGCATGAATGAACAGTGCTTTACACATGTTTACTACTTGCAGGGTTACTGACCTGAAGGCACTCTTAAATTTATACAGGTCACTGAAGTCACTAATTTGTATGGTGAAGTCTTGCCTGTGAAGACTGTTTAAATAAATAGATTCTCTCTGTTACAAAAGTAGGATCTGACTCACTGTTCCCTACAGCATTGCATACAATCTCACACAAACAGTGAAAATCCAAATCTCATCTACACTCATATAAATAGGTCCTTACCAGTCAGAAGTACTCGATTTTTCTAGGAGGCCTAGATGTACACTGTGCATCAGATCAGCACCATTTTGTACGGTATCTCTGCACGTGAGTGCAAAGGCACAGTCTGCAGCCTGGTAAATAGGAGGAAAAGTAGAATTTTTAGATGGGTTGTGCATTTCATAAGGCTTCAAGTGAAATTCATCTGTTCACTCAGAATTCATCCAGGTTAAATTAATCTGTTTTCTCTGGAAGGGCATCCCAGGGCCTTTAGAACAAAACCCTGCAAAATCCTGATTTTAGGGAGTTTCTATCTGACTTAACCTGTGATAGACTTCTGCATAAAGATGAGTTACAGGCATGGACTTGATAATGGTCTAGGACAAAAGCTTTCGGAGACATTACATTCAACTTTTTGAAATGTTTTTCTTTCCCTACATAATGACCTGTGGCATTTGGGACAGCAGCAGCTCAATCCAAATGTGGAGAATTATAAGGAGGGTAGAGTTTACTCCTATTCTGATTTCCTTGAAATCTACAGACCACCCTGAACTGAGGCATTTTAGACCACATAAATCTGACAAAAATGTGAAATAACATCAAATCACACAAAAATGTTTTTAAAATATTATTAGGCATTACTCCATTGGAAAGTGTTTCACCATTAATTTTATATATACTGGCTTTGGCTGATCTTGGTTGTACTTTTTTATAGATTTTGACAGCTTAATTTCCCTTTTTATTGTCATATGCTAGATTTTTGTTTTATTTTGCTAAATTTAAGTTTTTACTGTTCCTTAAAAATTTATGCAGTTATAAGTGAACTAGAGGCCTGTTGCATGAATATACTGGGAAATTCTTGATGAACTCAAGGCAAAGTATACACTTTAATCAAGCTTCAAAACCTCTATGTTGTCTGTACAATGGAACTGTTAAATTGTAATCTCTTTGGGAATGCAATGTGTATGTCACTTTTACATCTATGGCACTTCATAAATATTAAAACACAACATTACCTAACCTCTAGGTAAACATTTCTTAGCCACATACATTAACAGATTATTGTCTGAAAAGTAGGAAAGGTTTTCTGAATGGTTATTAATAACCTCTGGTTGCACAGGCAGCTGTTTGACTGACTACACTGCTTCTCTGAAAATAAGATCACAGATAAGTATTGAAAAGGTAAGAAACTTAGATTCTGGGAAGCATCTGATATGTTCAAAGAAATGCAAGAAATGCAGAGGGGAAGTGACATTTAGCAGTCATTTTGTCTCAGAGCATGGAAATCAGCAGTTATTTTTGTTTGTTCTTGATAGGTGTATCTTTCAAAATCTTCCTGTGATGTTAGTTTTAACACCTTCCAATGAAAGTCCACTACATAAATATTATCACAGGTTTTTTTTTTTATACCTGAAGTTTAAATCTTCCTTGCTTGGAATGAAAACAATTATTTCTTGTCCCCTATTCAGTGTATGTGAATAAGACTGATTACTTATTTTTTAAACTATATTCTGTCCTCAGTTACCTCTTTTATGGATCCCTTTCCTTCAATCATTCTTCATAAATCTTTGATTTTTTTTTTTAGCCTTTTTTTGTCTATGTTTGGAGTTCTCTTCTGCATCCCATTGTGTTGCATCCATCTTATACAGGGTGCACCAACACTAGATGTGGACTCCATTTCAGTATGTCATAATAGAATACAACATAATTAACTCTGAGGTCTTACAAGTGGCTTTATGTATCATTAATGTTCATAGAAGTAATATCCCCTTTTTTTGACAGCATCTCATCTTTCTGAAATATCTCTTCACAATACATCACTTCCTTTTCTTGTGCATTTGATTTGTTCTTCCCATGTTTAGTACTATATGTATTTCTATATTCAGATTTGTCTTTGTGGCATCTTCATTTTCTTAAGATCTGCTTGAATTTCAATCCTGCTTTTCAAAATTAAATCCCTCACAAGTTATTGCCATTCACAAACTTTCTAAGCATACCAAAATTTTTGGTTGAAATATTAAATGATATCAGGTCAGCCTTGTGAAGGGCATTATGTAATATATCCTATTCATTCTCTGACAAGTTATTAACAAGTTTTCTGGGCTAGATTTTACAGCAGCTTTACTCAGACCACATTTTCTCAGTTGGTTTATGAGTGTCATGTGAATCTGACATCTATTAGTTTCCCAGATCTTGTTATCCTGTCAAAGAAACTGAATTACACTGACATGAGTTATTCCTGCAAAATTCATGTTGGCTGTGTTTTGTCTTTAGGTGAATACAAATTCATTGTTTAATAATTTGCTTCAGTTATCTTTCCATCAAAGGAACGCTGACTCTTCTGTTGTTCCATGTGTCCCTTTTATCCTCTCAGGTTTGTTCTCTGACTTCCTAGAACTTACTCACCTTCTACAAAAGTCCATCATTTCTCCTGCACCCCTAAAGAAAGATCTCAAATTGCTTTGATTAGCTCTGTAAGTAGTCTGGGGTAATGCTTGTCAAGTTCTAATGACTAGAATATATTCAACTTATTTCATTGATTATTCTATTCTGGTGTTCCTATTTCCTCATTAATAATGATAAAGTTAAGCATGTGATCACAGTTGTCTTTTTGTGAAGAGTGAACCAGTGAAAGCTTTAAACATTTCTTATTTCCTTCAACTATACATTAATTTCTCTGTTTTCTCATTGTACTTGCTTCTGGTTTTCTCTTTTATCTAATGTTTTTATAGCACTTTTCCCATGTCTTTTATGATTCTAACATGTTTTCCATGTTATGTTTTTGTTATTTGTTCCCATATACTTTTGCTGTTTCTTAGTCTTTAGTTATATTAAAGTTTGTAGTAGTATTTTTATTTTAGTACGATTTTCCTTTGGCTTGTTTCTCATATGTTTTCTATTTCATTATTAAAGAACCCCTAACACAGGCACATAAGTCATCCCTTGTATTTTCTTCTGCAGTACAAAAGTTTGACATTGCACCCTTCACACTGTCTCTTTCACAGAGACAAGTGCCTGTATATTCCTTACAAAATCTATGTTGAGAGACTCACAGAGGAATTTATTATTGGAGTGATACAAGCCTGACTCTTCTTGTTGGTACCTGGAGAACAAACAGAAGATACTGCTTTCACTACAGATCAAACCTGTCTGCCCTCCTACTGAGAATACCAGCCCTGCGGAAAAAGACTGAAGCTCTTCTTAAAAAAAAAACGGCAGCAGAAGCTGCAGAGTTTTTCCTGGTCTTGAGGAAATAAGAGAAAATTTAATTGCACTTGGAAAGGAGAAGAACTGGGCTGCATGTTTTAGAATCATAGAATCATCAGGGTTGGAAGGGACCTTAAAGATCATTGAGTTCCAACCCCCCTGCCTTGGGCAGGGACGTCTCCCACTAAACCAGGTTGCAAAGAGCCCCATCCAAACTGGCCTTAAAAATTTCCAGGGATGGGGCTTCCACCATCTCTCTGGGCAATCTATTCCAGTGTCTCACCACCCTCATGGGGAAGAACTTCTTCCTAACGTCCAATCTAAATCTACCCTCCTCTAGTTTGATTCCACTCCCCCCAGTTCTATCACTACCCGACATCCTAAAAAGTCCCTCCCCAGCTTTCTTGTAGACCCCCTTCAGATATTGGAAGTCTACAAGAAGGTCTCCTTGCAGCCTTCTCTTCTCCAGACTGAATAACCCCCAACTCTCTCAGCCTGTCTCCATAGGAGAGGTACTCCAGCCCTCTGATCATCAAACTCTTGATGGATAAAATAAAAATGATCTAAAGAAAAAATAATGTTAGTCATAAATCCCATTTCCCCTGCTTCAGCTGACTGCCTTAAGCATCAAGGTCTTTCTTGCATGCTTTCCATCTGATTCCTTAACCGTTGAGTTCCTACCTAGTGAGTGTCCTTATATTTGATCTTAGCTTTTTGGAAAATATCTCAAAGACCATTTTTTTCTCCAGTGAGGTACTGCAATTCTGGAAAAATTGCAGTAAGCGTTAAAGAGGGAACAACTTTAGAATTAGATACTTGATTGCTGGTCACCTTTCAGTGCTTTAAATGGCTCAAGTTTTATGGGGCTGTACTGAAATAAATATGCTGCCTCTCAGAGAAATGGATCTATCACCAATATCTTTACAACTCTAGTTTCTGTTTTTCACTTATATGCAACATTCTACCTTTTTTTTGGTAATACATTCCTTAGGCATGTTTGTTTTATTCTGAGATTAATACATTTGGTGTACAAATTGCTTAGATTGTGCACTATTCTATCCATGTGTACCTATGAGTATTTTTCTACTAGCTAAGGATGATGCTTGAAAAGTAATAGGTGACTTAATGAAATAGAAATTCTTGACTTGTATCATTAGATTGTGGGGTTTTTTTAAAGAAAACATCTCTCTCATCAGAATCACAGAATGTTAGGGGTTGGAAGGGACCTTGAAAGATCAAGTCCAACCCCACTGCCAGAGCAGGAACCTAGAGTAGGTCACATAGGAACACATCCAGACGGGTTTCGAATGTCTCCAGAGAAGGAGACTCCACAATCTCTTGGGGCAGCCTGGGTGTCACCCTCTGCCAGCTTCACTGTGAAAAAGTGTTTCCTTGTGTTTACAAAATACAGCTCTTCTACTTTAAATAAGTTAATTATGTTATATTCATTTTTATGTCCTGTAGAAGACTGGTGGTTAGGTTGGAGATATTGCAGACATATATTTTTGGAAGTGTCAGAAGGCTTCAATCTTTTCTCCTACCCTTCTCTATAATTTTCAGGCATTACATTATCATAGTGCATATATCAACGGGGGGAGATCAGTGTGCCAGCATTTTACCAAATTCTACAGTTTGCTTGTGGTTCAAATGCTAATACTAGTAGATTTTCTCAATTTGTTAATTAATATTTACATTGCTTTCATCAAACTGACATAAGCAGTAGACCTAACTAAAACATTATGGTGTGGGTTTTTTTGTTCGGTTTTGTTTGTTTGTTTTTTTCCTTTTTTTTTTTTTTTTATACAAACGAGCAGCATTTGGCTTTTTTCAAGCATAACTTGAAACAATTAAAAAAAAAATCTAAAAACCAATTGAGAACCCACCCAAAAGCCTAATATGAACAGTTCCCTCAAGATACCGATCCATTTCCTTTTGCTTCTATTCACACTGAACCACCCTGCTAAAAACTGAAAAGACACTTTTTACACATTGACTTACAAATATCTACTAGTCCCAAATTTCCTCAGCTGCCCTTCTAATGGTCACTGGGGCATTAGTCCACCTTTGCCCAGGCTACTTGCCAGCACAGCCCACCCAGCTGTTTTTCAAAAGAATCACAAGGATTTGGGTAACTGAAGGATCCCTGCTACAGAGAGGCAGACACAAAAGGAAAAACAGGGAATGGCAGGACAAGACGATTTGCTTTGCTCTATGCAGAACACTAATTTCGCAAATCATCTTGTCATGATGACAGGATTACTTTTAGAGTCTCTGAACAAAATATATACAGTACAGACTAAGTGTGTAAATAAAAAGATAGGGTCTCTGTTTCAAAGCCGGCAATTTTTTACTTATTTATTTATTTATTTATTTAT
>VWZK01003698.1:0-11613 GCA_013396935.1 Baryphthengus martii | reverse complement strand
AAAATGAGTACAAGGTCATTTAAAACGTAAGAGGCCAGGTATAATCAAATATTTTTCTTGTTTCTTTCTATTTCTTTCTGTCTTTCTGTCATCTGTCTTTCTCTTTCTTCTTTGCCCTCTCTTCCTCTCTTTGTCTATCCATTTTTCACTCATGGTTTAATTCCATTGCACAATTTCGCCCTTATAGAAGCTTCACACGCAGTCACACACATACATATGTAAACATAGACACATGGTCACAATATCAGTTCATCTAGTGATGTCTCCAGATCTCCTTCCAACAACTTTCTGCACATCAGGGAGGTCCATGACCAGAAATTTTTGATGTCTGGAAGACTCAATCTTCACAAGTCAAGGGCCAAAGTCCAAGTGAGGTTTATTGGCAGAGTTCAAAATTCTTCATGGATGGCAAAAGCAAAATCATTCAAGTCTGAGATTCTTTCAATTTCTTTTATGTGTTCAGAGTACAACAACACACTTCACAATTCATTTTTTGAGAGGACTAGAACTACATATGGGAGTTTAACAGTGATAAAATAGTTTTAAATGGTGCACCATGAAAATCAGCATTTTCAAAGTCTTGTACTGAATATTCAGGAAAATTTGTTAACCCTGAATGGCAATCATCTCAATTACTAACATTCTATGATGCTGTAATTTTATGATCAAGACTCCCACTTTAAGTAAAAGAAGTTAAGCAAGAGGTAACTGAAACTGAAAAGCATCAGTTTGTTCCAACTTCCCAAAATTATCTTGTTTTATTGAACAAAGTCCAATTCAGCCTGTATTACTGTCAAGATTGCACCCAAAGATCACAATTCCCACCTTCAACATGCGTCAACGATAAAATTCCTTCCTGGTCACTAGAAAATGCAGGCAGCACTGAAATGCAACATAGCACACATAAAATCTGAACTGGTTATGGAAGTTACCTCTTTCCATCCATTAACTGGAAAGGGAGCCAGCCCTGCCTAGCTCTTAAACTAGGTACCTCACTTAATTGCCTAAATATAACTAGGAAAAAATCTAGGCCAGAGCAGATCCTGCAAGGTCACACAGCATGTTTATGACAGAGCTGGGATTCAGATCACAGGGGTCCTAGTCCCAACCACATGCTATTACAAGACAGTCTTTCCTCCAAGTAATTAATTCTCATTTTGAAGGTTTCAGCTGAGGTAGTGGGACACGGCCACTATTTGTCTTGTCCTTCATACCACTGTTCATAAAAAATACTAGAAAAAAAGCTGTGGCTATGTTTATGAGCCTTCTTATTCTTAAACTGTTTGAGCTTAAGATCCTTCAGACATTTTATTCTTATATACATGTGTGTATACACTTGTTTGTGTATATATACATCTCTGTGTGTTTCCACATGGGTGTGCCTGAACCATTTCTATTCAACTTGCACTACTGCATTTATAGTTTATTTTGTTTTTAGAAGACTCACTTTGTTGGTGAAAACTTTTTAAATTTCTTTTTCTTTTTGTCCTTTTTTTNTTTTTTTAATTTTTTTTTTTTTTTTTTCTTTTTTTTCCCTTTTTTTTTTTTTTTTTTTTTTTTTTTTTTTTTTTTACAGCAGGCACATCTGCCCTATGGATGAATTTATTTCCTCAATCTCATGGTGCAATATTGCATTTCAGTTGTCACTTTTGATTTATCGTTACTTTAAACATTAAATCTTCCTTTGCATTTTTATTGGTTTCATTAAAAACATTCTGCTCATCTTTTCATTTATAACCTATATCAAGGGAAAAAAAAATAGAAGAACAAAAAACCATCCCAGCTTCTGCCTCTCTGCTTTCCTCTCCTCTGTCATACTCAGGATGTTCCCTTTCAATTTCATCCATTTTTCCAGGTGATAAAGTTAAAGCAATCCACCAGCCACATGTGAATAAAATAAATAAATTTGAAACTTAGATATTTTGTTACAAACAGAGTTTGTGAAAACATTTATTAAATCTAATAACTTTTGTGTTTAATGAGGCACAGAGCATATGTCAGAAGTATGGTGTCCAAAAGGCAGAAGCACTGAATAGTTTATCTGGCAAATGTGTTACACAAGGTTTGACCCTTAAATTGAGCACTGGGAGAGATAAATAGGGTAATCAAAAGCACTCCCTTACAGTCACATGAACTTGGAGCCATCTGGTCAAGGCAAAAATAAATCAGTAATGCAACTGGAAATTATCTGTAAAGACCTTTGGGGATTGGTTGAAGCATTACTATAGTCTCTTTCATATCAGAGAATAGGAAGAAAAGAAAAAAAGAAAGGAAAGAAAAAAAAAAAATCCCCAAACAAACACTCTGCTTGTCAAAACAATGAAAGTGACCCTAATTAACACAAAAGCCAAGAAAGGAACAAGGTTTTTCTTTTTTCTTCTTTTTTTTTTTTTTTTCCCTCTTTAGTTTNTTTTTTTTTTTTTTTTTTTTTCCCTCTTTAGTATTTTTTTATTTAAGCAGGAGGAAAAGGCTTTCATATCACAACATAATCCGCCATTCCAAATACAAAAAATATTGTATTTATTCTTATGTTTTATTTCTTGTTAGTTGGAAATTTAAGTTCAATAAAAAAAAAATATTTATTAAGAGATACCAACAAAGTTACTTACATTTTCATTACATTTTTTTTTTTGTTGCTAAAAATACTGAATTTGTGAGACATACATCTCTGGATCTTGCTAAAGTTGTTTATTCAAATAAATAAATAAGTGAATCTCTGATATAAACCTTCAGCTTTTCTATACTCAGATCCACACAGAATTAAACTCTGTAAGTTCTGCTCTTTACAGCGAAGTCTGAAAAAAAGGTAAAGTGCTGTCTTATTTTTTCTTCATGTTTTGTTTTCCCATTTCATGTCTGTACTTAGAAATATACTCTGTTTCATATAAGGAGCAGCAAACACATATTCACTTAGACTAGAATGGACATGTAGAAAATCAGGGAACCTCCCTGTTCTTCCTTTGAATGAAACACTGAATAAAAGTCAACAGAAGCCTCTATTTAGAGGGAAATATTTGCAGAAAAGAAGTGAAAGGTTGTCACAGTTTAGGGTCAGGGCAGCCCTAAAACCTACAGCAGACCCTCTCTGTTAACCCCCCTCTCTCATCAAAGGGGAAGAGAAAAAGAATGAGGAAGAGAGACTTAGGGATTAGAAAAGGAAACTAGAACAAGTTTAAGAAGAAGAAGAATAAAATGGGATGTATATACAAACATATATAGGACCAGCATCAAACCCAAACCTCCATGATGGCAAGTACGTCACTGTCACCACTCATGTTGTGGAGCAGGCACCAGGAAAGTCCTAGACAGGGCCCAGTAGCAGGCAGGAACCAAGTTCAGGACCTGGATTCAGATACTGGATCCAGGAACAATCTGATCAGGATCAAAGGCAGAACAGACAGAGTCCTCCTGGGATTCCAGACGTTGAAGGAACGACAAAGAAGCTGAGCAAGGACCCAGAGCAAGAGCCTCCGAGCTGAGAGCAATGGAGCAAGGGCCCCCTGCAGCCAAATATGGTGTCAATGGGGTGGAACACCCTGTTGGTCAGTTTAAGGGCACCCATCTGTCCGCTTCTCCCTGTAGGTGCGGCTTTTACTTTCTGCAACCCCAAATGTGGTACACAAGATGTAGCAGTGGTCTTGGTCTGCACACCAATCCCTGGTATTAACTCTAAACAGTGACTGTTATCACTGCTAGAAGCAACTACTGTCTAAGAAAACAGGCTACTAATTTCAGAATGTGTAGTTAGTTAAAGGAACTGAGCTGAAAAGTAGAATCACTGAACAGAATTGTTCTATTTGAACTCAAACCAGGACAAAGGTTTTGTGACTGTCCTTGAGGTCAAACCATTAAATTACAGAAAGCAGTATTTTAGTCAGGTGACCGATTTTTTTTCTTTCCATCACTATGAATGTTTGGAGATATAAGCAGTTACAAACTTGATGTCAGATTCTAGACTTCCAGAGTTTTACACAGCTTAGGTTTTCAGCAAGGTTGTGCTGCTGGAAGAAGAAATGTTCTGTAAGGCTGATAGACTAAAACAACCCTTCATTCTGGAGATAAGTTATTTCTAGAAAGATATGACTGGGTTATCTTCAATCCAGCTAGCACAGCTATGGCTAGCAGCACAGGCACAGCAGCCCACTTTTCACATTAGTCTCTGAAGAATAAGCCCTCCATCAGAGACGGATTTTGTGATTCATACTGGTCTGTCTCCTCACTGTCTCAGCTGCAAAACTACATCACCTCAGCAAATACGTTTAAAGCTGTTGTGTCTATACTGTCTGTGGAGAGTAAAGTGCAGACATCTGAAAGACTGAGTGTTCCAATTTCCATTTTTAACTCTTCCTGGAATCTCTGTGGTGGCCTAGTGTTAGTAATCCAATCACCTCTGCTACTTACTGCACCATTTCTTTGTGTTTACTAAAGTTTCCTCGGATGAGGAGCATCTCAGAGTTTGTTTCTGTACAGACTCTAGTACCATCAGGCCTTTGTCTCTTTTGGATCTTTCATAGACATTAAAATTGTGGGAATAAAACTATGAAAAAAAAAAAAAAAAGTGATACTTAGGACCGTAAAAAGAATCATACATCCTTCCTTCATGTATAATGAACACGGGCTTGTACTGGGGATTTTCTCTCCACTGCTCTGCAATGCTTTATTCTTCTGAATAAGTCTATTATGCGAAGATTGAAACATTAGGATTAATTACACCAAATGCTGGTGTAAACCCTAATGAAAAACATACATCTCTCGCACAGCCTGAATTCCCTGGAGAAATCTTGAAAATATTGACTTTGACAGTTTTTGCTGTGTGACTGATTACATCAGTAGTATAAAACACTTTAATAAGTATCATTTTGTATATGTGTATAAGTGTGCACATTTGTGTGTATGCATGTATGTATGCCTTCACAGATAAGACAAAAGGATTTTCTGAGGCCAAATTAGAGCTCGTGTTTCCAAAGAGCTTGGCTCTTTCATCATGATGTTTTTGTCTCGATTATCTCTGGATTCTCTCCCTCCTTCCTCCCATCCCCTTTCTCTTTTTGCAATAAAGCCTGTGTTTGATCTCTGTGTAAATAAACCAAGCATCAGGAAGCAACTAATGGATCCATCACGGGAGCTTGAAAATAAAGTTGAAAAAATTTGCTTCCACAGTACATTCATCCAGAGGATCTGTGCATTTTATTGCTGAAGGTTATGGAAATTTAGATAGTGAGAGACAAAACTTCATAGATTATAGCAGGAGAGTTTCAAAGACACAAGGAAAGAGAGGTGCCCTGTTCTCCTTGACTATCTATGGGGGTTGAGTGCCTCATTTCCATATGTGACTTTGAAATTCTCTTCATAGATTTAAGACCTGAAGGAACCATTACATTCATCTTGCCTGATTGTCTGCATGAAACAGGCCAGAGGATTTCACGTGATAATGCCTGTGTGGAGGAGATAAATTGTGGTAGAACAAGAAAACCTAGAGTGTTACTCATGTTTCATACATAATCTTACTAATTAGTAAGCAAACACATTAAGGTATCTCCCTTTTCCATCCTATCCCCTGGCCCAAATAATCTGTGCACTTACAGGTGCAGTCCCTTTCATTGACCAGGTCACTATATCTGATAGAAAAATATCTTGAAATCTGCTCATCTCACCTCACTTTGAATCAGCTATTTAGACGTAAAAGGATCCATGTAGTGTTATCAATCGGTTGAATCATTCATTCTTTTTTTCTTACTTCCATTAATATCTACATTTTGAATGGATAAATCACCAAGAAGCACTGAAAACCATAACTCTGACTGTATGCAAAAAAGAACTGTAAAATAATACACTTTTTAGCTTGGTATTTGGAAGTTCAGAAAGCAACAGAGAGCATAAAAGACATGGTTTGAAAAGTTCAGTTCATTTTGAATGAAGATTATGCAAAATATCTCTAATTCTATAGTTTTATATCTCTGTTATTATCATGTCACAGAAATGCCTATATGCTTAGAATATTTTCTTTTCTAAATGGCCAATTAATTCATGTATCCATCTATATGTCTATCTAGTATGACACCGATTGATGTCACTGTGTATACACATTGCTGTCTATTTTTTCCTTTTAAAATGCATTTCTGTGTACCAGAATTTCTCTGTTTTATTTGGGGTATATTCAAAGGCATTTTTCTCCTACCTCATTAGAGAATAATTTCTCTAAAGGTACCATTCTTAAGACAAAGAGTAATACTCTGGAGTCTATAAATGGGGAAGAGGAAAACAAGCTGATTTATATTAAGGGATACAGGACTTGAAAATATACCCCAGGGTGAAATAAATATTACAATACACAATAATATCCTTTCTTTGCCTTGATGTGCATTACAGTAATATTATGAATCTCTTTGCATAGTTCCGTAGTCCTTGGAGAATCCTACGGGGGACCGGTTCCCACAGGCCTTGACATGCTCAAAATGGGACAATCTCTGCCTTGGGGATGGGCAGGAATGAAAACTGAGCATCACTAGCAGTTAAAAGTCACCCTGGAAAAAAATGAATAAATAAAAATAAATAAAGGAGACCTATGAGGGTAGTGCACATCTCTTAAACTCCAATCACATCGATTACAGTAGTTATGGTATTTTACTCATGAGGCTGTTCTTCAGACCATCAAACTAAGCATAAGATGCATGAAAGTAGTCTTCAAAGATAGAAATATGGTCAAACATCAGGCTAGCTGTTGACACAGTTGTCTTGTCTAATAACAGCTAATGAATGCTGCAAGTGAATGTGTGGGGCTGGGGGATGGTAAAGGAAAAGGAAGAGAGGGAGTTACATTATGAGAAGGAAGGACTTTCATGGGAGCAATATGTCTTACAATCTAATTGCTCTGTGTTTTATAGAACTTGATCATTAGGGTATCCTGCTTATGGTACCGCAGAGATGTGATGGTGAAATAAAGCAAGAGGCTATTAAACAGAAAGTTTAAATATAGCTACAGGGACAGATACTTCATGACAACTTGACAGATGTCTTGGAGTGATCACTGGTTCCTTCATCACTAATTACAAAATCATTTGTCTTAAGGAAAGGACAAAAGAGAAGTAATTATGAAAAACATGATTCTTAGGGGATAAAAAAGATAACATCAGTTTAAAACATTGAAGCGATCATAACCATTTAGAATCATTATTAGTTTGCTTGAGCCAATGACAGTGTGGCTTTCGAAGCCAGTGGGAACAGAGCTTCCTATGCCAAAGAGAAGAAAACATTCAATTTCTTGTTATGCTAAACTTATCCTCAGACTCCAGAGATTTCTTTGATGAACAGTTCATTAAAATTTCCGACCGCAGATGAATTTGAGCTAAAATACACAAATGTTTTAATTATACATTCCTTTTTAATTACACTAATGACTTGTAATGTGTTTATGTTGGTTTAGAGTTTAATTTCTTCTCTTAGATTAGGTGGTTGACTTAAGGATTGTGCTTTTCAGTAAAATACTGTGATTCATCAATGTTTGATCATGAGTTAATCCAAAAATATTAAAGCGTTGCTATCCTTGGAGGAATAGTAATGCACACACATACACAAGCACAATTGCATTTTCTTTTATTGTGCTTTGGGGCAGATAAACCTTTTTAACATTTGCCCAGCAATGCCCAAGTGTCAGGAGATAGAAGGAGCACTGAGAGATCTGCTGCTGTTGAGACTGCAGTTGAGAGAGGCAGGGGGATGGAAAAAAAACCCAATATCTGTATGAGTCAAAGTTGGTGGAATGATTGGTACTCAGAAAGGAATGCAACAGAGAAGGAAAAGATTCACCTTTTACAATGTTTTGGGCAATTGCTTGTTTCTTAATTACAGTCAGTCTCTGTGTTGCGTATAGAGTGCAAGAATGACCTAGAGGTACTAGCTAAGAGATTTACGATGTTTAAAGTTAGGAATCTAGAATTTATTAGACAGCTGTATAAGCTGTCATGGACACATATTTTATCTTGTGTCTATAGAAGGTAACTAAATGACTGGTTTAGAGAACAAGCACCACATGTGGATGGCCAACGTCAGGAAATGCAATCCTAACTTCAGCTGAACTTGATGAATATCTAACTTAAGCTGGGGCCAAAACCCAGACATATTTTAAAACACTAGAGACAAAGAATATGTCAGAAACAGATCTTTCAAGTTACAGCTCTAATATATAATGTATGTAATCGGAGTGAAATACAGTGTAACTGGATCCTTACGAACCAGGTTTCCCTGTCAGAGTACCTAAGGACAGGTGCAGATGGTGTGGTATTGGAGTGTAGTGTTTTGCATTTTTAAAGACTTTCACCTCTCCATAACTGCTGCCTACCTGTTCTTCTCCATTACTTTTTCATTACAAATTTTTGCCATGTCCTACCTACCTCTAGTCCTTGTCTCTCTATGACTCGTCTGTTTGTTGAACTGTATTAAGTCTGGCAATTCAAGTAAATGTATCATGAGTATTGGGAAGGAAACTATTTTCTAAGAAAGTGTTAGGTGAGGAAAGAGAGGGAATTTGCTGCCTGCCATTATGGCCATGTGGCTGAATCAGATGGGATGCTGAGTCAGGATGAGGAGAGAACATATGGATCACGGGCAAGACCAGTGCAATGTATGGATGAACCCCTGACAAACGGAAAATACATACATCTCTACAGTTGTGTCTGACTCGGTTAACAAGATAATTGTGCATCAGCACTTGTGTTGCTTCATACATAGTTTTGATTTACCAGTACAAGTTTTCATTCACTGATAAACTGCGCTACTCCTGATACTTCAAAAAAAGGACTATGGCCGGAAGTCTTTTATTTCTGGGCTATTTATGTTGGTTAATTATCCATATCAAAGAGCAGGTTACCAATTTTAGATAGAGTTGGGTATACTGGCTCAGAAAACTTTCTTCATCTCAGTTATTATAACCTCCTCAAATGGCATTCACCACTGTAAGGGACTTGTTTCAAACAAGTCCGTCCTCTTATCCTCTTTCAAATCCTCCTTTATTCTTCTTCCTTGGCTTCAAGGCCAATAAATAAATAAGTAAGCATGACAATAGTCACACTGCCGGAGGGCTGCACATATATTGCCCATTATGGAAATTGCTATTCTCTCATCATTTTCTTACACTTTGCTTGCCTGCCTGCTGTCTTAATATCTTACAAACTCTTTGAGAAAGGGAGATGTATTTCCTTTTTTTTGTGAATATACAGTCCTCAAGGTGATGAGAATCTTGCCCATGGCTATTGATCATAATTACTTTATTTAAATAATAAAGATACGGTCTGGTCAAATTTTGGATGGGTTGATTTCTTAGTCCTTTGATGGAGATCATTAAAAAAAGCAGTGGTTCTCAGCAGCACCAAAAGCTGCTGTCACACAAGTTTCCTATCTGTCAGACATTTTAAGCGGAAGGGAACAGAAAAGTGGTTCAGAAGACATCAAAAAAAAAAGAAAAAAAAAGAAAAGTGGAAAAAAAAAATAGATATTCTAGTAGAGACTGGCTTCACACAGGAAAAATTTGTTAGTGTGTGCCTTATAAGACATCTGTCATACTTTCTGTAATTCGACTGTGTGGGGCTCTCTTCTGTCCATAAAACCCATGCTGCTCACTAGCAACTAAGGAAATAGTTGACATGCTTGTGTGCTTCCATGAGATCTGCCTGATGCTTGGAGGTGCAAGAGAACAGATCCCACTGGAGAATATCACATTCCCCTGTCAGCAAGACAGGATGAGGCCTGTTAATTAGAGAAAAATCTCACAACTGAATTAGTAACATGATCAAGTACTCACACTGAGACAATGCGTAGCTGAGGAAAATGAAATTGGCTACCTGCCTTCTTTCAGTGAATGGAATTCAGCTCGACAGACATGGACTTGCAGACGTTCCTCCTAAATCTCCATCTTCTCTGACTGTCAGTAGAAGAACTACACAGTGATAGGGTGCAATTCATTTATCTCAGAAGAGATCTGTAAAATGAGTCAAATAAATTACTTCTGAAAAAGGTCTTTTATCTCTGAGATCTACTAAGTCTATACTGAAGATAATCAAAGTTAGAGGAAGTGAAAGACACCCTTCATGTTGTGCTGTTGTCAGATGATAAAATCAAAAGGTATCTTTATCCATTTGTGTTATAATCACCATTGATAATTATGGCAATTTCTGAGATTTATGTCAGGCTATGATACCACTGTGGATGGTTTAAAAACAGAAAGAGATGATGATACTGCATTAGATACGTCTTCAGGCTTTAGATCTCCAGGCTTTAGAGGTATACAGACAGACAGACTACAAGTTGTCCTCTGTCCTTCCCCACAGAAAGTATTCCTTCTTCTTCCCCTGTTTTGAATTTCTTGTGAGATATTGACAAGCCATTTCATAACCACATACACTACCAGCTCCATCTATGAATGGAGCTGTCAGTGTTTCTTCATGTCAATGCTGTGAAGAAAGATGAATTCAAGACTTTGAATTTCCTGTAGGCTCTAGAAATGAAATCTGCATGACTGGAGTAGAAACACACACTCATGCCAGGTATCATACGACTTCATCTTTCATATGATGCTTAATTAGAGTGGAGGAAAAAATGTGTATTGAATTCAGTTGAATTTAAAGTTACTAGACAGTCATTATGTTTTTATACCATTCTATATGATTTCCTTATTTTTCACATTTATATTTTCCTCCCTCTTGCCCTGTTTTAGGTGGCTTATTGGGCTGCTTTGTGTGACGGAAGGTAAAAGTGTGCTTCAGCATGTATATGAAGCGTAGCATTCCAGTCCCCACCATCACCTTTCCACAAAGGTACAGTAAGATAGATAGAGCAATATCCATATTTTACAGTCTATAAAATCCAGATCCTCTTTTAAAAATACCTTGTGTGTAATACATACACTTGCTATCTTATTTATCAACATACACTTATGCAAAATGTATACAGATAGGGCATTTTGTTCTAGGGCTAAACTAGTATTTACTTGTGGAAAGCACTTAAGTGTACATCTGCAGAATGGAGGAGAGTCTGAAAAGATTCAGACATTTTAGGAAACAGCGAGTGGTGCAAACACAACATATCAAGCTTGTAATTAACCGCACATCTCACTGAAAAGTGTAAGCATTGGTTTGTGGTTGGAAATGCCCATTTGCAGGAGGACGTCTGCAGAAGGTCAGGAGGGAAGAAAGAAAAGGGAGACCTGACCACTGATGAAAGACATTTCACAGTAGTTTCTTTTCTTTTGCTGTAAAGTTTTGTGGAGAACAACCAACCATTGTAATAATTTCCTCAGGGAAGGGGTAGATTCCCTACCATTGGAAACTTAAAAGATTCAGCTGGACAGATTATGAGCCATCATGCCTGTGCTTTTGCCAAGAAAGTTTGGACCAGATGATCCTTGTGGTCCATTACAATGTGGTATTCTATAATTCTATGATTCAATAGGGTCCCATATCTTCTTTCAGGTTGATTACTAAGTTGTATTAGAATAATATTCTTTTCAATTATTTTTTTTTTTATTTTATTATATTGGAGTGTCTTAGACACTGTCGGCCCTTTCAGCTCTGCTGAAGAGCTGAAGTAGGTCTCAACACAAAGTTTTTAAAAACAAAGGTC
>VWZK01003677.1:0-13853 GCA_013396935.1 Baryphthengus martii | reverse complement strand
CCTTATGAGCTTTTCTCCTAACAAAAGTGCATGCCCACATACCACTACCCAAGAACAGCTCCTGCTCTTTAGGTTCTCACTGCCAAGTATAAAGACGTTTACTTCAGTTCAGCACTTGCTTAAATAAATGAAATACAGGAAATTACTTTAGAAGAGCAGTGCAGCTCCCTCTAGCGTGGACACATTTAGATTAGGAAATATTATGGCTTTATACGTGATTAACCTGGTGCTGACCTACCAGTCAGCCCAACGTCTGATCCTCTGTTTCTAAACTTCTAATTCACCTCAGGCAATTTGGTTCACTTTATCTCAGTTTTCTCACCAGTAAAAATCAGCAAATACTTAGCATTTTAAAAGCAGCTTAGACTGTCCCAATGACAAGTTCCTTCTGTGTAAGAGGTGGACTGTTATCATAATCATAAACACATGATGGAGGCTAAAGTGACATCTCTACCTCTCAAAAATGTATGGTGCAATGGTGTGGCCAGATAAGCTCTTTTGTATGATGCTTCACCTCATCTGTCAGTCAAGCTCTTTTTCTCTCCTCAAGTATGATTTGCACCAGCAAAGTTATACCTTAAGAACTGGGATCATAATCTGTACTGTCAGGTTTTCAAAACCAGCCAATAAAAGTTTTGCACTTCCACCTACTGTAAAGTCTGCTGCGCATTGACTTCCATACACCAGGATACCTCTCTCACACAATAATAAATTCCACTGTCTTGCACTTTATTTTATCAGATTCGCCAAAGGAAGCACTTTCTAACAGCTTGAGTACACTGGAAAGAAGGAAGATTAGTGTGCAAAACCTTTACTTAGAGTAATTTCCTATGTGAAGTTTCTCTGGGACCTCAGTCACCATGCACATATGCGATATGCACATATTTTTGTATCTGTCAAGTCATATTGCCACTCCAGTGCATGGTCAGATACATAAATCCTAGGTGGAGTTAGATGGGATAGCTAGTCGCTGACACTATATTGCGGAACTGCACTGCAGGACTGGATCTGTCATGTATTAACCAAGAACATCTTTGACAAAATTTGTTGGGTACCAACCACTTAATCGTGAATGTCTCTGACTCAAGTATGAAGTGACAAAATAGTTAAGGTAATTAAGGACCTGTCTAGGCTGGACAGGTAAGGAGTAGACAAGGAAATGAGTGTCAACACACTCAGACAGGTGAGAAGCCCTACCATCATCCGTATAGCTGGTTTTCAAGAGTCATAGGTCTGCCCTTTGCTCAAGCACATGCAAACTCTGTTCAAGAAGACCAGGTTTAAGCCAATCTTTTCTAAGTTAAACAAGTTTTTTTAACATTCTCAGGGGAGCCACAAATTTTTTTGCATGCCTCTCCAGTCAGGTTCCTCTCCCCTTGCACACAGTAGTCACATCAGTCACAAGAGGCTTTCCTTCTTCCTTTCTCTTTAGGCCCTGTGAGCAAAACCAGAATGTATCTCTCAAAACTAGACCTGAGAGGAGCAGTCTTCTATTTCTCCCTCTGCAATAATAAAGTCTGGAGAAAGAAGTCTCTTTACATGTGAGGGACAGGAACCGGGATATAAAAAGTCTCAAGGGCTTTCTTAGCACTATGTCCTGCTTTTGGGTCAGCAACGATCATATTTCAAATTAGAAATATGTGATTTTAAGAAGATACTGGAAAAAAATCTTTCCTCTGTCTTGCACTCAGTAGACTTCCAAGCCAAGATTCAGATGATCTTCAGGAATAAGATAACATGTTGATCTCTAACAGGCAGAGGAGAGACAAAACTGTGAAATATAGTAAGATTAGAAATGTATAGGAAGTAGACAGAAACTTCCAGAGGATCCCAAACAATATGTTACTGGATTTGATACCAGCTTAGTCTTTCTTCTGTTACTTTAAACCATGCTCTTAGAACATCACTTTATACTGGGATCAAGTCTTTCACGGGTCGGACCAGGGTTTTGAACATCACTGCATTACTGACAGGAGGACTTGAACAACTTCCTTATACACAGTCATATAAATCAGCAACATGAAAGTGACAACAGGCGATTAGAAACAACCCTGGATGTAGCAATCCCAGCTCTCTATTTTCTTTTACTTCTTCTATTCTAGCACAAGCAGGATCAAAGGATCCTGATTCTGCAAGTGTGTAAGGATCCAATTACCCTTAGCTCCATTTTGGATCAGTTTGTGGAGTCAGAGTAAGACCATGTGTGCGGAAACATGGCCAAGGCACGTGGCATGAGTGATACTTTTCTCAAAAATATTGCAAGACTTCTCGTAATAATTTTTTTAGATATTGTTAGCTCTGCCTTTCACTATCATGCTGTCAGTATTGCTGCAGTTAAACTGGGCCTACTGCTTGGCGGTGTGTCCAAAGCAAAGCAGCTGTATATTCTCTCCAGCTACCATAAAGCTGGATACTATTTTTGTTCCACCTATGTCCACCAGCTGGGATCAAGCCCTTTCTGAGCAACAGAAGTCTAATGCCACATCTAGTCTAGAGTTTAGACATGTAATTTTAGCTTTTTCAAGATAATTAACATATTTCAAAATGCTAGATAAAGCAAAATACTTGGACCTGAGTGTGTGTTAAATTTAACTTCAGCAAATCACCTTCAGAAGTCCAAATGATTCTTAGCTAGAGTTGTAGGAGACTCTGATTCATCTGAATTACATTTACACACTTCAAAGCCAAGGACATACATCCAATAGGCTGGTAAATGTTTCTTCTTTCTAATGCAATGGTGGGAAGAATGTAGAGGCAGTTAAATTTTTTTCTGCATGCACCTGACAGCAGCACTTGGAAAAACTGAAAGCTGCAGAGAATCTGAAGTGAAACCAACAAAATGCACATTGGATAGCTGGTAATTCACATGGATTCTTTTCTCATACGCAGCAAAGTGAATTATTTCTGTGTTAACTCTGTGATATGTCCAATGTAGAGAGAATATTGGGCAGGGGTATTCCTATGCTGCTTTTGCCTTGTTGCGCAGAGCTGGACCACATTGAAGTTCAGGTGAATGAAGTCCTGCAGGCAAAGGTTCTTTTGCTGAAGCAAGAACGATGTGCTGTTACCTCGGTCTTCCCGTGCTTGGATGCTGTTTGGAAGGGTTTTCTCTCAGCCTGTGCCCATCTGCTTATCATACAGCTGGGCCCACATCAGCCTTCAGGTGGCTTCTACTGTGGTCTGAGGCAAAAAGCCTGCAGATCGCCCTTACATCTGGGAGCTGTGCAGCAGCATCCCAAAGGAGGATGGGACACAGAAATCCTGGCATAGTGTTGAGCAACACTCCCCTGAGGATAAAGAATACATCCTGTGATGAATGGCGAGATACAGAAACTGCAGAAATTTCATCTGTGCTAGCAGGATTTCTATATGTCTTTCTAACACTAAACCATGTTTTGGGGAGGACGTTGGAGGTTGACTGGATGGCATCAAAGATAGGAAACACTCACAGGCAGGTGTTTTCAACAGCCCTGATCCTCTTTATGCTCTCTGAGCATATCTCAGAGCAGTCCTGTGTACTGCTGTTACTCAGAGCAAGTGCTGGGACCATAATGCACCAGCTACACCTCTTTCCTGAGCATTCTCCACATTTGGGATTTTACCCCTAATCTACATCTTGCATAAGCCAGATTCATAAGGAGATTTTACAGCCTCATGATAGCTACATACTTACTAGAAAGCACTGTATTTGCAGTTTGAAAAAGAAAAGAAAAAAAGAAAAAGGCATGTTATTTTTGATTGTGAGACACTGAAAAAGTTAGTTTCTTAGAAACATCTCTTTTGGAATGCTATCAAATAATTTCTGTATCACGTTTTATCAAATCACCGAGACTGGTAGAGACATATGTCTCACAGTGCATTTGCAGCAAGCTATCTTTCACCACTCTCCATGGTCTGAGCAGACAGCAAATGCAGAATGATCAGCTGCTTTTAAACCACTTGCAGAGGCAAATCAGGATGAGGTCTGGTGGACATAACACATCTATGTGGAAATTAAATGGAATTTCAGGAGCAAACTTCATTCATGGAAATATCTCCGTAATACCCTTTATGAAGGAGTGATGAGGAAGACTAAGAGGATAATACCACTGAAGCAGGTGTGAAAGCATTAACCCATGGTGAAATCATGAAGCTGGTGGGCTAGTGTGGCCTGTTTGCAGTGATACAGGTGTATTAAGTAATAACTGTAAAGGTTTTCCATTGCAATAAACTCAGTTTTGTGCAGGCAAACACTGTGTCATGAATTGCTGAAGCAGTGGAAAATTCTCTTTTGTCTTTCACATGTCTAAAATGTCTCCTCCTTAAATTGAAAATGAACAAGAAAGCCAGAACAGAATAATACTGTAAAATGTTCAGCTCTCGTGTACTCTGCTCACTCTAGATTTGCTCATCTACAATTTCATCAATACAATATGTTACAATACTGCAAGTAACAATCTTTTTCCAGTAAGCTCTTTAATCACATTAGGTTTCCCAGGAGAGCAACCCAGGCACAGAGGATTACATTCTGATGCCCACTATTTCCTCATCTAAGCAAGGCTAAGACTTTAAAAGAATTTAAAGAATTTGCTTATATTTCATTAACAGTAAGGAGAAAGTTCTGATACTCCATAAATATGCACCATCAGCAGGAAATAACAACACTGGCAACAAGAATTTAATTTACTGAATTAATGCTTCTTTCTAGATAGAGCTGCATTTTGTCAGTTTCATCTCTACATGTCTGCTAGTTCCCTCTCCTTTTCTAAACCCAGAACTAGTTTTTTTTTGTGGGGCAGAAGTCCCTGTGTCTCACTTGAACCATTTATAGCCTAGTTCAACCAAGACGTTTGATTCGTGTTGACTTTGTAGGACATCTCCAGCTTGCAATTCATCCAAAATACAGGGGACTCAAGATGCATGGACTGTATCGGAGGTACTTCTCTCTCCTCAGATGTGCAGGGTGTTTGAAGACAGCACTCAGACTGCTTGATTTATATTTTGGTTGTTCATGTGAAGAGACAGAGCTCCCTGCCGTGGTGAGGCTTGCCCTGCAGCATTGCACTGCACTACAGTAATGCCGTGGGGTAAGTCCGTTACGGAACTGGGGTCCTAATGTGGTAAACACACTGCAGACAGATCTGGATCTTTTCTACAGTGAAAAAAAGACCTAATGGTGCAAGATAGAAAAGCATAAAGAAACACAATGGCTCTCTCAGCTTCTACAGCAGGTATATGATAGAGGGAGGAGAAAAGCAAGGCATCTTTTGATTGAATACCACCCTCATGAATTTGCACCCTGCATCACGTTAAACTACTTGTGTTTATTCATCCTTCAGGTCAGAAAGTTCTCTCTGGCTCTCTCCACTGGGAATGTCAGCCAAGCAAACTAAAATAGGAGGCTTCTGGTCTCTTCAGAGAGAAATGGTGTATGGACTACACTCTTGCCAAAGCTGTAGCTAATGCAGGGATAGATCTGAAGGCTGGTCAGTTAGCATGGAATATGTTTTTTCTAGATGTAACAACCTTTGACATAATAAAAGGAGAGAGAAAAAATACCAAGAAAGTGTGCAAGAGAATGGGAAGAATGTAGTTTCCATTATATTGTTCTAATGGTGTCCTAGCAAAGTGTCTGGCTTCTTTTTCAGATTGGAGAGAGGACTTCTTTGGGCAGGTCATCCTTTCTGTTTCTGCTCGTGATGAATGTTTTGGATTGGACCTACTTTGGTCTGAATTTAGATTTTAGATTTAGACTTTAGATCATCATCTTGCTTCCTCTTTGTTTCTCACCTTCAGATACATGGAGACTTTTTTTTTTACTGTTCCAGCGGTACTCTAAACTTGCTGAATGACGTTCAGTCTGAAATGCATGGAAGAGAAGCCAAGAAAAAAAGGCGTTTGTGCTGCTGGAAGGGGGCTGGGTAATTGTACTGTCACACAAAGCCTTTACCCTAATTATGTTGGCTGAGAAAATTCACTGCCCACATGCAAAAGCGCATCCTTTCCATGGGGCTATATGAGTTCAAGCCTCAGTATTTCTGCGCTGGTGTGTGACCACCTCATTGAAAGAAGAGACAATTGCTAGGCAGAATGCCAGATCTCCCCACACAGCAAGATATCCATGCATGGTCCTCCTACATGTCGTGGAGATGGGAACTTGGGATCCTGCACACGCACAGCCCATGCCTCCTGCACACTGAGACTTCTTTATGCTCTCATCTTGCCTTGGAGCAGACTAGCCTACAGAAAGCTCTCTGTAGCTGGCAAAATAGTTGGTACAAAGACTGTTCTGCCACCTCTCCTCCACTACTCATCTTGGGAGAGGGGGGAAAGAACACAGCTGGATATCATACTAGAATTATTACTCTAGCACGCCCCATTGCTGGGATACAGTCACCTGTGCATACAGGGACAACTAGCTGGGCCCATTACACCCAGCCATACCTCGACTCTGTTTGGAAGGCAGAACAAAGCAGTCAAGCTGAAGTACTACATAAAAAAAGAAAGGTATAAAGCAGACAGTCCTTGAGCCAAGAATATTAAAAATCTGCCAGACCCATAAGCAGTGCTGGTGCAAAGCACTCAAACCCTTCACTACCTTCCTGCTGAATTCTTCACAGCCACCCATTCTCATCTATATTTGGAGGGCATGGTGCAGTCATTCACTATAGCAGTGAAAAGTTGCCTCTGTGTGCAAGGTTGTCTGGCTGCTGGGGACTCAGACTCAGTGAGCCTGGTTGTTTCCTGCCTGGCCCTGGCAGCCTGACTTGCTACAGTGCCCACAGAAGGAAATGCAAGGTAGTATTCTGAACAGGACCAACCTGCTGCCTCATCACAGACCTTTGATCTCAATGTGTGTTTAATTTGCCTCAAAGCTACTTCAGGACAAGATGTGGGCACTGAAGCCTCACTTTTTAAATTAAACATTCTTCTTTCTCTCTTTCAGAAGGGGAGAAAGGCATTTAATTTTCTATATTAATTTCTCCAATAAAGCACACAGCACTTCTTGGCTGATTAAGTACTCTGCCACTCTGGCAGGCAGCACTAGTTGTGTAATTCCAACCTATTCATATTCGTTAGCTCTCCTCTGCCAGGATTTCCCTTCCTTGCCAAATGACAAAAAGGATCTGCCAGCTAAGGGATGGTTTTAAAATAAGTGCAAGAAACGGCAAGTAGAAAAAAGACTTGTTGGTCAGAAAAACCAGCTGTGATCATTGCAGAACTATATTCTCCAGAAGAGCCCTTGCTGTTTAGGGCCTATTTTGAGTGATTCACCTGGTGACTTCTATGCTGATCTGTGAAAAAATGAACTCACTCTGCTGTTTTAGCTCTAAGAGCTTCACAAAGCACATAGCTTTTTGTAACACTGGATAAGAAAGGGATGGTGGTGTTTTGGTTGGTGCATGCTGACAATCCATCTTGTAAGGCTCCACATTAGTGCATCATCCCTCAAAAGACATAACAGCTGGCACAGAAAAGACAGCAGTCATGTCAAAGTCAAGGAGTCACAGAATTTTCCTGTGGTGCACAAAGTTTAAAAGTCCCTAGCTGAAGGAAGAAAAAGGATGTCACTTGTCTTACCCCCACCTCCATGACTTCAGTAGTAGATTTGTCTCAATATTATTAAACTTCATTGCTTCCCAAAGCTACAAGGGTTTTTTATGACCTTCCTGACTTCAAGATCTTCATTTGTAATAGCAGAAATACAGGAGGATAATATCAGAAGCCAGGTACAAAGGGCTATCTGTTCAAAAGCCTTCTCTGTGGCATGAGATGAACAGGAAGGGATGTGTCTGACGTAGGCAAAAAAAGAAAGGGTTGTTGTACAAAAGCAGCTGGGACCTCTCACCCACACATGAGAGTGAACATGAGGACATACTACTGAAAGGTGTAGGTGAGACTGGACAGTGGAAAAAGCCCATAGACCAAGACTACACGCCAGTGGAGACTGAATATCTGATCAGCCAGACCATGGCTCCAAGGATGCACCCGCAAGTGCTGAGGGAGATGGCAGAGGTCATTGCTAGGCCACTCTCCGCAATCTTCAAAAGGTCCTGGAGAACAAGAGACGTGCCTGAGGACTGGAGGAAGGCCAGTATCATTCCAATCTTCAAGAAGGGCAAGAAGGAGGACCCAGGTAACTATAGGCAGGTCAGCCTCACCTCCATCCATGGAAAGCTGATAGAACAGCTTGTTCTTGGAGCCATACCAAAGCATGTTGAGGAAAGGAGGTTTATCACAAGTAGTCAACATGGATTCAACAAGGGGAAGTCATGCTTGGCTAATCTGATAGCCTTTTACGATAGCACAACTAGATGGATAGATGAGAGGAGGGCAGTGGATGTGGTCTATCTTGACTTCAGCAAAGCTTTCGATNGCAGCGCAGAGCCACTGAGCTTATCAAGGGAGTGGAGCATCTCCCTTATGAGGAGAGGCTGAGGGAGCTGAGTCTCTTGAGCTTGGAGAAGAGGAGACTGAGGGGTGATCTTATTAATGTTTATAAATATGTAAAGGGCAAGTGTCAGGAGGACGGAGCCAGGCTCTTCTTGGTGGCACCCAATGACAGGACAAGGGGCAATGGGTGCAAACTGGTTCAAACACAAGGAAACACTTTTTCACAGTGAGGGTGACAGAGCACTGGAACAGGCTGTTCTAAGAGGTTGTGGAGTCTCCTTCTCTGGAGAGATTCAAAATCCGCCTGGACATGTTCCTTTGTGACCTACTGTAGGTGATCCTGCTCTGGCAGGGGGATTGGACTAGATGACCGTTCAAGGTCCCTTCCAGCCCCTAACATTCTGTGATTCTGTGAACACACCATGTGTGATAGGTTAATGGACGTCCACACCAGCAACAACCAGCTCAAATTCCTTCTCTTGCCCCACCTTTCCATAGGGAGGTAGAAAATAAGGAAATCTCATCTAAGTTCCGTTGTAGTGCAGACAGCAAGAGGATGGGCTTTCTTCTCCAGAACAACAGTGACAGGGTGCTAGGAGGAGAAAAATTAGACTCCCAAAAGATCAGAAGTAGGGATTATTCCCTGAAAAACCTGATTGCTTTTGACTCTCAGAGTGAGGTAGAAGAGGAGGAAACCTGTCCTTATCCATGAATAGAAACATGGCTTACCCCTCAAAGTATCAATCCTGTGCTTGAGTTATCAGCATTTCAGTGCATAGAGAACATCACACATCTGCATGAAGACAGTGTAAATAAAGGCATCTCTCAGGGTCCAAAGCTGCTTTTCGTTGCAAAGATACCTTGCCTTTCTAACAAGTATCAGTTTCTCAGAAAGACAATAATGCAATGCCTTTTTTCATAAGAAGATGTTTTATTACAATCTCTGTGGTTTCACACCCCGTTGTTATTCTTACATTTAATTTAACTTCAAGGGCAATCTCAGTCATCTGCTCCTAACCTGCTTACATACAAATACATTTCAAGCAACAGTGCCATTGTCAACCAAAAAAAGGGACTACCCTTATAGTCTTGACAGTTTTGCTTTTCTACAGGAAAAAGAATGAGAAAACAAGAAAAAAGAAGAAAGTATTTGCAAGGTTGAAATGACAGTTCAGAATGAATGTGAAGAAACTCGCAGCAGCCATTACAAAAAGATTTCCTTGTTTTTTGCTCCAAAGGCTACATTAAAGCAGGCACTTTTTTTAAAATCAAAGCTTTTGGGGTTTTCCAGCACACTGGGATCAATACTTCCTCTCCAAATACTTGGGCAATGAGTCACTGATCAAATGTCAGCCACAATTTATTCATTGTGCAATGCTCTGATCTCAATGCAAGGCCTGCACTGCAAATATTCCTAGACTTACTAAGAGCCTATTCTGGTATTTCTCTCTCTAAAATGCCTTTGTTCTTGAATGTCACCAGAGCATCTTAGTGGACACATGCAGTCAAAGCAGTTTTCTTAAGATAGTCAGTTGTTTACTAAATAATTCTTTACTGCACTAAAGCCAAAGGGGGGCAGAAAAGCTCCAGAATTCTGCTGCAGAGCTCCCACCCCTCTGTCCCTCCCCAGATTGTTGCCTCTGAGCTTGCAGAGCGTGCACTACGCTTAGCAGCTCACACTGGGGTTAAGTGGTGGGCCAGAGGGGCAGATTGGTGTCTGCAGCTGAGTGACCTAGCTGGGAGAGGGCAAGCTTCAGAACTCCCTGCCATGGGCTAATGGTTGCTAAATGCTGATGTGCCTTCTACATCCCTGCCAGCTCTCCACAGCATCGCTTCCACTCAGCATGTTGTGGCAGAGCTCCCACCCTTCTGTCCCTCCCCAGCTTGTTGCGTCTGCAGCATTGCATTTTGAGGCTCCAAGAGTAGGGAATAATTTTCTTCCCCAGTAACCGTAAAACACAGGTTTTCTGCAGGTGCACAGTGCCTTGATTCTTCATCCCTGTCCAACTCATTTTTTGCCAAGGAGCTGTGCCAGGGAAAGAGCTGATGCCCTTCCTGTTGGAGGAGAAGCAGAGACTAACTGGAAGCCATCACTGACAAGACTAAGCTGTTCCTTGAGCAATGGCAATAACAAAGGGCTTTTTGCAGGGTGGGTTCAGTCACACATAACATAAGCCCTCTCCTCAGCAGGAGAGTGAGCAGAGACTTCTCCGTCCCTCTCCTAGGACAAGGGAATGAAATTATCACTGAAATTTCTCCTTCTCTGTGAAGCTGGGTTGGAATCGGCCAATAGATTTAAAACATGTTGGGGCTGCTGAGACACACATGCCATTACTCCATAACCTTCATTTTCTGAGGGTATCAGTTCAAAAAGGTCTCTCTGCTTCTAAGCAAGCAAAATGGGTCCATCTCTCTCTTTTCACCTTCATGGTCAAGTCTGACTGTGCAAGTTCCCATGCAGTTTGTTTAGTTTACTACTCTGGATTTAATTTAAAGAATTATTGTTACTAAATTTATACACGTAGTGGTATCTGCACCTGTGATTCCATTAAAAGGAATATGCAACAAGGGATAGGGAGGTAGAAGTGGTGAGAAAGAACAAGACCACTCTAGAGATTACTGCTAATAGAAGTATGGTTGGCTTTGATTTTGCCAGTGTCAGCCTGATGTATTCATAGATTTTCAATTACATATTTCACAGTTAGTCTGAAATGTATTCCTAATACTGCTTTTGGAATTTAAATCATTGCCTTACTTTATTTCTTTTAAAAAAATAAATAAATAAAATAAAATTAAGAAGATAATATTGAAGAAAAGGAAAAAAAAAAAAAAAAAAAGGAGAAGAGGTAATGGTGTTAAAGTCGCAAGAAGCAGATATCAGTTTTCTGTGCCATTGAGTTGCAAAGGTAACATAGGGCTGCCATTCAACACATTAAGAAATTAAATTGGGACTGGCAGTTTGGAACAGATTTTTCTGCAGCAGTCAGCAATTTTCTACAGTAGGATCTGTTCTGAAACAGCTACTCCTGATAGTCCACTCCATGACAACACTTGCTCCACAGTAGATTAGATGAAATTAGTATACTTAGGCCAGTATACAAATGGATCATGCACAAGGAGTGAACCCCAAATCACTCTTTTGCTTTATATTAATCCCATAACATTAACCAAATTAATGATCCTTTGCAGACAAACATTTGTTCTTTGTCAGCACAGAAACATCTGAGGAAATTAATTCAGAATAACTTTGAAAAGAGATTTGTTAAATTGCACCAAAGCCCCATGACCTTGGTTTGGTTTAATTGGCCATTAATTCATTTAACTCAATTCTTGTCCAAAATCAATTAAACTCAGTGAAGTTATGACCCTTTCAACTCCAGAAGAGAATGCCCACACAGTGCTCTCAGCAGTTCAATTACTGCAAGGGAAATGTACATCTTGTGTTTAATTTAGTGTCCTGTACTGACAAGTCCTCTGTAGTGGCCCAACAAGACCAAAGTCCCACTGACTTGCAAAGGTCTTAAGGATTTGACACCAGACCTACAGCTCCCATCCTTGTTACGTGCTGTCCAGTGCTCCAGCCTTCTGCTCAGTACTATGCCTAAATACCAGGGACACCACTCAGGGGTGGAGCCAGTGGTTCCTTCTACTTGTACAGACATTAAAAAACTGAGCTATAGGACTGTTCAGAACACAGTAGAGTTATTTTTGCCCTAGATATCTGACATAACTTAGCAAAGCCTTTTTCTCAGGCAGTCTCTTCCACTGTTGAACAACTAATTGGGCATTTTGAATAGGGAAAGTCATCAACTTCTTGATGCATCCTTCTCTATGATAGCTGCAGACGAGACATTACATTTACTAGCAAACCTGTCCTAAGAAACACTGCACTAAAACTCACAGCGTTTATTCTATCTGAAAATCAGAGACACTTGCCACGTGGCAGTTTGCAGAAGCAAAATCTTGACTTAGAAAGCCTCTTTTTTATGGTCTGGTCGGGAATGTTTCCATTCAGCTGACTGTTTTTGATAAAAGTGTTCCTTCCTTCAGCATGGTGTCCTTAGCTCAGACAAAGGGAAAGTGGTCTTTGGAAAGCCAGCAGGAGTTTCTTCCCATTTTCTGGTCAAAAGGACTCTCTTTCACCTTTTCTACTCTTTCCTTTGCAAGTTTGGGATTACTTTGTTCCAAAATCAAGGAAGAAACAAGCCATAGGCTCATGACTTAAGTCAAGAAAAGACATAAGGGAAAGTGTGACTATAGCAAACAAAAAGACTTGAGTGATGTGCGATAGGTTCACATGCAATCACTGGATCCTGATAGTTACAAGGTTGGGGAAATGGCTGAAGAACAGCTTCAACAGAGGAAAAAGGATCCACAAAACTACACTGAGGTTACAGGATGCATAAGATGCCCAAGAAGCTCAACACGTTTAACCTGACAGAGAGAAGTTAAGAGGCAATCACAGCCCATGCAATGCAAGAGAGTGTATATGGGATCAGGTCATTCAGCAGATAAGAGCATTGTAGGAGCCTAACATTATGAACGGTTGTGAAAGAATGAAAATTGGCTATGTAGCATCCAAATAGGAGCTTAAATAGCCACTTCTGTGGGATATGGTAGTCTCTCTCTCTTAGGAATGCTCAAGAGAAGTTACCTTTTCTGTAAGGTACATTTCCACACCTCAAAATGCCTAGGAAGCAAAGACTCGACAGAGGGAAGTGTTGCAGCCTTGCTATTCTTTGAGTGTGTTTTTCATGTCCAGACAAAGCTGTATCAGTGTATTAGCTTTACCTAGCAAGGTTTTGGTAGTAGAGGGGATACATGGATGGCATCTGTGAGAAGCTGCTAGAAGCTTCCCCTATGTCTGATGGAGCCAAAGCCAGCTGGCTTCAAGATGGACCCATCACTGGCCAAGGCCAAGCCAACCTGCGACAGTGGTAGCCCTGAAGTGATAATATGTTTAAGAAGGGGGAAAAAAAACCTGTGCAACTTCAGCCAAAGAGAGGAGTGAGAGTATGTGAGAAAAACAACTCTGCAGACACCAAGGTCAGTGAAGAAGAAAGAGGAGAAGGTGCTCTGGGTGCTGGAGCAGTGATACTGTCTTGTGGTCTTAACCGCCAGCCTGTAGTGAAGTCTATGGTGAGGCAGACTGTCCCTCTGCAGACTCTGGAGGTTAATGGTGGAGCAGATATCCACTTGCAGCCCATGGAGACCCCCGTGCCAGAACAGGTAGATGCCCAAAGGAGACCATGACCCATGGGAAGCCTGCACAGGACCTGCAGACACATGCAGAGAGGAGCCCACACTGGAGTAGGTTTGCTACCAGGACTTGTGACCCTGTGGGAGTGGTCTGTTCCTAAAGGACTACACTCCATGGAAGGGACTCACACTGGAGCAGCTCATGAAAAGCTGTCTGCTGTGGGAGAGACCTCATGCTGGAGCAGCGAATCCTCTCCATGAGGAGGAAGGAGCAGCAGAGA
>VWZK01003660.1:400-19909 GCA_013396935.1 Baryphthengus martii | reverse complement strand
AATAATAATAATAATAATAATAATAATACCCCAGAATTCTATCATGTTCCTCACGGCTTCAAGTAATCAACATTGACACACTGGAGATCTACACACTTATGAAGTGTTTATTTTATTCTGCACAAATAAACTTCAGAAATTCCAACCCAAATTACTTACTCACAGACTCTCCTGCAAGACTCACCACTAGAAGTGACTTTGAATGACAAAGTATTTTTGTTGTTCTTACGAAAAGTCAGTATCTTACACAGTCTTCCCTTTCTTCCACATCACCTCATATAGTTTAACACGCCACTCTGAAAATTTATTTTTAGTGACAAAGATAGTACCTTGTCATTATTGGTGGAATGCAGGAAGAGCAATGACTAATCCTTTAGTCAGTCATTTTTCTACAAATTCTTCAAACCTGTAGCAATTTCCCATTATGTCATTCTTACTAAGACAGATGTGGCTGAGAGATAAGCCTTGGGGAAGAAGGTAAAGTTGCAGAACAATCTTAAATGCAGAGTAACCTACAGACATTGCCTCTTACTCATAGTTTTTCTGATTTATAATAAAGGATCTTATGAATTAGATCTCATATCCTTAAGACGTGAGGAATGAAAGAAATGAAAATGTCATTTGTTTCATAGCTGGTGAGTTATGTACTTTCAAGTTGGCTCTGCTGCTCAGTGAAACAAGTTTTCCTTGACAGATTTCTGTGCTACTGTATTTGATTTCAATTTCCCACTGAATACTACCAAGTGAAATCTGCTATGCTTTAAGTTGTGATATGACTTTCTCCAGCACTGTCCTCACAACAACTATCCCAAGCCTTTTTTCAGCTAGATGCTTAAAAATGAAATGAATACAAGGCTCATATTTCAATCAGTTACAGGCCAAACCCTGGGCAAGTACTCCTCTGCCTTTCGTAAAGCATGAAGCAGAAATGAAGACTAAGAATTAAAACAATTTCAGCATAGGGGCTGAACTTTTTTGTGTATCGCAGAAATACCCTGCCTGCCCCCAGTAAGGTATCTTGTAAGGCATCTGAGACTGCATTTATCTCAATGCAACTGAGATGAACCTCCTTTCAAAATAGAAAACTACTGTCTAGAAGAACTTGTAGATTGCCGTACTTCTCTTTATTCTCTTCAGATTTGTTTGTGTATCATTTTGGAGAAAGTTCAGATATCTTTTTACTAGTAGGAAACAGCAGGAAACTGTCTCCATTTCAGAGAACCCAATCTGCCTACTGCTGAAAAGGCTTGTCTTCTCACAGCTCCAGGGATGCTGAAGTGAGTGATCATAAAAGGCATTTTTTGTTCTTGGCTGCTGTCTGGCTTTGTTCTGTGAGATGAATATAGTGGAGTCTTACCTGCAGATTTCAGTATTCCATGATGGAAACAAAGCCCAGGGGAGACACATACACCTGTAGTCTTCTGTTGGCACAATGAAAAGGGGTCAATCAAAAATGCACAGCTATGAGGATGATACTTTCAGAAACTCAGATGGATTCTTCGTCACTGCAGCTCACAAGGGTAATCCTGGGGAGGAGCAACCCAACCCATGCAGTTGCTCTCTGCTTGTCCTCTAACTCCATGGTGTGTTCAGACTGGGCTACCCTCCTTCTCCTTGCAAAAAAAGTGCTCCAGAAGGCTCTTTTGCACATCTTATTGGGTATCTGGCTTCCCCAAGAGAAGGAAATATCTCTGAATATGAGTATACAAATATAGAAAATAGCACTAGAGAGAGGGTTTTCTTATATGCAGAGTTAATACTATTGCAGCTGGGTGAGCCAGAGTGGAACTGGAAGTTTGATTTAACAGTATTCATTCTTCCAAAGTTTGACCAAAAGTCAGTTCAGAAGTCTGCTGAAGCAAATGATTGAACATCTCCTGCCATTTGGTAACAATCACATCAAAGATCTTTGGTTTTCTTTCAGTAGAACACTCCGTTTATGATTTTGAAGTGCCTTGAAACAGTTAAGGTAGAACAAAAAAACTTTGGTGGGTTTTTAAAAAGGCATTTCACTCCCCATTCTTCTTTACCTATTACCTGTAACAGATTTAGCAATTGTTTATCTATGGAATACTGTAAAACTGCCACTGGAATCTTTTAAAATGTTTCCTGCAAGTGCCTTATCTGCTTAGCAGTCATTATCTTCATCCATATTTCTCTTCCTATACTCTTTCCATTACCATATACTTTTATTTTACCTATCATGCCCCTTCAGTGTTTGTGTAAGAGCTGCATACTTTGGAAAGGACTCCTGGCTATTCTATATTCAGAGTGAGTTAATATAAAACTTATGTTCCACAGCTCCTTTGTTCCTCTTCTGGCCTTATTACTTCATTGTCCACAGAGTGAGATTATTTCCCCAATATTTGTTTTATCCACAGGATTGCTTCCTCTGAAACTTGCCGGTAAAACCATGTTCTGTCTATAGTGTGTCCTACTATGTTGTATCATTTAAATGTCAGTACCTTACTTTCTTGTATTGATCTAGTTACTGCTTTGTATCTTGAGATATTCTGTTTCTTGTTGATGCAGTTCTGTGTCTAAGCAGGCAGACTCTTGCATTAATACCCAATAATTTTGATTCTGCAAAGGGTTAATTGAGAGCCAAAGGTTGATAACAATTATGCTGTAGCATTTATATAACTGTAGCATCTCAGCTCCTTCTGATTTCAAAGTAATCTGTTGGAACATCCCCATCAATTTGTGCCACGATAGAGGAGTCTTACTGGGCATTTTTCACATAGTGGTACTTTTGGTTTGGTTTGGTTTGTCTTTTGCAATGCAGCTTTTTTCATGTTTTATATTACCTGCCAGGAAACTTGTGATGCAGTAGGATTATGAGTTATGCAAGTGAAAGAAAGGTAAGTTTACCCCAAGTTATGATTTTGTTCTGTTTTTCTGATAGACAATTCTTCTAACGATGTAAGTTTTGCAATGCATGGATTATGTGCACAGAAAACATGATTACTTTGAGACGTATTCACTCTAGAATGCTGGGGTTTTTAAAATTCTGTTATGTCTTTAACTTGTCTGTCCCACACATTTTGGGTCACATAACACTTGATCAAAACAGTCTAAAGAAGAGAAAACTGATTTTGATGACTGGGTTACATCTGGGCTCCATTAGAATCAATAGGACTTTTGCCACTAATTCCCTGGAATTAATTGAGCTATCTACTCAAGGAAGTAATGTCGTTGATCAAAATACAGCTCTTCTCTTATGCCATTTCTTCCTAAGGAATGACAGAAGATGTCTAGTTCTCTTCCTATATATAATTTTCTTTGTCTAGTAATCAGATCAAGAGATTACAGTACTTATAAAGCAAGACTAATTTATGTGGACTCCACAGTTCCTACAGTCTCTTGCTGGCACATGTTCTTAACTTATATCCTTTGCTCTCCCAGAACACATGAAGCTATATGGAGACAGAGTATCCTGCCCAGGACTAGAAGAACCAATGAACATGGACAGAGACAGCCCACTGTGTGATTGCACTTCAGCTGAACAGTTTGTGCGTTTCAGCTGTTTTTCTTCAGCAGTGAACATGACCATTATATAGCAGAGGGCTGGGAGGAAGCAGGGGCAGAAACACTCATATGAGACTTCCACGTTTCTGTGCTGTAGTCCCAGCCACTGGCACTGTGCCATCTGAGACTGCCATTGGTATTGCACATGGATTTTCCTATGGGCCTTTGGATCACAGGCTGAGTTACACCTGCTGTTGTAGTGGGTCTGAGGAACATGTGAGGGTCCTGGCCACAAGTACTGTGCCTGTTTTTCAGCATGTTTTAGGTTGCCATTAGCCAATTCTGAATTAATCTGATGGTAGCACCTGAGTGGATTTCATCATTTTGGTGCAATTTCTTTGTACAGAACACAGCTGGTGTATCATCTGAATGCAACTTCACAGCATAGCTTAAAGGTAGATGTAAAAGTCCATTGTGTCAAAAGTCAGTGTTCAAACTACATGTTTGAAAATGGTAGTCTGGAAAAGCTGTATAATCTCCCTTCTTTATCAAACAGATTTCCTAAAAGCTGATCTGAGGCCTCTAGCTGTAGTTAAACTGATTATTCTGCAGACTCCTACATGTTTCTGTAGCAGTGCTGGCTCATGTTATGGATATGGGAGGGGTGGTAATTTGCAGAAGGGCAGATAAGAAAAATCTTTCTCATCTGAGGATGCTGTTCCATATGTTTTCTTCAACAACAAAGTCATCTTGAGAAGTCTCTCTTTGTCCTCAACCATTCATTCAATCATTCTTTCCCACTGTTCTCTGCAGCTATCACCCTTTCAGTGGTGCTGATAGAAGTGCTCATGGGACATATTGCAAACCAGGCTGCAGACAGGAGAGCATGGCTTAAGGACATGCAAGGCTGTGCTATAGCAGAGAAATGGGCAGCTCTTGGGAGGGTCAAGTGAGGAATTTTAAACGAGCTTTGCCAAGAGGAATGTGTGTTATGAACTACGTCCTTCAGCATTGCTAATATAGCCATTCCTGTGTGTACACGGCTGCATAAGCCATGAAAAAAGACAGCTTTGTCCAAGAAATGTGTGATATACAAGAGAGACATTTTGAATGAACAACAGAAACAAAGCAAACTGCATATGGACTTTGAGAAGATGGCAAGGCAGAACACTGTTCGTTTAGCATGGCTAGGGCTTGGGATTTACGTGAAGAAAAGAAGTACTTGAGAAGTATTTGATTTATTAGAAAGCCTGTCTGCTGTCTCGCCTATACATAGAGAGTCATGGCAGAAGGGTTAAAAGGAGTCAGTGAATTGGCATAACTGGAGGGATAAGAGAGCTGTTGCGGTCAATCAGGCAGCATTCTTTTCCAAGCAAAATGATTCTATGGTTCTATGATTCTAGTCCAAATGGGTCTTGCTGTATAACAGGTGCTGTACTGAAGGCCATCATGATCCTTTCATGGCAAGAGGCAAGATCCAGTGCAGATGTGATGGGCTGCAGGGAGCCTTGAAGATGAAAAGTTTAAATAGAACTGTGCTTTGATGGCTATCCCAGTAACAAAGTATTTAACCTAATGAATTCACTTTAAATGCCTCCTCTTCAGAGAGTTCATATGCAAACCTCTGAGGTGTGAGAGCACCCGCCTCTCAGACTAGCTGTTAGAAGCATATTGGGCAACAGCCTCTACACCTTAGTCAGTTTGACAGGTAACTTTTTTTCTCATGGGTACCTGAGCTATATTTAGATAAGGCATCTGGTACCTTTCTAAAGGCCCGATTATGAGTTAGGAATGTTCGTCTCAAGTATGTGTATTTCTTCCTTCTTCAAGGCAAACAAAACTGACAAGAACTAACAAAGGTTTATGAGTCTCGCTAGAAGTAGTGGATTTCCCTGGAATTGTGCTAACAAGGACAGTGTAGGAAGAGGTATGCTCCTGCCTTGCACAAGCCCTGAGGGGAAGACTTTTCCAGATAGTGACTATGGGAACCAGTTCTTTAGAATTTGCCCATCAATAAAATATTCAATATCCCCTCTGGAATGCACCCGCATTCCAAGTTCTGTTCCTGGGGATTTAGAAGTGTGGAAGACGGTAACACAAAATAAAAAGCCACCTTATTTTGGCAAGGGCAGTATGAATTCATCTCTGAGGAGATGGGGTGTGTAGGTGTGTGTGTGTGTGTGGTGTGTGTGTTTCTCTCCAAGCTTTATGGAAAGTTTTGAATCAAGACTTCTTGTCACTAACTAGAAAAAGAGCTCACTCCCTGTTCTCACTGAATGGCCTTTCTCCCCTTTGAGCAATTCACTCAAGGGAAGCATAAACCCACAGATTTCAAGTTGAGTATATGATGGCCAAGCCTCTTCTTTCTAATTTGAGGCATTCGCATGTTTGTAAACTGAAAGTCTTATAAAATGTTTTTGGCTTGTTAACCATTTTGGTGACTGTGATCCTGAGCAGGATATCACTGTGTTTGATGCTGTACAAGAACAGGATGATAAGGTAGTTCCTATCCCCAAAAAGCATGTGCCAGCAGAGGCATATAAAGGAACAAATGAGCACAAACAGATCTTGTGGAAGCACACTCAGAACAAGAGACACAGGACTCATCCCCTCCACATTCTAATCCCCAGGTTGAGATTTTTGTTTGCTTGACAGCAAAGACTTCTCGGAAGAGCATGAAGAAGCAGCTCTGTGACTGCGCACAGTGTATCTTCCAGGAGCATGGACACTAGAGGAGATCTGGGGGGGTGGGGTGGTTTTAAGGCTACAGTCAGGTTATAAGGGTGCTACAGGGAGGTAACATCACGGGAGAGGGAGGCTGGCACCTGTTCTGTTCTTTAGGATCTGATCCCACTTTCATACAAACAGCTGGCAAAACTCCCAGTGAGCTGAACAGGACTCAGCAGGCATAGCAGAAACCTGGGAACCAGATGCCACCCTTGAAGCCATTTATCAAACCTTCCAGGCACCTCATAGGCAGCATGTCACACTGGCTGCCCGAGAGGTAGCAGCTGGCAGGATTGTTGGTGCACATCTTGTTCCCATTCCCAAGTTCCTGGGTGGCTGGACCTAGTGGCACACATGTGTCAGCTAATGCCTGGGAGGCTCCATAGCAGCTACGGTGAACACACTATGCTCCTTGGCAAATGTTGTGAAACTGTAACTGAGGTTGAAGGAGAGAGTGGGGAAGGATCTTGAAGGTGCTGTAGAGAGCACAGGAGAGACAGGGATAGCCGAGACTGTTACTGTAGGAGGCAGGGCATGGGGAGAGGAACAGAAGTGGTTCTAGTGTGGTCTAGGTGGGGAAGCTGGGGGTCCCTGGAGTGCTGCAGTGGGGATGTAGGTGAGATAGGTTGACTGTAGTCTGAATGTGACCTACATTTGAGATCTGTGCTATTGTGTATGAAAATTCAGTAAACAAAGCATATTGCATCAAAGGGGAAGGAACATGGGAAAGATGCGTATGAAAGCATGGGGAGGTGGTGATAAATGATATGAGAACATTGTGGAGTGTAGGAGGTATGGAAAAAAAAGCACGCATTATGGAAAAGATCATATATTGGGAAATAAGGCCCTTTGTGACCTATTCCTTACCTTGATTTGGGGATTTTTGAGCACTGTCTGTACAGGCTATATCCAGCCTTGCACTAGATGCAGCCTCTAGAATAAAGCAGGGTTTCTTTCCTTATTTCACAGAATCACAGAATGGTAGGAGTTGGAAGGGACCTCTGGAGATCATATAGTTCAATCCTTGCCAAAGCAGATTCACCTAGGGCAGGTAGTTTTGAAAGAAAAGTATGCAGACTAATAACCACAGCACAGGCCACAGGCTTTCAGATAACATATGCCAGTCAGAACTAACATAATTATAATTTAATTTTCAAGGATTTGTTTTGATTTACCATAATGGTGTAGATCTCCACTCTCAACTTCATCATTTTCATTTGTGTTTTATCACAAATGCTGAATTCCCATGCTAGTAGTTGGAAGTGCCAGGACACTTGAAAGGAGAGAGACTGCCCTTACAGATTTTCAGTTGTAGATATAATGGATTTCTGTGCATCTCCTAGAAAGCATGAACACTATATGATTATTTTTTAGTATTTAGCAATTTTAGTTATGGTAGTACTTTTTGAGTAGGTGTGCCTTGATTTGCTTCTTCAATTGAAAAATGGAACAGTGAGTAGATGATCACAGAGGAATAGTTTTCTGAGGTATCTGCCATGCCTGTCATTGTGGTGTGTAGGTGACACACAGTGCAAGAGCACTGCAAAGAATTTAGATGTACTGCCACTGCCTTCATAACTGGTTATTGACTTGTTTACTGCTGATTTTGATCAGTTTTGCTCCAGATTGACTTAAGAATATGAGACACAAGTAATTAAAAGGTTAGTAGAAAATGCTTTTCTGCATCAGTGCTGATAAACACAAAGTCCTGCAAGGAAAAGTGAGAACAGTATCTGATTCAAGTGTGCATTTGATGCTGAACAGACCCCACACATGGACTGTTTTCCCACAATCTTTGCGAGTGACACTAAACAAATTTGCCCTCTGAGCATTAGCTTCCTGCCTCAAATTCCTACCTCTGTATGTGTTCTGGGAGGATGAACCTACTGAAGGCTGTGAAGTTCTTTACTATGCTACAGGTAGCCATAAAGCCTATGATTTCCTTGGATTACTTTTTATTAACTAGGGTAAATCCAGCAAAGAAGCTGAGGATAGAGCACTGCTATCAGAAATGCTGTTCTTCAGCAAAGAAAACCCCTTAGTCCCAAGTCCCAGACATGACTGAAATTCTCTGCTAGCTTGACCTTGACAGAGTTACAACAGCAAAAAAACTTGTCTCTGTCTCTTCCACTCTACTCCAGGTAATCATGTAATTTTAATTCCCCTCCTTGCATGTCCATGATGTAATATGAGCTTCAAGCACATACCATGAAGTGCCTAGTTGAGAAAAAAATGCATGATTGACTTTTTGCACAGACTTAACTCGCAAGGGGTTGTTTATGTAAGATAGAGACCTGTTCTCCCAGCTAAGAATAGCACTTTGAAATCAAAGGTGTTGAACTTTGGCTTGTCATCTGTCATAGCAAGATTTTTACTCTCATCTTAACATCAGAACTCCTTGCTAAACCTATATAATTCTGAAATGCAACTTTTAAGTGTGATTTATGATTATGGTTAGATTTATTATATCAAGTTGCTGTTGTAAAATTCCTTGTTTTCCTAGGAGGGTGGGGCTGTAAATATCCTGAGAACAGGAGACCTGGGATAATATTGCAGTTTGTTCTAAAAGCTTTTTAACACCAGAAAAAAAAAAAAAGGAAAAAAGATAAAAAAAACTATCACATAACAAAATCACATGTAATGTTGAGTTTTCTAGTAACAGTAGACAAAAGAAAAAAGGAGGGGGGGGAAGAAGCTGAGCACAAAACACCCTGAATAAACCAGAAAAAGAAGACACAGATTCAAGTTTTAACTGTGAGAACAAAAATGTTTTCAGAGTGATTGTCAGCTTCTCCAGATGTGAAATACATAGGATCTAAATTGTAGCATCACTGGCAAATCAGAAAAATCTTTCACCCCTTTGCCTCACTCACAGGGGGCATTGTGATGAAATGAGAATACTGCAGGTATTTTGCAAAATAAATTTATCAATGCCTCAGACCATGGCTTGCAGCTGCCAAAGGACTGGATTGTATTCAGGAGATTGTAGGAAGTCATGCAAAACAAACATGAAAAGAAAACCAAATGTTTTTCCAACACAAACCCTTGTAGTGGTGTTTTCATTTCAGGACTGCCATCTTGCTATAGCCCTGGGATAGGAGTTCGTGACTGGGTGTGCATGCATGTGTGTAGCAACTGGCTAAAGACTTTACTGATAGCAAAACATCACAAGCTGATCCTGGTTTGGATATATAGAGCACAGGGGGGAGCGAACTCCTTGCTTGTGGCTGAACAAGAAGAAGTGCTGCCTTTCCCCCAGCTTCGATCCTGTACATAGGTCAGCCTATTCCCATCAAGCTTCCAAGACACTGCTTCCTCTCTCATAACCCATATTCCCTTTCTGAATTCCCATGCTTACGAGGCAGTTTTAAGTGGGTTATGATGATATAATTTTATTTGCTCCTCAACAGGCTTAGGGGTATTTTGGGTACAGGAGAGCGCTGAGGAGGCAGCACACGGCACAGGTTATCTACAGACATAATTTGGAGAATACAAATCTATCTTCCTTCTCTAGGGGAGAGAGAGAATGAGGAAAGGCAGCCCTTGGCCGGGAGAAGTAGGACTGCTCTTGGGGAGAAAGGCCCCTCCACATGGTGCTGGCAGGGAAGACAAGCTCTCTGCAGGGAGGCTGTGCAGGTCTTCGAGAGCGCACTTTGCAGAGATATACCTTGACACCGATCGTGCAGCAGTAAATCTACAGCCTTATCCCACCGGGAGGAACCGAGAGTTCAGTCAGGGTTCAAGAGTTGTCCTCAGTCAGACGGGGCTTTCCTGTCGTTTTCAGGAGGCCTTTTGAAGTGTTTGTCTTTAAGTGCTCTAATCACAGGAAGAGGACAACAGGAAACCTCACCTCGGGGGAGCCGGTCAGTGGGAAGGGTTGACCTAGTAGAAGTAAACAAAAATATTTTAATTGCCTGTGAGAATCCTAAACGGAAAAGTGGGAGGGAGAGCTGGCAGTTTGCTCGTCATTGAGACTGCTGAAAAGTCCCTAGGAAGTGGAAAGAGTGAGGAGATGGGATGTTGCTGTCCTGCACCATTTCAATGTTTATCTTTTGAGTAATCTTTTGTTGAGCAGCCGAGTCCTCTGCACTCCAGGAACATGCAAGCTGAGCACCGAAATTACAGTTCTGTCTGGTCCGTTTGTCACTGAACTGAAAAGCAGCCTGAGGGCCTGACAAAATCAGTTCCAGTGTCTTCACTCAAATATGTCNGGAGGATTGGAAATTTGATGAGAGTTCTTCTTTCTTTTTTTTTTTTTTTTTTTTTTTTGAAGACGGATACAATGTCTCTGGTTGTGACCAGAATTCAGTGGTTATCTTAAAAGGACGGACCCTGTTTGTATAACACAAAAGCACACAAGTCTAATTTTCAATTGGGTAATGCCATAAATGTGTTTGCACACCGAGTGCTTAAAAGCACACTACTTTGCATATAGACAAATAAAATGTATGGCCCTGCCTAGAGAATCAGAGGCTAGTTTGGTTTTCTGCTGGGAAGGTGCTTTCTGTCTGGGTTTTGTTGTAAAAACAATCCATTTAACAATAAAAAAAACCTATTGAAAACCCAACAGTGCAGCCCAGAATGATGAGCCATTTTCATTAGCTTCAGTTATTTAAGCTTAAGTATTTTTTCCAGTATAAATTTCTTGGACTGCTGAGCAGGAGATAGATCCACAAATGAAACAGAATCACACCCCTCCCCAGTTCTAGGAAATCTCTGTCACAGCCAAAGGTTTGAGCGAATGTATTATATTAAGAAATAGCTTTCATCTCTTACAGAGGCTCTATTGTGCTTCAGAAAGAGTTTTCGAGTCATCTAGATTTTTACTTCTTACCCATGAGTACACAGCAAGTTGTGAAGCTAGCAGTCTGTAATCACATCGGGTCGGGCCAGAACCGCTCCTCCAACCTTGACGGATAATTGGTTTTGCCCTAAATCCTAACGTGAGCTGAAAAACGAGAAGCTTGCCTAAAAGGTTATCAGATCTAATGCACTTTTACTGGGATGAGGAGGAAGTACAGCGGTGGTAAACAAATATAAGAACCTATTGTGACTGCGGCTTAGAATCACCAGGAGACCAATTAACACCTTTTTGTTAGGATTAACCATTATGATGTTTGCAGCAAGAGCCTTAAATTGGTACTTTCTTGTAGTTCAAAGTGTGACTACATTGCAGTTACAAGGGAAGTGGAGATCAAAGCTCCCAGAACAAATAATTACATGAAGGTAAATTCCATCTGATGTAGGAAGCAGCCGAAACCTCCAAAGAATAGCAAACAGTCTGGCAGGGAGCAGCCTGTAGGAGTGTGAGCAACACAAAAGGCAGGCTTTCAAAGGGAGAAAGAAACGCCTCTCCTCAAAATGATGGAGTGAATCGGCCACTCGGAAACCATTTCGTTTTACGGGGCTGCTCTTTGCTGTGTCAGCAGCTCCATTATGAAGCTTTTATTTTCTGAGGTTCATCACTCAGCTGAACCGGTGCTAATGCGTAGCATAGAAATCCTGTGTGGGGTCTCTGTGCGGCGGCTGAGAATTCTAAAGGTAATTAAGAAGGAAAAAGCCCATTGTGCTATATTTGGTGACTGTTTTATTTTCTTGGTGTTGGTCCTGTGCCCAGGAGAGGATGTTGGAGGGTGGGAATAATGGAATTCCCCTCATTGCCTCCATGTTCCTTTTGAGGCCCTTCATAGTAGTTTGCCAATCAGAAGTTTGCATTTTAATATAACTCTGGAATTAACTGAAGTCTTACCTTTGATGTAGTGTGCCCTTAGATGATGTTGTCTCTAATTTAGACTTTCAGACTCAAGTGGAGAGGACTTTCTTTTTCTTACCTAAATTACCCAAAAAGTCTCCAGGCCATGGGTAAACGGTTATGGTGTTTTAGTGGTTTTCTGAATGAAGCATTGTTTTATTTAGTTCTTTATTTTTGATGAAAAGCAAATGATAGATGAAGAAGTCGTAAGTTTCTTCTGCTTCAAAGAGTGACAGGTTACGTAAGCGGAAAAAAAAAATCCCAACCAAACAAAGCTGAAGCAAAATATATATAAAAAATAAATCTCAAATTATCTCAAATTTTCCATTTTGTCACTTTCAAAGCTTTGTTATTTATTTTTTCACAACTCGAAAGGTGCCAAAATGCACCTTTAAATAAAGGATTAAAGTGAAAGAAAATGTGTAGTGCAAACAAAACAAAAAAAAGTATCCTCTTTTGGTTGGTGTATAAATAAAAATTATAGAGCGCAAATATACCTGTCTGAAAATGAAATAAATTATTAAGATCTCTATAAATGACACTCCAATTACTCTCTTTCTAATTAGAAACTGGGAACATTTAATTCTATAGGTAGCCTCCTCCTTATTCTCTTAGATTATAAAAGATGTATTCCTTCAAAGACTGAATGTCATGGGATAATAAGCTAACACTTCAGTATGGGATTGGCTCACCTATTTTCCCTCACCTTGTGCATAGCTGACCACCAATATTCCTATCAGCTTCCTGAGCAGATAAAATATTTATCACACAATTAGATATTTATTGTGTTCTGAACATGTTCTGGATGAGATCTGCACTGGGTTAAGAGAAGGTGTGCATAGGCTGAACTGGTCCAAAAAGCTGCAACAACAGCCTGAGAACAGTTTGATTCAGCCTCTTTACAATTTAACTTAAACTGATGGTAATTTGTATAAATACAGGTAGGTACAGTGTGTTTTTAATGATAAGAGCTTTGAAGTCGCTTAACTAGCCTAATTGAAATAAGATATTAGTTACGATACTGAAACTTATTTTCCTAGCGTGATGGTTAAAAGAAGAGCATGTAGGCCAACATATAGTCCTCCCCTCTCATGGGCAATGCAGGGATTATCTGCTGCCTTCCTTATCTAAAAATTAGCGCCGCATCCCACTGAATTTACACATATAACATCCAGTCAAGAACAAGAAAAAACATGCCTACAGAAGCAAAAATATTTCTACGTAAGTTCCCCTCCCTTCTCATCCCCCTCCCAGTTTATTTTTTGCCTACTACAAAAAAAATAACTGCAATATTGACTGTGAAGTCAGTGTTCATGGAAGTAATTTAGCTTTTAGGATGAAACGAACATTTTTTCAGGCCATTCACCCTTTGTCTGCCTCCTTGATCTTCCAGCATACTGCTGGGGATGCTGTGGAGTGGGGTGGGTACCCCTATCTGACTGGGCACAGGCTTCCTGAGCCCAAGGGAATGCACAAGGCTGCTGCCAAGAGGAAGAGCTGTGCTGTAGCACAAAGGATGGTGTGCATCCAAACCCCTTCTGGTAGGGAAGAATGGGGGGGTTGTCCCTTGTGCAGCACCCGAGTGACTAAAGGAGCGTGTGAGTGCCTCAGGCTGGCCCCAGCAGCCTTTCCACCTTGTCAAGCCCTTTCTCCCTTGGGCAGCACAGCAACATGGCCTTTCAAACCTAGCCTGTACACTCACCTCCTGCGTAAAAGAGCTCGTAAGGCTCCTGAGGTGAAGAAGAGGGGAATTTTGGCATGCCTGCAATAATGCTCTTGATTTCTTTTCCATAAGGACAGGCTAAACAAATGAGACCATTCACTACCCAGGTAACACCCCTGGGTGCATGTGCTGAAAAGTACCCTCCCTGGGAGGTGACGGGTCACCGCTGGGACACGCTTTCCATTGCTGGAATCCAGAGCTGACACTGTGATCATGTACCATCCCTCCCTGAAGCTGAGGGAGGCACAAGGGGAAGGACAGTGCACCTTTCCCTCTCCCTCCATGAAAGACCATTTATAAACACAGAAAATCTGGTGTATAGGTTAGGTCGATGTTTTGACACTGTCTGATAAAAGCCAGGAAGCACACACTTTGCACTGACCCTGGGCACCTCACTAACTGCTACGTGTTTGTTTTCACAACAGTGGGAGCTGAGGGCTGAAGTTAATGAACTTCCTGGCTTTTGTCAGTTTGCCTTACAGCCATAGCCTGGCTTGAACATATTTCTTTCCATATTTAATATTAATGCTGGAAGTGATATTTACAATAGCCATCTTCTAGTGAGTGGGAAAGAGTACAAACCCCTTCCGGAGGGGGACATAAAGTGTTTGAAACTGGTAATAGACATGGGGGCTGTTGGCAGAGGATCACTTGTAATAAATGATCTTTTTGTTTTTACTCATTAAGAGGTCAGTTCCATAAAAAAGGAACACTTTTTACTCTTTTAGATGCTCTTATCACAAACAGGGCTGTTCTTTTATTTACTGCATTGCGGAGGCAGAAGGGGAATTATTTGTATCAAAGAATGATTATGAAGCATGTCTTAAAAGACCATGTAAAAACAAAGAGTATGTTTATTGGAACACGTAGAGAAGGAACTGTTGCTTGGTACATTTTGATAAATTTAACTGTAGCATCCTTTGGTAGCTCTTTCTTTCTTTCTTCTTTCTTCTTTTTTTTCCTCTGAAGTCTGAGTATAAAAGCTTGTAATCCCCTTGGAAGTTAATGGGAAGTTCCTTCCTGCAAGAGTTGGGCAAAATTCATGCTTCCCTTGAAACCCATAGCATTAATAACTGGACATGATTTCCCAGCAATGTATTATCAGAGAATTCAAGTTGCATCTAGAATAGCATTTTATGTGTAGTAATTGAGATGGACTTACCTCATTGGTCATTCTGTGAGTATTCTTTTCTGTTACAAATGTGGTTGTCCAAGCATTCAAAAAGTTAAAGAGAGTAGGCAGAAAAAAACAACCTATGTCATTAGAAAAATACTGAAAGAAGACAACTCAGAATAACTCTGAATTATGGTCTTCCAAAATGAATCCTGAATGCCACAGCTACCGAGTCACAGGTCCTCTGTGCTTCTGAACCACATCTCGGCGTGTTGTATCTACTGCAGGTCTCACTTCCCTTATGGTCTTTTTCCTCATGAGATGTATTCATAAGGTACAGGAGGCCCATGTGTTAGAATTGCCCCCTGTGCGATCCTTTGACCTTGTGATTGAGTTATCCCCCCCCCCCCCCACTTTCTGTATTTTCAGTGGGAGAAGATTCCTCCTTGCTTTTGCTGAAATGGATTTAATAGAGCTCCTTTGCAGAGAAATGACTTGTCCTCTCTGCTCGCAGTCAATTAAGAGGAGATGTCTAGAAAGTGTAGAGAAAGAGCCCCCTGCAGCTGGCTTAGTTTGTGATGCTAAATGACTTGCCTTAGTGCAGCCATCCAACCCCCTGTCTGGGATTGTAATGTGCTGTTCAAATTCAAGTCATGTTTTCATCTGGCACAGACCTTCCATTATTTTACAATATAATGACTGTTAATACAGAACATTAAATGATAAACAGAGTCCACGTGGCATGTCCTCATGGTCTGCTTCTGCCATTATTGGTGCTTGATTATTTCAACACGGCCATAATTCCCTGTTATTTAGGCCATTATCCAGCCTCAGGGATGCAGAGGGGTACCATGCAGAACGGCCCCTGCCAGGGATCATTGTGCCTGGGAGCTGGCTGAGCCGGTTTCCTGGAGGAGGAAGGTTTTGTTCTCCCAAGCAGATATCCTGATCCATTGTGGAAGGCTGGCAGGGCAGTGAGCTGACAGAGGGCTTGACACTGCCTGCAGAGATTGTGCTCAGACCCAGGAGATACAGAAATTGTCATTTGCTTGTTAGCCTCCTGCTGGCAGAAGCTCTATTTCCCTTTGTTTTGAGCTAAAGGCTCCCCTTCCTTCTCGCAGCTCTTAAAGGTTTCTTCATAAAAACAAAATAAGGGGTTTCTCCATAGAAGAAAAGGGGTTTTGGACAATGAGTAGAGTTACAAAGGAATGAATGACAGGCTTCCTCTGCCTGACAAGCAGCTGTAGTGAGGAACCTTTGAGGTTGCAAATAGAAACCATTATGCTGGGTGTTTGTGGAGTTACTTATTCATTAGATCTCTTTTCACTAAGTTAATGAACTTATGCAGCCTTATCCTGCTTCTAATTTAGTTGGTGTCAGTCACAATTCTGCAGAATTTGGGACAGATCACTGGATTTCTAAACTAATCTCACTCAGGCTGCTGAATTTTACTTGCATACTGATGGTTGTCTGGGGTGAATATCTTTCAGAGTTCATTTCAGAAAGGCATTCAAGCTTGATTCAAAAGCATGGGGAGAGGAGAATCTACCCTTCGTTTGGTAGCTTGTTCCAGAGATTATCAAAACCACACTGTGGTGTATCTATCTTCATCTTTTACCTATTGTTTATTGATGTGCCTTTTCCAACTAAATAAAAAAGTGTTTTAATATCCAGCACTACTCAAGTTGTTCACATTTGTGATTTTTTTCTTACTACTTCTGTGATTCTTTGTTGCCGCTCTTCCAATTTTCCAACATCTCCTTCAAAACAGAGTAGAACATGGATGTTGCTCCCAGCAGCNCAGTGAGCAAAATTTACATTTTCACCAGTTAAGCAGTTTGCAAAAAAAAAAAAAAAAAAAAAAAAAAAAAAAAGATTTAGCTCTTGAGGTAAGCAAAATCTATTTAATTCTGAAAAATTATATTTGGCACTAGAGACTACCTCAGTGGTGAAAGCTGAGAGTTTGAACACTCTCCTTCCTACTGTGATTGCTGCTTGATGAATCAGGGATTGCCAGTGGTCAGAGGACAGCTAATTAGGCAAGAAGATCAAAATAAGGCTTGTTTCCTGCAACTTCACAGAAAAATAAACCAGGTTTCAACATTGAGAAGTTTTCATAGTATTGAAATTACCTTTATACTTAGATACCTCTGCAAAAAAAGCTTGTATGATTGCAAAGTACTGTGAATTTTAAAATGTTAAACATTTTGTCACACTTACTGGTCTGATTTTCTTTAGGGTTCAGGCACATTCACCTGGAGTTTTCTACTTGGTACCAGAAGAAAAACCTCTTAGGGCAGCTTAGGCTTTGTACACACGAGAAAGTCTTACTGAATACTCTGTGATGGTTAAATTTCTGTAGTCATATGGGTTTAAGGAGTAGTTCCCTCTGTCCCAACAATGATTGATATTTTTTTTAATTTTTGGAGGGGCATTGTATTTCTAATACAATATGAGCTAAAACTAGATAAAAAAAAATGTTTGTATGAGAATAGGGCTATCCAACAGGAGACTGCATCAGGCTGTATTGAAATTCAGCTTATATTGATACAAATTTCCAGAGCAGACAAGCAAACTGAATTTTACAAAAGCTGCTGGAACACAATCACCAGAACTGACAATTAGTTCTTCATTTTATTTTTATTTTTTGTTTAAAACATGGAGAAATACAACAAAATAATAAGTTTGGAATTGGAGGAAGCACAAAAACCTCTCTGAAGTAACTCAACAGTAATACTATCAACCCAGTTTTGACAGCAATTGTCTCTGCACACTGTAAAGATTTCTTAGCACTACAAATATCCAAGCTGATGATGAGATACTCAGGCTCCTGTACTTTGTTATGTCCATTGATCCATTAATTGAAATGAGAAGATTTTGGTTCCCTTGGTGTCCCAAAGGGAGTGATTGTGACGCGCAGATGATAGAGGGATTATAGCATCTAAAGGTATGGTGTGTACAAAACTGGTGCTGACCAGGGAAGGGTCACCAAAATCCAGTAAATAAGGTGTGAAAGCAGGTCAGCTGAGGGCAGACTGAGATGAGGATAGGACACTCTCTGGCTGCTGATGGGAGAAACTAGTATTGAGAAGTTGAGGCAGTCTGTTTTATCAGGACCTCTCTGTGGCAACATAGCCCTGGAGCATGGAAGTCTTGTTTGCCATGCCTCGCTTGTTGGTGCTGTGAGAGTTTCCAGTTGTGAAATACACTGAAAGGTATCGGGATTGAGGATAACTGGGCTGAAACTGAGTGTTATGGATGACCGAGCATGAGAGCTGTTGAAGGAGGACTTCTTTGTCTTAATGTCTGTTGTGGTGATACACTTTCTGTCCTTACTTTGGTTTTGTTCCTTATGGTCCCCATGATCTGGTTTAATTCACTCATCCTGCAGCACAGTTAGCTTTGTCATCCCTCACCTGCCTCAGAAAGAAAAAAGAAAATAAGTTTTCCACTGGGTTAGCAATGTGAATCAGCTCAGGAAGGACTCTATTATGTGCTGGGAGGGGGAGTGGGAACCAGTGGACAAAAGCAAGGGTGAAAGAAGAATAGAGAAGGAAATGGAGTGACAGAGGGTGCTGCGATTCACTCAGCTGGAATTGTTGCTCTGAAGTCCTGTTGAGTGCTTCTGAGAAGCTCATGTGCTGAACAAATGGATAGGATCCAACTCTGATTTCAATTGTGTTTTATTTCAGAAATTGGCATGTGGAAGGTCTCAGTCAGAGACCTGCATCTGCAGATATGGTTGCTGGTGGCTGTGTAGGAGGAAAACTGAGGTAAGGTGACTAAAGGCATGGAAACACGATGAGATGTTGTAGATGTTGAACTTGTATATAAGTACCTGAGCTCTCTTCCCAGATGGTTGATGGAGGTCTTGACTTTCCAGGAGAGGAGCTGAGGCCCTTTAATGTGGCTAATGCCTTCTTCTCTGTGGAGTTTTAACTTTGCTAAAAATTGTACAGCTCTTCTTATTTAAGTGAGTATGGCTGAGTAGCTTTCAATTTTTGAAAATTTAAAAAATATAAAAATGTTTAACTATAACTATAGGATCACTCCTATTGGTGAAATGTTTGGTCTTGAAAATCCAATATCCATACTATGTGTATTTTGTGAATGATCTGTGTATATCAATCTATATGTGTATATACATATACATATATGTATATATTTTAAACTTTTGAGAAGTGCCAGTCTGGTCCTGAGCTGAAAATCCACTGGTGCTTGGAGTACTAGCTGTACTCTCATATCCTCTGCTTTAGTTCATCCAAAAGGAAGCTGGTTTTATGCTCTCAGACCACCTGAAGTGCAAATCAAAGTACTAGTAGTAGAAATTTTGAGACTGATTGCAGAAGTGTCTCTCATTCAAAGTAAAATGCTAATGTAGGCACTCTCTTCTTTTCTTGATGATGATGATGTAGTTGAAAATGAGCATCAGAATACATGGTTAAAACAAAATGGCTTTGGAGAATGGATTGAAAGCAGTCTTGAGGAGGACTTTGGGGGTATTGGTCAATGAAAAACTGAACATGAGCTGGCAATGTTCACTTGCAGCCCAGAAAGCCAGCTGCATCCTGGGCTGCATCAAAAGAAGCGTGACGAGTATGTCAAGGGAGGTGATTCTCCTCCTCCATTCTGTTCTTGTGAGACCCCCACCTGGAGTACTGTCTACAATTCCGGAGTCCCCAACACAAGAAAGACATCGAACTGTTGGAATGAGTCCAGAGGAGG
>VWZK01003657.1:0-25803 GCA_013396935.1 Baryphthengus martii | reverse complement strand
CACAGCCCTCAGTGTCCGGCCAAGCAACCGAGTCCCACCAGAGAGAAAGTTCAAGGAGAACCTCGCTCAGAAACGTGTATCTGAACTAGCTAAGGGTGTCTTGGTCCTGTTCCTGCCCTCGCATTGCTCTGAGCCTGTCTCCTGTTCCCAGGTCCCCAGTGCCTGGTACTCATGTCCTCCCACTCACAACTATGCCCGCGCTGTTCAGAGATGGGGCTCCGTCGGCACTTGCGACCCATCTCCTCCGCTCTTTGCATGAACATCAACTGAATTGTGGCGCTAATAATCAGCATGTCCTGCGGTAGTAGGAGAACATCCAAGGCTTAAAGGTGCCCCTTGAACCCAGTACCGAGATCTCGTCAGCCCTTGCCAGCGCGGGGTGATGGTTGGTATTTGGGAGCTGCCCCGAGTGGGTGGGATGGCTTCTTCCTTTGTCCCATCTCCTTGTTTAAATGTCTCTCTGTTTACCAGCCTGTAAAGGAGAGGTAATGGCAGGTGTGATGGCAGATACAAAGGGTTGAAAGCACTTCTGCCAAATGCCCAAGACTCTTCCACGTAAACCAAGGGTGAGGATTAAGGATAGATTGGGGTTTATTGGTGCCATGAGTTCAGTTACAGCAGCAGCTGGTCTTTCATGTAGTCATGTGTCATGATCTGTCCGTTCCATCACCCCTTTCTTCTACGGGCTGCATTTGCTTGGTGATTTACCCAATTAGGAGATGTATAATTGTCCCACATCACAATCTGTGTCATGGAGCTTCTCCACTCGATTCCATGATTAGCTGGGTTTCCGCCACCGCCCCCTCGGCCGATGCCCCGGGCGCTCTGGGACATGGATAAAAGAGCTGAGGGCTCCACAGCCCTCTATCCATCTTCCTCCGCTTCACTCTCCTCATCCACCGGGTAAGTGNTGGGCTTTATGGGGGCTACGGAGGCTATGGGAGCTGCGGATACAGCAACTGCGGGCCCTGCTGAGCCCCACATACCCATGGAGTTCAGTGCTGCATCTGCCCTTGGTCTCCAGAAGTAGCCCCTCTTGTCTTCTACCAGCAGAGGCAGAACAAAGCTTTCAGTCCCTCTTTAACCTGTGGCAAAGCAGCTGCTGGAGCTTCACAGCCCTTGCTCCTCTGCACAGAGTGACCTTGCAGAGCTTCAGCTGGCGGCTGCAGGGTTTCCAGCGCTGCCTCCAGAAGCTCCCCTCTATCTGTGACACAAGGATCTCTGCTCGTCCTCGGAGGAGAGTCTGCTCTGCTCACCCGGAGACCCCCAACCTGCAACAGGCCGGGGGAATCTTTGGCTGGGAGCCCTGGGTTGTGTCTTGCTGCTGCCTTTTGGGGTTTGTGTTTCCAATTCCTTGTTGCCCTGTTGTTTCCTTTCCTGCTGTCACTGTCGGTTGCATTTTCCATCCACATTAAAGAACCTGCATTGCATCAATAACGTGGTTTGGATGTGAATTTGGTTTTTGTTGTGTTTGGAGTTATGTCAGCAGCTGAGCGTGGATGTGGAGCGTTCGATGGTGTTTCGTTCGCTAGAAACGTTTGTGGCAGCTCTGAATTGCTCTCAGATTTTTTGCTGCAAGGTTGGGAAATTACCAGCCATTGATCAGCTTCCTTAGAAAAGCGTCACTTTTTGCTTTGTGAGGTCTATAGAGGAATGAAAACCGAACTGCTGGAGTATTTCTTTCCCATTTCCACCTGTCAGTCACATTGCTGGGAGTCAGGATGATTTTAGGCCTGAGGAGAAGGTCTTGGGGGAGCTGGTGGCTGAAAAGCTCACCAAGAGCCAGTCCTGTGCAAGTGCAGCCCAGAAAGCTCCAACTGCCTCCTGGGCTGCATGAAAAGAGGGGCGGTCAGCAGGTTGAGGGAGGTGATTTTCCTCCTCCGCTCTGCTCCCCTGAGACCCCACCTGGAGCGCTGCGTGCGGCTCTGGAGCCCCCAGCACGGAAGAAGGACGTGGAGCTGTTGGAGTGGGGCCGGAGGAGCCCCAGCGATGCTGGGAGGGCTGGAACCCTCTGCTGGGAGGCCAGGCTGGCAGAGTTGGGCTTGTGCAGCCTGGAGAGGAGAAGGCTCCGGGAAGACGTTATTACAGCCTTCCAATATCTAGAGGGGGAGGCTACAAAAAAGCTGGGGAGGGGCTTTTGATGAGGGCCTGAAGTGACAGGACAAGGGGTGACGGATTCGAACTGGAAGAGGAGAGATTTACATTAGAAATTAGGGTGAATTTCTTCACTCTTCACCACTCTGAGACACTGGCACAGGTTGCCCGGGGAAGCTGCGGATGCTCCATCCCTGGATCTGTTCAAGACCAGAGGCTTGGAGCAACCTGCTCCAGTGGGAGGTGTCCCTGCCCACGGCATGGGGGTTGGAACTGGGTGATCTTCAAGGTCCCTTCCAAGCCAAACCATTCTGTGATTCTATATGTGCCATTGATAAGTGGAAGGAAATGATGATGATGATCTTAAAGGTCTTTTCCAACCTCAATGGTCCTGTGAGGTAATAAAAACCAAAAGAGATACTTTGATACAGAAAATTTATTTGGAAAGAGGCAGCTTTTCTACAATTTTGCCACAAAATTGTACAGAGTATAAAGACCGTCTTTCCTGGCTGATCACCAGGGTCAAAGTGATGCAGTCTGTAAAAAAAAAAAATAAATTTCGTAATTTCTTTCTCTCCTTTGGCACAGTCGCTGTGTGCGATTTCTAGCGTCCTAAAGTCACCTCTCTAAGTTGAACGCCACTAATACAACCAAAACAAGACAGAGCACGACGGAAGCAGACGACTACACCGGAAAGCCAGAGGATAACACGTCTAAACTAAAGGCAAAAGGAGAAAAAAAAAAAAACAACAAACCAAAACCACGGGAACCTGCTTTTCGCAGGCGCTGAGTTTTTGCAGCTGTCGTTCTTTTCAGCTGGAGCCGGGCAACACCCAGCGCCGGGGCTGGGGCCCATCAGCTCCACCCTCAATTTGCATCTGGAGTTTCCTTCGCCGCTTCTTGAAAATGCTCTTTGCGGAACGTGGCTGAAATTTTAGTACGTCCACCTTTTCCCCGAGCGGTACGAGTTGCAGGGATGTGTCCATTGGGAGGAGTAGGTGTAGGAGTATTTTGGGGGGCACCGCGGCTCGGGTCGGGCGATGCCTTGAGGGGCGAGTTTCTCCACCGCTGCCTCCAACCTCCCCGTCGCCTCGNAGGGCCCGCAGGTGTCCCAGAGCTTCTTGCCGTAGCGGGGCCAGGGGCAAGGGCCGCAGGCAGGAGCGGCGTAGGGTCTGCCAAAGGTGCAGAGGCCCCCCGAGCCCTGGGTGGCCCCGGCGCCGTAGAGGCCCCCCAGCCCCAGGGAGCCCCCAAAGGCGGGTGCTCCGGAGGAGCCCACCACGGCTTGCTGGGGGAAGGAGCTGAGGATGGGGCCGGGGAAGGTGACGACGACGGGGGGCGGGTAAATAATCACCCGGGAGTCGCCGCAGGTCACCACGCAGGGCTCGTTGCTGCTGGCGGCCAGGGGTTGGGGACACTTTGCCTCGCAGGAGGTGGCGCAGGCCAGCTGGTTGGACGCCATCGCTTGGCTGTGGTCGGGGAGCGCCTGGAATTTATTTGTGGAATGAGGAGGGGGGGAAAAAAAAAAATTAAATCAGTCCCACGTGCTTGGTTATTGTCACTTCTAAGCTTGGCTCTGAGCGATCTTTAGAGATAATTTGGTTAAATGCAGCAGTTGGGCTTTTTTCCTTGTATCAACCACTTTTTTTTTTTTTTTTTCCTTAGCCTGCACCTCTTTGTCCTTTCTAATTTGCTGCCTTAAAGCTTTTGCTCTCTTTACTTCTCTTCCTCTGCGGGCAAAAATCCTCCCCTTTCTTTTCGTGCCGCCTCCAAAACAGACTCTGCTCTAAAACCGTCCCGGTCCTTTGTAGTGTTTCTTGGGAACGGGTTTGAACTTGTTCCCACAGAGTCTTTGTTCCTCCCACGCTCAGCTTCTCAGGGCAGTGCCTAAAGTCTGCATCTTACAGATGGGGAGAGAGGAGGGAAAATAACAAAATCTGGGGTTTTTTTCAATAGATTTGAGTGTGGAATCATCTGTTTAGCAGCCAGGTAAATTTCCTGTATTATTTTCCTTGCGGATTCCTGGAACTTTCGGGCACTAAAATGTTCTGCTGGAGCGCAGAAAAATGAAAGGCTGGGAATAAATAGTGGGTTAAAAGTACTGGTTTAATAAGCAAGCTGCAGAACACAAAATATTTATCTCGTGCTGGTTTTGCCAACCCCAATAAGAAAATTGCAAGGTACGCACATTTAAGGTACAGACAACAAACAGCTTTAGTGTTTATTTCTTTTTTGTTTTTCAGATTAAATCCTCATATCAAAGCTTAGGTTAAAAAGTAGCTTTGACCTAAAAAAAAAAAATAAATAAACCAAACAAAAAAAGGCTTAATTTAATCTCTGTAAAACCACATTAAAATATTATCAAAGTTCTAATAGAAGTGAAATCTTATTTGCAGAGTTACATTAATAGCATTTAATCGTCACTCGGTGCAGCTTGTTCCGATATCCAGTTAAATCTGTTTCGGAGGGACGGGTGATTTAACAGCAGCGCTGCATTTCTGTAGCTGCACAGAACTAATTCAAACAAGGGTTTTACTCCCATAATTATCGATAAAATCCCCCCTCAACAGCCGCCCAAGCCCCTGATTACACCCTGTATGCGAAACCAAAAGCGATTCTCTGAGCTCTGCCGAAAATCTTGTCGGAACCAAGCGCTTGAAATCCCCGATTCTCCCCTAAAATCAACAGCCCGAAGCAGTCTTGAAAAGCCCTGGATTTTATTTCGATGTGCTTTTATCCGGCATTGCAAACACCTGGAGAAAGATGCTCGCTAATCCTAGAAAGCCAGGTTGGCAGGGACCTCAAGGATCGTCTGGTCCAACCTTTGAAGTAAAAGGTAAATCCATTGCAGGATTTAGTCCCAGGTTTAGCAAAAACGTAGAAAATCCTAGAATGAGTTGGAAGGGACCTTCAAGACCGTCTTGTTCCAAACCCCCCCTCGCCCTGGGCAGGGACACCTCCCGCTAGACCAAGGCAGCTAAAGCAAAATTAAACTATTTTTATAGCTGTCAAACAAGACTTACTCAGAGGACCGGAGAGAACAAGTCAAGAGAAGCAGTTGGAAGAGGCTGGCGCGGCGCGGGTATTTATACCCTTCCTCGGACCGCCCGGAGGAGCTGAGACGCCCTTTGTCAAGGGCCTTAATTACTCAAGAAACAAACTTGGTTGCGTGTACAACTCCTGTCGTTGCAGTAATTGTTTTGCTCCCCGTTTATGATTATCTCAAGCCGGCTGAGGTAATAATACGAAATGCAGACGGGGACTCGCCGGGTTCTTTTCATCTCGAAATTTCCTGGTTTTCGCTCCGCTGATTTCATTAAGGAATTAAAAATACAGAAGGAATTAATGGACCCGCGGGTGGCTTTATCTTTGCTGAAAACAGGGCTGAGCGGGGAGGCTCGGGGATGTCGGAGGCTCGGGGATGTCGGAGGCTCGGGGATGTCGGAGGCTTGGGGATGTTGGAGGCTCGGGGACGTCAGCGGCTCGGTGCCTCAGCACGGCGCAAGGTTGATTTTCCGTATTGGAAATGCAAGTTAACATATTTTTAGTTAATTATTTGGGTTTTTTTGGGTCTCTGTGACCAGCTGACTTTCTAGAAAGACTGGTCCTTGTTTTTCATCTTGGCAGAATGTTCATGAGGTTTACGGATGTGTCTTTAAGCCAGAGGAACTATCACCTGGTGCGAAAACTCGGGAGACCAAAAGCGCGGCAGAGTTATCTTTTAAATAAAAAGTGAAGCCCTCCCCAATTATGGAGCTTGAAAGGAGGAGCTGATTAAATAAACGCTTTGCATGTTTCATTCTGCAGCAGGTCAGAGCCGGCTAAATCCACGGGGATATTATTGCTATGAACATAAAAGAATTTCCATGTGCGACCTACTAAGAGATGCTTTGAAATCTCCTTTCCTGGTGTCTCCAGAATATTCCTGATAAGCTCCACAGCCCAGGGGATCTTTAGGGGTGCCTCATAAAGTCAGAATAATTAATCTCATCGATGCATCACGTCATAAGCGCCTTGACGGTGGTGGCTTGAAGCCGTCGAAACGCGCTCCGCGTTTTCGGTTTGGTTTTGTTGTTGCTTTTTTTTTTTTTTTTTTTTATGCGCGAAATTTCTCTCCGGAGGGAAGAGCGAGTGCGGTGAACTGGTTTCTGGGAAAAGGAGCGCGCCGCAGCCGCGCCGTGACGAGGTCCTCCTGGTGGCCTTTGCCGCTGGAGGGAGCCTGTGTGTCCGTGGGAGCCTCCCGTGGGGCACGGCGCCCGCGCAAGGGGCAGAATGAAGCCCGTGGGTGCCGGCTGGGGTAGGGGTCAGCCCGTCGGTATCCGCCGCGGCCCGAGGCGGCCTCGGGTTCTCAGGATTTGGTCCTGACAAGGTAGGGTGGATGGTGTCTAGGTCAGAGGAGCTGGAAGAATAGTCTAGGTTCTTATTCTTCTCCTCCCTACGGTTTCAGTGTCTCTTGGTTCCAATTCTTGGGCAGTTTCTGGCCGGAAGACGTCTCCCCTCCAAGGACTCGCCCCAAAATTGCTGTTGCAAAACAAGGGTCTTAAAGCAAGTAGAAAATTCTCCCCTGTGGATGGATTCTAGCTCAGCACCCTGGATTCTCCTCCCAGGCAATCTCTGGGGCATTTGGGAGATCCCGGACGGATCTCGGAACTGCATCCCACCAGTGGTATTAAGATATCACAGTCCCCGAACTACAACGTAATTCACTCTTTTCAAACTTCTCACATAACCTGCAATTTTTAAATTTTTCTCCACGTGGAATTTTTTTATTTTTCTCCATGTGAATTTTTTTTTTTTCACATGGAATTGTTGGGGTTTTTTTCACATGGAATCGTTGTGGTTTTTTTCATGTGGAATTGTTTTTTTACATGTGGAATTGTTGAGTGGTTTTTTCACGTGGAATTGTTGGGGTTCATGTGGAATTGTTGTGTTTTTTTCATGTGGAATTGTTGGGGTTTGTTCATGTGGAATTGGTTTTTTTTCACGTGGAATTGTTGAGTGTTTTTTTCACGTGGAATTGTGGACTTTTCCACGTGGAATTGTTGGGTGTTTTTTTCCACGTGGAATTTTTTTTTCCCCACAAAATGATTTTTTTTCCCCACCCCTGTTTTTTTTTTTTCCTGTTGTGCTTCAGAGTGACTAACAAAAGGACTAAAGGCAATAAAGAAGGGAGAGTAACGCGGGCTGCATGCTCCACAGTACAGAAGGTTAATATTGTCTGTGCCTATTAACTGTAAATTGGTTTAGAAAATTAAATCCTTGTGTGAGGCAGGGAGAGCAGGAATCATGACTCTTGCCTGGCTAAGATACGGTCGGGGTGGTCAAACCAGCTCAACTTCAGGAGTTTTGTTTGTCAAGCTGAGTCAGGAGCGCTCGCTAACGAAGGAATAATCAAAGGGGAAGGCTTGGGGATGGATGTTCTGCTGATGCAGGTCTGCAGCCTTCGCTCCCGTCGCTTCAAAGCGGCTCCGCTTGCTCGACGTCGGCCGAACGCGGATGATATCGGCACGAATTCCGCCGGCGAGGCGACCGGGAAATGCCGGTGCGGAGCGGTACCAGGAGTTAATTACGGATTTGTGTGGAAAGCCGTAAATCCGCCTTTTTGGTTTGTGTTTTTTTTCCACGCTGTCAGAAACTCTGGTGTTCTGCTTTTGGACAAACTACAAGTGAAAGCTGAATAATTCAAACTTTGAGGTAGTGAATCAGTCTTAATTAGGGCAAGGCCAGAAATTACCTCCCGCTGTCTCGTTGCCCAACACGAGGCGTCACCTGCAGCTATTATCATAATGCGGCCATTTGCATAGGCAATGTCTTAATAAGTGTTTGTGAAGCGATTTTCAGTCCTCCAAACATTCCCATGGTGTTTAATTACGCAGGGTGTTTCCAGAAACACCTCATAAATCCTCTTTTAAGGTAGAAGAAACATGATTTGGCGAAACTACAGGTGCGGGGGAAAAAAAACCACCGCCATCCATGGTGTGGGTGTGCGAGGGGGTGGAGGGGGGTCTTCTCCAAGTATATTTGCCAACTCTGGAGGAAAGAAGTTTTTCTGAAGGTCTTTTGAGAACATCTAGTGGGTAAAAAGGGGAAATCTTTTCTGGTGGCCCCGTGAGGCGTGCAGTTGCTGGCTGGCTTTGTGCTTTCCAGCCTGGTCAGGCCTCCTCCGGGTGTGGGGGACCAGGGTTCGCTGGGTTTTTCTTTGGCTTTACCAACACGTTTCCAGGGCTTAGAAGACCAGCAAAAAAAAACCAAAAACAAAATGCAGGAGGAGAACCCAGGACTTGTACCTTTTGTTCGCTTCCATCTGGGACTAAACTAGATTTTGAATATTGAGAAATGATGGAGAGGTGTCAGAAAATGACCAGTGGGTGCCTTAAACTTGGAGGAAATAAAGGTTGAAGGAGCACAGAAGGAAAGGGAACGGAGCTTGCAGTGTGAGGCCGAAGGTTGGACTTGATGATCTTGAAGGTCTCTTCCAGCCAAAGACCTTCTGTAATTCTGTGAGTGGGGCAGAAGAAAGACACCTCCCTCACCACGTGGTGACCAGAACCGCACCGAAATGTATCCTAACAGAAGAAAACTGAAACCCTGGCTGGTTCACAGCGGGAAATCCAACTAAATTCTTTAAATGCTGTAAAATTTGTGTGAGTATACCTGCCTTACGTGCTCTCCCTGATCCCAGCATGTAGGGGTTTTTTTTATTATGAGTGGAAACCAGAGTCATGTTGAGAGGCTTCCAAGATGCTGAGTTAGCTCTACTACTTGGCCTCCCCAGCTCCCTCTGGTTGCCCCGTAGGATATTACACCACCGGCCTCACTTCCCCCTCTAAGCCTTGAGTTTCTCTTCTTCTCAAGCACCCACCACCCACCCAACTCTTCTTTGTACAGCATCAGGCAGCAGCACTTTGGTAGCAGCTGGTTTCCTCCTCATGTGTAAGCCTTTGCCTTAGGAAAATTATTATCTTTTGCTACTACGTGGGTTGTTATGGTTGCTGAAGATGCTGGTTGGCTTCCTGGAGATAGATAAGGAGCAGAACTCGATGAAGGCAACGTCGTGTGGGTTGTGAAGGGATGGTCCCGGAACGGGATCCTGTCTGGGACTGTCAACAGGATCTGTCGGAGGGTGGAGGAGGAGCTGTTGTCGCCGTTGATGGATCAGGAAGGGATGTACAAAAGTAAAAAGGCTGAATTGTCATTCCAGGTGAGGGCGGGTTAAGGAGAAGATGGAGCTGGGCCATTTGTGCGGCGGGGGAATGAAAGGTGGTGGGTGTCAAGTGAAGAGAGAGAGGTTCAGATTGACGTAAGGAGGAAAATCAATCAATCAATAAATAAAAGCCTGTGAATGGGACCCTCGGCATCATGGTCTGAATTCACAGAATCGTCAAATCAGTTTGGTTGGAAGGGACCTTTAAAGTCCTGGAGTCCCAGCGCTGCCCCAGCCCTGCCAGGGCACCGCTGAGCCCTGTCCCTCAGCACCACAGCTCCAGGCCTTGGAAACCCCTCCAGGGATCAGGGGGACTGCAGCCCTGCCCTGGGCAGCCTGGCACAGGCCTGGACAACCCTGAAGGGCAAGAAATTGTTCCTCAGCTCCAACCTCAACCTCCCCTGGGGCAACTCGGAGCCAGTCCCTGTCAGAGTTAATCCTGCTTTGAACAAGAGGTCAAATAAAAGGCCTCAGAAAATGTCGGAAATGCAGAATTAGACCCTCAGCTGGTGCACGTTTGGTTTAGCAAGCTTTAGCGTCTCTTGGCGTTGGTCACGGTCTCTAAAATGCAGGGTGTAGATCTGCAGCCTTGCTTTAAAGCTCAGCTGTTTCTTCATGAGTACAGAAAATCGGTCTTGACACATCAAAAAAAAAAAAAAAAAAGGACAGTTTTCCGTTGGGCGGCATCAGAGTTTGCCGAAGCACTGACGACTCGTAGAACTGTAGCGCTGGTGCCTGCAGAAGGTGTCGTACAGCCCTCACAAAGGGCTTTGACAGGATTTGTGCTCAACCTTCCGCAGGTTATAGTTAGCGAGTGAATTTTCCCCCACCCCGGGGGGGAGGAATCCCACGCGCTCATCTGAAATTTTATGGACCGTTCATGGCGTGGAAACCTGAAGTTATTTAATCAGGTGCAAACCACAGGAATGTAAACAGCTTCTGGGGAAGGGGTAAAGTGTTTCTAGCGATCTGTGGGTGTCGCTGCTCCATCTGGTGTGAGTCACCCCCGCGTCCTCCCCGGCAGACCTCAGACTTGGGGCGGTTAGAGGGTGAGAAGCGGTGTCCGTGCCCCGGGGGGGGGGTTGAGTGTGTGTGTGACTTTTAACGGAGAGTGAAGCAGTCAAAGCTCAAGGGCTGGAACTACTGATGGCTCTATTAGTGAAAGTATCGTGAATGAAGCTTTTACGCGTGATTTGGAGTGATGTTTGAGTGTGGGGAGTCTGGTAAGGTGGTTTGGTTCATCCCTGCTTTTCAACTAGAGCAGAGTGGGTTTAGTTTGGACATTAGGAAGAAATTCTTTACTGTGAGGGTGGTGAGACACTGGAACGGGTTGCAACGGGGAGTTGTGGGTGCTCCGTCCCTGGAAGTGTTGAAGCCCAGGTCGGAGGGGGCTCTGAGCAACCTGCTCTAGTGGGAGGTGTCCCTGCCCGTGGCAGGGGGGTTGGAACAAAATGATCTTGAAGGTCCCTTCCAAGCCAAACCATTCTATGGTTCTATCCCATTTGTTTGTTCCAGCATTTTGTGTGGGAAAAGCAAAAACACGTTTGAAATGGGGATTTTGAACTTGTTTCTTCTGAATAACTGTAGGTAGATGTCATTGCTCGAAAGTTCCTTGAGAGGGCAGACGGAAAACTTGGTAGGAACAACATAAATGAAGTTGCAAATAATAGAAATGAGGAAAGGAGAAGAATGCGAACAGCAAGAGCGGCCTGTCCTGGTCCTGCGCATGAGAGAAGCTCTTTGAAACTGGAAAGGGAAAGAGAAGGGTGTGGGGGAGAAGCAGGAAGGGAAAGTCTGCCGCACGGGAAAGCTTTTGAAGCGATGAACAATCCCTTTGGTGCTTATCAGATGCCCTTGATGGAGATGAGTAGCTGCTTGATGGTAAAGATCTGATTCCAGGGCATCTAAATTGAGTTACGTGATGCTAACTTTGTAACAGGCACTTTTGCCCGTGTGAATCGGTACAAAGCACCGAGGAAGGATTTGGAAACTCTTTCCTTGAGGACATCTGGAGGTTTCCCAGTGAATGATTTTTACCCCGGATGACCCTCAGAGAGGCACTTCCCATATCAGAGGTAGTCGGGAGTATAAATCTGATGGCATCAAACCCCAGGCTGTGCGGAAATGGTGTAAGGGAGTAAAATCAGACTTTTAATCCGCAATCTGGGCTCCTTCCTGCAGACCACAACCACACAGAGCTTCTCAGCGCCAACACCAGTGCTGCAAGTGCCTTCTCCTCCTTCAGAGCACAGCTATTGCCCAACGGTCTGGGCCACGAGGCAGCTGAGTCTGTTCACAGCAAAATCACACGTGGCACGTACACGCCAGGTCACGGGCGGTTCTGTTGACCAACAGGATTCCTTGGGGGAGGAGAAAGGACAGAGGCCATCCTCCGATGGAAGCTTTGGGCCAAATGAATGGGGATCCTCGGTCACAGACCCAAGGAGAAGCACCATGGCCAAGTCTGTAGGAGAGGTGTGGTGGTGGCTTTAGTGGTGGGTGGTGGCTTTAGTGCTTGTCTTGATGTTCCGCTGGTGAATAGACCACTACCTGGAGAGGTGCTCGTGGGGCTCGGCCGTTACAGGGAGCAAAGATTCAAAATATTTAAGAGACAGGTCGATGAGGTGCTGAGGGACGCGGTTCGGTGGTGGGACTGGCGGTGTTGGGTTAAGGGTCGGACTTGACGATCTTCAAGGTCTGTCCAACTGGAAGATTCTGCGACGCAAACGGAGCATCGTGCAGATCGGAGTGTGGGAAGAGGGGTGGATATCTGGGTTCTGCTGTTTGGGGGTTTAGTCCCATGTGCTTTAAAAAGCATTGGTTTAAAGTAAAAAAATAAAAAAGCTTTTCATGGAAAAAGGCGAAAGAAGGATTTCACCTGGGAAATGCCGCTCGCAACCCTCACGGACGTGTTGCTAAAGGGTAGAAGTTGCTCAACGCTGGGATGTCTAAATCAGCTTCGTTTTGCAACGCTCTGCACGTGTAAGAGCATAATTAGTGTTTACGAAGTGTCCTGAAAACTCTATCTGTTCTTGCTGAGAGGATCCTCCAGGAGCCGTCGGACCTTGGGTTTGATTTATGGGGAAAAGAAATCGCAGGTTTAATTTGCGGGCTCGAAGAACTCGAGGTGAGAACATCCGGGGTGGGGATGGGGGAGGCCGTTGGAAACAGAGTCCTCTGGCAGTTACGGTGGGGAGAAGGTCTCTGCTTTAAAATCTTGGGAGGCAGCAGCTTTTGTCGCTGTCTGAAAGGTGTGAACTTTGGTGTAATTTTTCATGGATGTATCGCTACGAGCCCAGCTTAAAAATATCCACTTATTTGTTGTTTTCTTGGGAAAAAAGAATCACGAGGGAGGGTAGAAAAGCGATTGATCCTCCCAAGTCAGGCAGATAATTAGACGTAAAATCGTTCTTCTCCTGGGCCCCTGGTGCCTCTTGGGGGGACCATGAGCACGTTAATTCTCAGCCTAATAACTCCTTGCTCCTTACTCTTACCCTACGTTGACCGATATACGGGTGTATTTGCGTTGCACGTATCCGCGTTGCGGATTCTCCTTGCGCAAGTTGTCCCCAGGAGGTGACCCGGAGGGAGGTTTCTAGTGGCCTGCCGGTGCCTGTACGTGCTTGGTCAATGGTTTCGGTTGGGTTTTTTTTTTTGTCCTATTTTGGGGGAATAACCTTGTGAGCGGACTGGGAAATTCCTTCTAGGACTTTGAGGCTACTGAGTGGTGATTTTGGTAATACCGGTGTAGGTGTCGAGCCTCCGCGAGGTGACAACGCCACTTCCAGTGGGTCTCACCGGGCTTCAAAAAATCGAGTGCAGAGTGAGGGAGGGAGGAAAAAAAAAAAAAAAAGAAAAAAGAAAACCCCGAAGTACATGCTGCATGATAATATTTAATGGAAATGAGAAGCTGAATATACATGTGCAAAATCAGATGGATAGGATAAAATCAGAAGAGTTCCAGGACTTGGTGAGGGTCTAACAATGAATCTCCAGTTCCATATTTTTGTGTAGATTGGTCTTCTCTGATCAGAAGGATTTTACAAAGGAATCTACTATTACAGTTGCTTGGAATTATTATTTTTTTTTTTTTTGCCCTGGCTTGCATCAAATGAGATATAGGCAGAAAAATAAGCAGGGAAACCATGACATCGTGGGTCGAAGCAGTAACAAAGTGCAAGAAAGACTTATGCCTAATTTTAAGAAATGCCAAGTAGAGTGGATTTTTATTTTTTTTTTTAGATAAAATTTCATTTTGGAACCTGGGATTTTCAATTGTAAAATTTTGAAGTATCTTATTCTTTTTTGTTTTTAGAGAAATTTATAATAAAAAGTCCACGTTGGCGTAAAAACATGAATTTATGGAGATACATTTTCATCAAACTGAAAATATATTCTTGAAAATCTCATTTCTTGAAAAATTATTGGGTTTTTAAATTATTTTTTTTTTCATTTCATCCTAATTTCGAATCAGATCAATAGCGAAATTTCAATTTCTTGCCGTTTGGAAATTCTCATGCAGGTTTAGTACCAGGGAGCCGTGCTTTTTATCGACTCCACTGGGAAATGTGGGAGCTCAGCACTTCTCTCATCCATTATCCATAAACTTAGTCGTGATCTGTCTTACTGTTCAGTTCTGCTTTCCGCTTAATCCACGGATATCCATCCACGTTGGATTTAGGCTGGCCTGCAGGTTCTATAACAAAGCTGTTTGGACGGGTGAGGAGGAAAAGGATTAACGTTTCCTGTATCGCAAAGCGGTAATCCCGAGTTACACGCTGGCCCGGAACCGCACGTCTCCCTAAACCCATGAGATCCCCCGGAACCCAGTAAGCTTCTGTTATCGAAGGCGCCGACAGATCCCACTATGCTTTGCTGGGGGAAAGTGGTGAGGGTTGGGCCGGGGTAGATGACGGAATACAGTGGCGCGTCGCAGTCCCCGACGTCCACTATCGTGTCGGGGTATTTTATGACACAGGTCTTGTTGCAGGTGAAGGCAAACGGCTCGGGACATAGCAGCCCCGGCGGCAGGCAGCACTCGTAGGGAGACATGGGCTAGATCCAGACCTGGAAGGCAGGAGGGCAAGAGGGAGAGAAGGCACTTGTTAGTCCAGCGAGAAGTTGACGCCTTCGATACCGAGGCTTTGGGAATGTTTGGATATCGGGTTTGCCGGCAAAAGCGGGAAATCGTAGAATGATTAAGGTTGGAAAAGTCCATCATCAAGTCCAACCTAAAGACTTGACACCCAAGATCGAAAGACTCGACTGGTTCAGGTGCTAGTTAAACGTTTGTCCGGTTTTCTTTCCCCATCCAGTAGCTCTTCTCCTTCCCAAATAACCCTTTGGAACTTTGTTGTTTTGAGAGCTGGTGCTGTTTTCTAGATCACTGCTGCTTCCATCCTAAAACCCTCTTGTCCTCTTGCTTCTCTCCTCCTCTTCCCAGGGTTTTTCTACTGTCTCACTCCTCCTGTTGCCCGCTCAAACCCTGCGAGAAACCGTAACCTCAACTCAATTCTGTTTTAAACTTCAATTTTAATGCCCGCTCCGCTGGCAAACCCAAAACACGGGGGTGAAGCTCGTTGCCTTACCTCACCTGATTGGAAGTGGAACAGTACGATCTGGGATGGAGATCCACCCAGCTTTTATTGGTCTCATTATCTATCACCGGGATGACAATATCTTCTCTCCGAAATCACACCGCTCTTTCAAACTGCACCCAATACCGAGGCCGGGTTTTCCTGGGCATTGTATAATTTTCTACTGTCTCACTCTCGTTGCCCCGAATGGTGCCCACACTCACTAGGCAAGGCGAACCGAGCCAGGGAGAAAGGCGACCGTTTGTTTTATCAGCGTGAAATTGCAGTGGCAGAAATTAAGGGCTGGCGTGAAGGATGGGCTTCAACTGGTTTGCCAAGTGAGTCCCCCTCACTCCGATTTATGCCAGAAAAAGAGACAAAATCCAGGGGAGTTTTCTGGTGTCTCCATCTAAATATCTCAGCTTAGCCACGTGGCATCGTTGCTTTCTCTGATCCTCGGAGCTGCACCCGAGCTGTTTCCGATGGACCCTATGCCTTTGACTTGAAGGTAGGAAAAAGGCACCGATGGACTATTTTAGCAGCTAAAGAGCTCAATCTGAAACGGTCACTTTTGCCTTTGGGAAAAGAATCGCTGCCCCAGATCAGTCTAAGGGGAGAGATCCTCCAGGCAAAACAATTTCTCAAAGCTCATCCTAATGCTGGTGAAAAGAGGGGAAGCGCTTGTACAGTCCTTCTGCATCTGGAATTCAACTCTGTAAATATATTTTAAACAAAACCAGCAGTAAAGTGGCTTTTTAGTAAGAAAACTCTGAGTTCCTGTCTCTGCCGGACTTTGAAAACATCTAGGACAGGTTCTCCAGCTGTCAGAAAGACACCGTAGCTCCTTTGAAGACAGCTGAGGGTGAAAACATCACTAAATAAATTATTCTTTTTTTTTTTCTTTTCAGTGATGATCTCTTTAATGAAACCCGCTCTTCCTCATATGAAAAGAAGGTTGCCAGTATGAGACTCTTTCAGAGCGCTGAGGGAGTTTTCTCTGCCAGCCCTGGTTTAAATGAACTGCTGCCCCGAACGCCATCGTCGTTTGCAAATGCCGCCTCTCACCTCTGAAGTATAAAACTTAAATTGGCTTAAAACCAAAGGACAATAGAAAAGAAACTTCTGGAAGAACGCCCCCTTGCCCTTTTCCGCAGTCTAGCCTGTGGGTGGTTAAAATCGAGATAGCAGTAAGTAAGTAATTGATTCAAAATCGACTTACCCCGATCGCCAAGGAGAAGAGTTTAAGAAAAGTGATTAGGAGGGTTCTACGTAGCAAATGCTTTTATACACGTAGTCAAATTGCCTGGAGGATGTGACACCCTTTTTGCATGAAGTCTTAATTAGTTGCAAAACAAACTTTGCTGCATGCATAACTTCTGCCGGTAATGAAACTGTTTTGCTGGCTATTTGCGCTTGCTGGCTGCTGGGTCTCCACGCTGTGCGCCCGGCACTTGCTACGCCCCGCGGGCAGGATCCACTTTAACATTTCCTGGGTCAAAAAGAATTTGATTTGCTTCACAAACCGCATTTCATTTATATCATGAGTTGATCAAGCTTTTATTTTTTTTTTTTTTTTCCCCCCTCCTTCTCAAATTCAACCTGGGAAAGGATTTGAGGGAGGATCTGTAGCACTGTTTGCTGTCAAGGAACAGGATTTTATTTTCATTCCCCAAATCTGACCTGTTGTCCAGTGTGGAAGAGAAGAGAGTTTGCCTCCCCAGACGCCTTACTGGGTGTTGAACGTAACCGTGTACGGCTGTTACTCCTCTCAGGGAATGTTTATGGGTCAGGAGAACGTCTCAATAAATCGGTAGCCGCTTTCCCAATGAAACTGGTCATCTCCAGATCGGACTAATTCCTCCAGAGAGAGCTCCTGGTTATCTAACGTCCGCCTTAACCTTCACAAATCGCGCTCGTGTAGGATTTAAGTGGAGCACGTGCATTTGTTTCAGGTCTCTTTGCAGGGCTCGACCGTGTTGCAATTAAAGGCAGGTAGATGCCACCCACAGTCTTTTTTTGTGTGTGTGTTTTGGTTGGTTTGTTTTGGTTTTTTTTTCTTGCCACTGACTCCAAGTGAAGTCACAGAGCTGAGTTGTTGGGGGTTGTTTTCCCAGCTTTTTGTCCTTTTCAACCCAGCCATTGTTAGAGGCAAGGGAAGGTTGCAGTGGACTGTTCTGAAAGCGATCTTTCTATCCGAGTTGTGTTTGAGGTGTTTTTTTTTGTGGCAGTACTAAGGTGGGGATTGGAGGGGCGGGAAAGTGTACAAAAAAGTAACTTCATCCTGATGAGAACTTAATTTCACCCGAATGAGACATCGGTTTAAACCTGCCATGGAACTGGAGAGAACAGGGGCTGGGAGTTTGTCAAGTTTTGTCACGAGTGAGTCAGATGCTTGGATTTAAAAATCATTTTGTAAACACTTTAAAGAGGAAATCAAGATGACAGAAAACACTGTGTTAAAGGAGGGGAAATCAGGATTCACGTGGAAACAGATTTCAGAAAAAGCCACCAGTTAGCGCAGCCAGGAGGGTTTGTTTTTTTTTGGTGTAACAGTCGCCTGATGTGCCAGCTCATAAATCAGTTTTTTTAAAGACATTAAAGTTACTCTTAATTAATCTTGTTGTAATACTAAGGGGCAGGGATCACTTGCCTCTTTGGGGACGCACTTAGAGAGGACAATAGAGTCGCTGGGTCACGTTAGCAAAGTGCTTTATCTGCATAAATGACTGGGAACCGTTCGGAACTCTTCTGTGCTGTTCCGAAGTTCCTGCAAATGCTTTTGCCTTCGGACCCCTACCAACGTGCTCCCAGAGGACGATAATTTAGGATCCAAAGGAAAATCGTCAGTCACTAATAATTCTGAACAAAGGAATCCTTCCTCTTGGCAAAGCGAAGGTGGGAGGCACATCCTCGTGGCAGCACCGCGCGACTGCCCTTTGCTTTGAATATAAATCTTGTGGAGGAGAAGTCGTGGTTCTGATGGGCTTGGACGTGAGGCTCCAGGGGCTGGTGGCTGCTTCGAGGCAGTGAAGTTGAGCGCAGAGCTAAAAAGCTTTTTGGGACTGGAGTAACTTAAGAAAAGTTGACCCAGCTGAGAGGACTTCCCTGTTGAGGATGGAAGGTGGTGGTGCCGCTTTGTCCAGGTCCACGGGGAGAATCCTCCTTTAAGGGACAGAGAAGCGCCTGCTGCTCTGGAGATCTAAGGCTAAAATTCATTATTTATCCTCTTTTCACGGCTCCTCGAGCCGTAGCCTGTTGTGGGACTTCTTCTCCTTGAGATTTTTACTCTCTTGGCAGTTGTGGGCGCTACAGAAAATGCTACCACCTCGCGCTTCCCTTGCAGCTTCGTTTTTCATTGCCTTTGGCAGATTTTAATTCTAGTTATTATCTGGGTTTAATAGTGAAGCACAGAGGCTAAATGAATTGTCAGAGGTCACTTGGTGAGCAAATGGAACAGCCTGGAGTAAAAGAGGCTTTCCTCATTGCCATTTATCGTGTTATTTATAATTTGAATCCCAGCAGCTCTTTGAAGTCTTAACTGAGATTGCGTCGGACCGGGGAAACAAAGGGCGAGTCCCCGCGGCCAACCTTGGGACTGATTAGAGCTGAGAAACAAAAGAAGGGATCTCTATCTCTCTCACCAGGGCAGCTTTAATCCACAGGGATTAAGGGAGGGGCCCTCTGCACGGAAAAGCACAGGGAGTACTTTTTGAGGATGTCCTGAAATGACTCTTCCAGTTTGACAGAGGAAATTTGTGGTGGGCAGGAAGTAAACACAGGTTTGGGTTTCAATCGGTTCATTAGTTTTTAAGAGTGCTCTTTATGTTCGCCTTCTCCCAGTGCTGTTACCCCAAATCCTCCGTTTATTGTGGAAACAGCTCGGGTTACAGGATGACTGAAGCGCGTACAACCACGACTACGCCGGTGGTTCCCGCTCTTGGGGATATCCCCATCGACGGGGAAGACGAAAGATCTGAAACTGAAGAGAGAAATGTCCAAAGGGATTAGAAATCCTGGTGTGGCGCAGATCCACTTGGTCTGAACCAAACGGAGCAGTTCAGGAGCGCTGGAAATTCTTAAACTCTGCTTCCTCCACTTAGAATGAAGTGATCATTGATTATTTTTTATTATTATTATCTTTTAATTCTTTTTCTCTCTCCACATAGAGAAAAAAGTGCCAAGTCTTTTTCAAAGCTGCTCAAAGTATTTAAGGCACCATCCCTAGTCCAAACCCGTGGCTTCATCTATGTGTTTTGAAACCTAAGGTGTCACTTAAGAAATCTGCAATTACCGAGCCCTGCAAATTACTGACTGTGGAGTAATGATCTTTATTAAAAAAAATAAAGCCCTTTAAATGAAAATCCTGTATCAAAAATCATCCCTTAGGTAATGGTTGGTTACCAGGGAGCAATTGTCTCAACGTGGATTTATCTGCTCTTCTGAACAGTTAAAGACAGGAAAAAGAAAGAGAAATAGGAGGCCTGTGTTGTGGTAAGGTTCTTAAATTAATTGTAAGATTCAAGAAGCCTTTTGTGTGTGTGTGTGAGGTCCTAATTAGCTCCTCAGATGATTTTTTTTTCCCAGAGTTCTGTCCGCATATGTCAGAGCGGCCTAGTTGGACGTGTTCCGGCCTTCGCATTCTGCTCTCGTGCTTTCATCAGAGATGGACAAAAGCCTGATCAAATCCTTCTCTTGACTCCTGAAAAGGTCTTTGAGTCTTTATTCAGGGTCTTGTGGCCTTCCGGGCGCTGAAGGGGACCTACGAGAAAGCTGGGGAGGGACTTTTGACGAGGGCCTGTGGTGATAGGACAAGAGGTGATGGCTTCAAACCGGAAGAGGGGAGATTTAAATTGGAAAGGAGAAGGAAATTCTTCACTCTGCGGGTGGTGAGACACTGGAGCAGGTCACCCAGAGAAGCTGTGGATGCTCCATCCCTGGATGTGCTCAGGATCAGGTTGGATGGGGCCTTGAGCAACCTGCTCTAGTGGGAGGTGTCCCTGCCCATGGCAGGGGGCTGGAACCAGATGATCTTGAAGGTCCCTTCCAACCCAACCCATTCTAGGATTAATAAAGGTCTTTATTTTGTTGTTCTTTTACCAACGTGAGTAGTTCAGCTCCTTCTGAGACCCTTCCCCTAAATGCAAACAAAATCAAACAAGACGCGGCGGTCGGGCGCGTTTCTACAACGATCCTGTTTTCAGCGCGTCAGCAAGGACGTGTCTGTGTAATGTCCGAGAAATTTGTCTGAGAAGGTCCAGGTTTTCCTCAGGAAATTTCCTCCAGGAAATCCATCAGTGGGGCAAAGCTATTTCTTCAAACGAAAATCAAGCCCAAAAATGTAGCGTGACACGAGCGCCTTCCTACGTAGCTGGAGAGCGTACGTTAGTAACCTCGACGCACGTTTCAGGGCGACTTTAACTCTGTTTTAAATCGCCGCCGTCGTGCTGGATGCTTCAAATATGATAATAAGTGTTTTGCCTGTATAAATAATTAATGAGAGTTGGCGAAGGGCTTTGAAATCCTTTAATCTGGAACTTCCGCAGGCTGTTCCCGGCGACTGGCGTTGCTTTGGGATCTTTACAGAGACATTTGCTTTATGGGAGGAGTTTAGAGGAGGACCACTGATGGAATGAATTAATAAAATAAAATTAAAAAAAAAAGGAAAATAGTAGCAACTAGGGAAACAAAATGGTTTTCAGGGAAAGGTGGTGGAGCACGAGTGCTCTGTATCTTGAAATCTCTCCGTCAAGATAAGATGCTCCCTCAGTGGTGGCAGCGTCTTGCCCAAAGAGATTTGCTTGAATAGTTAAAGCAGATTGTGCCTGCAAAGGGAGGTTTTTATTTTTATTTTTTTTACACCCAGCTACAAATTCAATTGAAGAGGGTCTGTCTCTTGAAATACACCAAGTTAAAAAAAAAAAAAAAAAAAAAAAAAATCCGTCCTGGAGTTGATTTGCACACAGAAAAAAAATAATTAAAATCATGTCTTTCTCCTTCGTGATAGAAATCGTTGCAATGATCCAAACCCATAGAATGGAGCTTATTGGGATCCAGGATCGCCTGAGACTGTGAGGGGTGAGTGGGATCTAATAGGCATGAGGTGTAATTGAAAAAAAAAAAAAAAAAAGGCATTATGAGGCCTGCAATCATGACCTGGTTAGAGGTTGATTACTGCAGTGCCCTAAGTGACTTTGATTTGTTTATCTTGTTATTACTCAAGGCGTGGGTGCCTGAAGCCAATGCCGCATCTTAATAACGCAGCCCTCTGCACCGATAAATCGTTCATAAATACCTGCCATATGCGGCATTTGATCCAAGGAGGACGCGGAGCTTCCTGATAAGCGTTATTGCCCCAGGGGTCCCTCCAACACACCTAATAATTTAGGAGGGATTTACAGAGGGGGGGGGAAAAAAAAAAATTCACTTCTGTGTTAGAAAAGCAAAGAGGTAGCAGGTAAACAACTCCAGGCAGGAAATCTGACTGTGGGGAAGGGCAGATCTCGGGCTGGGCGAGACACTTTCCCCGATCAGCTCGTCCTGTGGCCTGACGGACGCGGCTTTTGACGCGGCAGCCCAAAGCTGAGCTACGTGGGGATGAAAAAAAGTCTCTGCCGTCCTTGGTGGCCGGAGCTTTTCGCCCAGATTCTTCCTGGCGGGCGCTTTAATTGAGGTTGATGCCCGAATAAGCATCCCAGGGACCAACCAAAGCTCGAGCACAAGATGTCCCTTCATCTGCCAGGGTTAGAATGACCAGAAAGGTGCTTTGCTAAAGAATTAAGAAACAAAATGTCGATTTCTGCCTGGACAGCACGTGGAAATAGAAGTGATTTCACTAAACCAAGGTTTTCAGTGCAATAAAGTGTCATGGAAAGTCTCGAATCCGTCCTAGTCCAGCCTGGAGGAGCCCTCCATGCAGTGGGGTCACTGGGTGTGATTTTGATTTTGATTTTTTGTTATGCCTCTTCGGCTCTAGCTCTGCTGGTAGGCAACTTACTCTTCTCTTAGTAGAGCTGAAGAAATTATTTTTCACTGAGAAGGACAGGGAGAAAAGTAAGAAGTTTGGATTTATATAATTTTAAATTATTTTTTTTTTGTAGTAACAGCAGGGACAGGCACAGAGCTTGTGGCACAAGATTAATTCTTGAGAACGCGGGTGATTAGTGTTGGTGATGTCAAAAACCCCTCATATTCCAACCTTATTTTGTGGCCCAGTGCTGCTGCATGATGGAGTCACAAGAATTTAGAGTGGCCGTGGCTCCGCTCCAGAAGTTTTGTAAAAAGTGGTTATTATTATGACAGAGACAAAACGACTTTTTAATGAAAAAATTAATGACCCTGGTTTCTGAAGCTATTAAATATTGCCTGCCGAGGGAGTAACCGTGACTCTCAAATTTACAATGATGTTATTATCCAAGTGACACAACTATTTTAAATTTTGCCCTACGCTTTGCAATATTTGCATAGTAGATACACTTTGTGTGTCTCAACCGGTAATGAATATTTGGGCCTAACTTTGAAGTTCTTTCCTTTTCAAGAAGCTAAAGGAGAAGCTTCAATATTGTTCCAGAGCCCTAAGGCCCTGCAGACAGACACACCTCGGTGGCTTCTGAATGCGTAAGGGAGGTGATGAAAGATCAAGATCTGATATTTCGAGGTAGAAAACATTAAATGAAATGTCCTTTTTTTCTTTTTTTTGCAATGAAAGAGTATTTTATAAGGATATTTCCATTAATCTTGGAATCGATTGCTACAGGATGCAGGCCCAAGGAATCTGGTTTTTCTCTCAACTGAAGTCTTAAAAATAATGCAAATAAAATCACAGGTCTGGGTGTGGTGTTTTGTAGGGATTCTGCTGGGTGGATAAATTTCTCCCTTCACGGTTGAATTCTTGTTTTGCTGTAGTCGTGATGTATCAGGCACTATTTTAATGAACAAAAAGAAACATTTTTCTCCAGAAGTGTTTCATGCAACCACGTCAAAATTTAAACTTCGGCCTTTCTTTGTTTTTTCTTCCTTTGGTCAGCCAAAATTACCATCTCCAATTATTTGACTGTAGTAGAAATGATTTCTTGATCCTCCACCTAAACGAAACAATTTAATTTTCCGTATTTGGGTTACGGTAATAAATCGACTGAAGGTTTGTGTCCAAGGAATTGCCTGGACGCCGTCTTCTCTTGAGATCTCAATTGCTTTAATTTCTTTCCTCCAGCAGAGCTGGCTGGGTGCTGGAAGTGGATCTTCTGGATACTAAATGGTTATGCATAAAACCTTAGGTTATTACACCCCTAATTAGACCAAGGAAGCAACTTGTCCACTGGCCCATCTCCAACACCAGCTGCCGATGTTTCCACTGAGAAATGCTTCGTGGAATGCGTCTGGTTTGGTGACCTGCTCTGGCTGAACCTGCTGAGATGATCTCCAGAGGTCCCTTCCAACTCCTACCATTCCGTGGTACTCTGATTTACTTTCAAAACCCCTGCAACGCGCTAAGCTCCTGCTTCAGTATCTCTCAACACCTCCAGAGCTTTCTCTGTGGGGTTTCATCTCAAACGTTTCGCAGGGTGGTTTTGTACCTTGTGTGGTCCAAGTCTTCGCCGCAGTCAGTACCCCACGATTCGAAGGTCTGTTGTGAGAAGAGTTGGTCCCGTGTTGTAGCTTGGGAGGGAAAAGTAGTTGGAGATTCTACAAAGCTAGAAGGTGGTGACACAGTAAGCTACGAACTGTGATGTGGTTTCGGAAGTAAAATGGTTAATGGTTGACCGAGAAACTAAAAATCTGTTCCTGTGCTCGCTTTGTGGCCGAATTAGGATTTTATCTACAAAAATTCCGCGCTCACAGGAAGAGATTCGAACCCAATATGTGGAGCAATGCAAAGAAATGGAGGGAAAAATATGGAAGTATTTTTGTGCAAAACAAGCAAATTTCCCAATCACGCAGCAGTCTGAGAAGAGTCTCTAATCTGAATTTGCAAATGGCCCTGAGAAAGACAAGGCAGTGACTAAAAGGAGAGACGGAGGAAAATCACACTGCTTTCCAAAGAGAGCACCATAAATGTCTACAATTACCTGATTCAACAGTGGTGCGCGTGAAATTCGTTTGGTCCCCAATTAAGTCACTTAAACCAAGGCCCAGGAGTTGAATGGGGAGGGAGCATTGCAAGGAACAAATCAAAGCCTCCTTCAGTAGCAGGGAGAGCTTTGCATGTGAGATGAGCTTGTTGGCAAACAGGTGACATGAGCAAAGGGTGCTGTGGGCCTGGGGCGCTCTGGGCCAGTATATAAGACCGTCCAAGTGCAGGCTCCCTCATCCACTTCTCTCGCCTTCTCCTGCTTGGTGAACAAGGTGAGTGAGCTGGAGCTGCCTTTGCCTCGCTCTCCTCTTGCTCTTCTCCTTCTCCTTGTCTTGTGGCCTCGACTGCGTCTTTTTCTTGGTGTAGGTTTGCTGAGAGCCTTGCTCCTGCTCCCAGCATCTCTGTTCTTCTTCTCACAGTATGGGGAGGTGGGAGAAGGTCTTGGATTTTCTTTGTAGGGCTCCCTTTGGGATCGGGGCTCTTGATCCTCTCGTTCTCATCAGGCTGTCCCTGCTGCGCAGCCTGTGCCTTTGCTCTTGGAGAGCAGGGTGTCAGGCTGCAGCTCACCTGCTGCCTCTNGCCGCTGTTGGCAGCATCCTGAGTGAGGGAGGAGTGCCCATCAACTCCGGTGGCTTTGGCCTTGGTGGCCTGTCTGGCCTTGGTGGCCGCTACTGTGGCCGGAGGTGCCTGCCCTGCTAGAGCCGGGCCCCGCGTCCAGCGAGGGCATCGCCCGGGAAGCCCAAAGCCAGGTGCCGGACTGAGGACGGAGCTGCCGGCCAGGGCTTCCAGATGGGCTGAGCACCCTCGTGCCCTCCTGCGGAGCAGGGAAGGACCCAAGGTGCCAGCCTGGAAACACGGGCGGCTGATGCCTTCTGCTGCTGCTGCTTTCTTCTCCGCATCGTGAGTGCCTGTTGTCTGCTGCTGTCCTGCGCCGTGGGTCGATCCTGCGGCAAGCTGCCAGGGGCCCTGCTCCTCAGCCTCTCCCCGCGTGTGTGGGAGGAAGGCGCGGGTCCCGTTGCTGTGAAGGGCTGCCTGCCTGTCAGCTGCCCCTGCAGCAGCTGCTCCGCGTCCCTTCCACCGTGCGCTGCTTTGTTCCACTCTCTAGACTCATTAAAGTTGATGTTGCATTGTAGCTCGATGTCTCCTGGTGTTCCTTCCCTGCTGGGATGCCCAGCCTGGCTCTGCAGGGGAAAAGGGGTACCCAAGAGGGGAAGAAGGGTGGGCAGGTCAGGGTTCATCGTGGACCTCCTGTATGCCTGGAAGAGCTGAGATTCCTCAAGGGCCATGATCATTGGTAGAGACGTGGGATGCTGAAAGGGTGTGTGGTATCGTCTGAGTATGCAAAGGGTGTCCAGGAGCCTCCCCCAAGGGACATGTGAGTAACAAGTGAGTGTGTGGATTCTGGCTTCCAGTTGATGAGGCAATTTGTTGACGTGCTGGAAGACATTTCTGTGCAGGCCAACTACCAACTGCCCAAGGCTCTCCTTCCATGTAAGCACCTGCAGTGTGTCCTTGCCCTTCCATCCTCCAAGCACTTCTTCCAATCCCTGGCAGTGGAGTGGGTCCCATGTGAGTTGAGGGCACTGGTGGCATCCAGAGCAGCTCTGTCAAGGGAGATGTCAGTGCTTTACTGGATTTTGTCACAGTCACAATGGAGATGAGTTGATCATGGGTGTGTAAAATAGGCAGAAGTGGTGGGTTCAACATAGAGGGTTTACGCTCCCTTACCTGAAGGAGATGGGCAGTGCCAGTGACATGTGCTGGAAACTGTGTGGAGGGATAGATGGCATCATCAAAAGCCTATTTGCCCCCAGTGGAGCAGTCCTGTGGTCAAAAGCATTAAATGTTGCCGTGTCCTGTGT
>VWZK01003653.1:0-19642 GCA_013396935.1 Baryphthengus martii | reverse complement strand
GGATTGCCGGCGTAAGGCGGGCGGGGAGCACAGCCGAATATTAGCCCTGAGAACTGGAACAGGCAGGGAAATCACTTCTTCCCCCAAACCACGCATGTAAAGCACGTAAAGGAAGAGTTTAAAACGTAAAAACCGCCAAACGAACCCACGGTCTCGGTGGAATGACACGGGAGAGGGAAACAGCGCAAAAGTCGTGAGGGAAACCTGTCGTTTCCCATCGGTTTGCTTGGGGCGGCACATTGCTGCGCCGAGCTGCTAGAAACTGCCGCTACTCCGGCGGTAAGCAGTGAGTAGCCATGTAGTAATTCAAGGCCGCCACATACAATGGCATGAGGAGCTTGTCAGGACCTTAGTCTCTTCCGGACTCATCTCATGTTCCACCATAAGGAATACCTCAGCACAGTGCTGCTGCTTACGCTTTGGCCTCCTACTCTAGTCCCTGTCCCCGTCAGATCGCTGCTGTGCTATTTGCACCCGTCAGATCCCCAGCCTTTACTAGCTCCAAACTTCGGTCACATTCCACATTCCCGTATTTGCTGTGGAAAAGGAGTCGGGGAGGGGAGGGGTGCTGGTTGACAGCCAGCCGCGCGCCCAGGGAGACAAGAAGGCCAACAGTATCCTGGCCCGGATCAGGAGTAGTGTGGCCAGCAGGGCGAGGGAATGGGTTGCGCACTGCTGAGGTCGCACCTCGAATCCTGGGCTCAGTTTTGGGGCCCTCGCTATAAGGACAGCGCGGGGCTGGAGCCTTTAAGCCCTCTCCTTCCTCGGTGGCGGGGGCGGCACCTGAGGGCGGCGCCCTCACTTCTCGGGTGGCGCATGCGCAGCAACCGGCGCTGCGCTGGGTACGGGCACGGGTGGAGCGATGGTGGCCGCCGTGGGCCTGCCTTCTTCGGCGGGCTCTGCCGCCGTGAGCGAGCTTTGCCAGAACGGGCGGGAGATCTTCCTGGAGGCCTCGCGGCTGCTCCTCACCTACGCCGACAACATCCTCCGGTGAGCGNNNGGGGCTTTGTCGGGGGTGGGTGCCCTTGGCTCGTCCCGGGCTGTCCCGGCGGCGGTCTCCGCCGTGCATGAAGGGTCTGTGGGCCCCGGGGGTAGAACGCGGCGGCAGCGGAGGGACGAGCCCAGCGCTGTGACCGGCGCGTCTTTGAGAAAACAGGAGTCCGTCTGCGAGTTTAGCAATTCCCGTTGGGGTGTTGACGCAGCTTCGGAAGGAATTTGTCATAAAATACTCGCGGCGACCTATTTCTGGGCTTACAGATAGAGATGAGCTGCATATTTCGATTTTCTGATGTAATAGCCAAGTTCAAAAACACCTCGCTTCTTTTTGTGGTCGTTTAAAGAAGTAAGGTTGCTTTTTATGTATGCGTGTAGTGTGCTGGAGTTTTGTTTCTTTATTTATTACTGATTGGTTTGTTTTCAGAGCTTGTGGGGTTTTTTTTGTGTGTGTGTGTGTTAAATATAAAAACCTGTGTTGGCCCAGATTCTGCAAGCGTTCCAGCACCTAAAAATTACTGGATGCATAACAAGTGATGCTAGAATAGTAACTTGATTTTTCTGCTGCCTTTTTCTGATTTAGTAAGGTTAGTAGTAAGAGTTAATTATAGTTGAGTTTTTGCAAGGTGGCTCTGTGGGATATACATTACACCAGTCTGTAGGACTGACCTTGATGTCTTCAGGCAACTCAAGATGTACGAGCTGCCCCTCCCTGTCTACAACTGGTTTGTCAACCACTTACTTGTGAATGAAACTAAACTATTAATAAATTCTCTTGAAGAATGACTAATGCTGCTTAATGCAGTTACCTGGCTTTAAAGTGTTTGCTTAATTTGCACATGTAATTAAAACTTTCAATTTCTTCAGGAATCCTTACGAAGAAAAGTACAGATTAATTCGAATTGGAAATCCAGCATTTTCCACGAGGCTGTTGCCAATCAGAGGAGCAGTTGAATGTTTATTTGAGATGGGTTTTCAAGAGGTGAGTGTAATTTAGTAATTTCTGGTGTCTTCATCAGTTTACACATTAAAGTTGAGAGTTTGGGTTTTTTTTTTTCTGCTTTTCCCATTGCAAGGAACTAGATTTTAAGCCAATTGCTATTTTCTTTCCATCCTTGCTTCCAAATATCTGCAGTTAACCAGCAGAAAATTTTGATGCTGCTGCTGCTTCAGAAATCTGGTGGAACTAGAGCTAACCTGAGCTGGGATAAGATTTTTTTTTTCTGCTGTTCAGGTGCGCTACTTGTTTGCTTTGCTGGAACAAAGGAAATGGTGGGAAGCGAGATGAAAACCATCAGACAGTCATTGCCATGTTGTAAATCTGTGTGTTGAAACTGTCATTTGGAAGGGCAGGGAGGAGGAGGAACAAGTCTTTTCCAGCTAATTGACAGTGCAGCTGCACAAGTCCTAGTGTTGGCATGACAGCAGTGGAGGACAACAGACTGATGGGAGGGTGGGACTTTTACAGGTATGAAATTGTATCCTAAAATAGTCTGGAGTGAATCTTGATTCTGTTGCAGTCAAAAAGATGTATTTTGAAGATTGCCTTTTGTCCTGGAGTGGTCTTTGTCCTGGTGGAACTTGAACTGCCAGAGCTTGTTAAGCTAGAAGCAGCTTTTATAATTACAGGAGAAGACCCTCTCATTTAATGGTGCAAAGCTCTTGCTCTAGCGTGGCTTTAATTTGTCTTCTTGATGCCACACTTCTGGATGTGTACATAAGTCAGGTTATTTAAGTCTAGCTCTTGTGAGACCTCTGCCTTTTCTTCTGGTGAAGTTAATTAGTGCAGTTGACAGGTGGCCTGAGGTAACTGGAGAAACAAATTACTCAATTTAATAAACAGAAGTGCTGCAGCAAGAGAAACTGAAACTCTTAAACTATGAATGTTTCAGCCTGTTGGTGTTTTTGGTAACATATTTCTTCATGGTAAGTGCTTTGCTTTTGTCATGATTACTGATCTTTTGTTATGCCACCAGTAATCATGTTACAATCAAAAATAGGAACCCAGAAGTCAGGCTGGGTACGGGTCTAAATAAGAATAATATTTCCCGTCTGAAAAATAATAAAACCTGAAAGATATCGATGTGGGAGAGACTTCCCAGCAGGTGCCATTCTAGGTGCTTCTTCCCCCCCCCCAGCCCTGGGTATCCCCCTGTTTCACTGCTCTGCGGTGAGAACCGAGTGTTTGTGGTTCATTTCTGTTGCTGCTTATTCTGCCAAACCATAATTGCCTTGTCCAGGTGTGGCTCTGCAAAACAAGTTACTAGAACCAGCATTTTATTATGAACTCTTTTCACTCAAGATTGACTGTAGGTTCTTGGTGTAATAGCTGTAAGGGACCTGATCTGAAGGCTGAATCCTGCCAAGTTAGCACACTGACTTCTAGTTAGATACTGGCACTAGCTGTTAACAACAGGTACAAAGCAGTGGACTTGCATTAACTGCTGAATCTCTTTGTTTGTCTAAACTTCAGGGAGAAACTCACCTGGTTTTCCCTAAGGAAGCTTCGATTGAGCAGCTACGTAAAATCAGAGACTTAATTGCTGGAGAGAGGAGCAGCAGATTGAATGAGTCAAATCAAGCCTCCACATCAGGATCCTCTGAAACTGTGACCAGCACTCAGACAGTTGCACATCAGCCATCAAGAGCTGCTGACACTGTTCTTGCCCCTGGCCCTCGGCAACCAGAAACATCACTTGTGCAACCTCCTCAAACGGTAATTATAACCTGAAAACTTTGTAGGTGCACTAATCTTGACTAGAAAGATTAAAGAAGAGTTAACTGCTGGGACAGGTTGCTCAGAGAAGCTGTGTAGTCTCCAAATGCAGGTGTTTTCAAGACCTGACTGTCTCAGAGCGACTTGATCTGACCTCACAGCTGACTGTGCTTTGAGCAGAAGGTTGGGCTAGAAGCACTTTTCATTTTGCCAGTGATTTCTGAATTTTTTGAATGTTTTTTTTCGGTCTCTATACAATTTCAAGATGAACCTTGCCATAACTGGAATATTAGCAAGATTAAAGATGTCCATACATGCTTTATTTATCAGGGTGTCATGAAAAAAAAAAAATCTGATTTGTATTGGAAGGGAGCAGCAAGGTAGGGGAACAAAGTGGCTGGAGGAAAGCGAAGGCTTGGGCTGGATACTGTGTTTAGTATTTCAGGGCCAGCAGAGGAACAGAAGCACAGTTGTAATGTTTGGCCTCTCAGTTCATGGATTGTGACCTCTGTGTGTAGCCTTTGAGGGCTTGCTTCTTTTTTTCATATGCAGCTGTTGCAAGAGATGGGAATTTAGCCAGGCAAGGGAAAATCTGTAGTTACTTTGGCTGTTTCCCTTCTCCAAGAGGTTGAGATGAAGTTATCTGTCAAGACAGGGAGGCAGAGTCAAGAGTTTTTCCCCATAGAACCAATGTAGCATAGGTCTTAAAGCTGCTGTAAGGTGAGTCCTTCCAAAAGCTTGGTTCTCATACCTCCTGAAACAGAATTTGTCTCTTTTAAATGATATCATCAGTATCTTGTTGGATGCTAAATTATTTTGCTTGCACAGCAGTGGGTATTATGTTTTTCAATACAGAGGTCTAGTTTTATTATTGTTGTCAGATGTCAGAGAGATCCACAGTGGCTTTTGTAGTGCAAGCATTTTTATTTCTTGCCTGTGCGTTACACTTGTGATTTGTGAGAGTAAGTACAGGAAAAAATGGGTTACTTGGGACAGCACAGGACTGCTCTGAAATGGTGCTATTGTAGGGACCTGACCTGTCGTTACTTGTCTCATCTGTGGCTCTTCTGCATTTCTTATCCAAAGATGTTCTTGAGATTTAAAGAAAGGAAAGCTCTGGCTTGACATTAATCTGGTGGATGGATTCTGATCCCTTCCTGGATGGTGTAATGATTGTAGGAGGAAAGAGGTATCTATATTTATCCAGATCTGCAGCGAGGCTCAGCACATATCTAGATGTTTGCAGAAGTCGTCATTGGTATGCAGTAGCTTCCGGGAAACCAGTTAAGCACTACTCTAACACTGACGGTGTTTGCCAGTGGGAAGATCTGAATTCTCAAAGTATCTGGGAGACTTTCTGCTGTGCTGACCAGTATCTCCAAACTTTTTCAGGAAGCTGAAAGAACGCAGGGATTTATAAGCTATTGGCAGTCCTGAACTTCCCTTATTTTTCTCCTTTCACCTTGCGTTAAAGTGGATCTGAGCACAATTGGGTTTATAATGTTAAACCAGTTACCTACAGATCAGCTCCAAGAAGAGCTAAACCAGCTCTGTCTGCTTCAGCAGTTATGAAAAGTAAGGACTGGACCTGTAGTACTTTCCAGCATCAAAGTAGTCCCTCCTAATTTAAATGCTCCTTTGAGAGAAGTTATCTTCTGGCAAGTTCTCCCACTTGGGTCTTATGTTGGATTTGCTGCTGGCATCTCAGGACAGTGTGGGATTTCTGAGACAAAGATGGTAGTTAACAAGGCTAAAGACTCAAGCATGATCTAGTACTAGAGAAAAGGTAATTTAGCAGTGCTGCAGGTGTGTACCCCCATGATATGACAGACTTAAATTTAAAATCCCAGTTCAGTTTCAGTGTTGTCTTGCTTTAAATGGGAGTTAATTGGCTGGCTCCGAACTCCACTCTTAGGAACTTCAGCTATTTCAGTAGGTAGGGATGTACTTTCTTGGGTGAAAGATGTAAGTGACACTTAGGAAAACGTGCTGAAGAGACCTAATTCTATTTGATTTCTAGTGAAATAGGCTGTTCAGTGTATGGTCACAGGGCTTTCTACTCAAATCTGTAGCTGGCTTTGGGTGGAGATGTCTGCTATTGTTATGGGTATCTTTGTATATTTCTTTACAGGTGAAATATTTATTTGTAATGTAACTAGGAGTATAGAATTGTGACTGACTTAAAGTAAAATCAGAGGGCTTGGTTCTTCTGGTTTAAGGTGGAAGCTTGTAAATCACTTTGTAACTGAAAATCATTTTGCAGGCTGCAGCTATCTTGAAACCACTTCAAACAAAATCTGAGCATCTTGTGTTGCTGTATGAGAATCCTTCTATTCAGGAGAAAGCACTTGCTTTAATTCCCCTCCAGCAATTGAAAGGGAAGGCTCAGAAAAAGCTAGTACAGGCTACAAGACTGGACAAAGGTAATGCCACCAAATTGTTATGTATATTATAATATTCTTTCAAACATTGGGCTGGTGCGTGTATCTGCTGTGCTTCAGGCATGTCTGCAGGTTCCAAATGCTGTCTCTAAATTAGAATTGCCTTCCTCATCGTTGTCAAATTTTCTAACCAGCTCCCTCCTGACTTCTGGTGTGTTTTTTATTTTATTTATTTCATTTTTGTCACCCATACTTGACTGATTTCACATAGAAATTTTGAACTCTTAATTTCTGAATGAGTAGTAAACAGTGCTAGGGTAAAAAAATGGCCTGAGCGTGTACATTCCTTGCATCTAGAGTGGAAATAGCTACAACAGTTCCAAATTCAGAATAAAATTTCACTTTAAAAAGAGAAAGAGCGTTTTGAAGTTATTGATGAGATTTTGTTTAAGACCTTTCCAAGACACAACCTGACACAAAGAATCACATTTCTTTCTGGTGCTTAAATGACTAGAGTCCTTCCCACACCATCCTCTTGGAGCTAGAATTGAAATATGTGCATAAATACTTGTGACATCAGGGGTTAAAATTTGTATTTTCTTCCTAAATGCAAGTTTGTTTTGAATGTACAAAGTCTTTGTCAGTTTAAAATGCCATATTTCTATTTTCAAGTGACAGTTTTAGATTAAAAGAGAAAGAAAGAAGGAGGGTGGTGTTTCCAGGTGCTTCTTCCCAAGCTATCAAGATGATCTTTTTAAAATGGATTTAAAATGCATGATAGGCATTTTTGGCTCCTAGATCACAGACGTTTGATCAGAAGTACAGACTTATTTCAGCTGCTTCCCTTTACCACTTCGCATTAGAAAGATGGATTGTGCAATCAGAAGTAGCTACATGTCACAGCCAAGTGCTTTCTGTTCAGACAAATCACATGCATCGTTCCTTTCCGGCAGTGCTCTCATGAAGGATTTGTTTTGCAAACCAAGAGAAGAAGGTTCCTATGTTAGCAATGGTATTTTCATACCCAGGTTCTGGTGTTGTATGTTGTTATCCAGAAAAAGAGAATGTGGTCTGTACTGGAAATCTCATTGAGTTTTTAGCAGAGAGTTGAATATAACAGCACATCCCTCTTGTAAGCAGTAACACCTTGAGTGTCTCAGCACAAATGTTTTTCACCTATCATAAGTAAAAATGGAAATTTTACTACAATGACAAGTCAGATTTTCTTGCTTTAACTGATGATCTTTTTTTCCATGTGCTTCCTGTCTTGGTAATGTGTGTTTAATAGAGTTAGGGCTCCTCTAGGGACTTGTACCAACAGCTACTTCAGCTTCAGAGGAAGACGTGAGTTGAGCTTGAGTAAGCAAAACATGCATCTTGCCTAGTTTTTCTTTCCCATCCTGATAAATGAGCTAGGGCACAAATTTAGTGTAACTTCCTTTAAACAGCATTTTTGTACATTATTTTTGTACCTTATTCATTAGTCAGATTGTCTTCACTGTTCCATAAAATAACTAAGTATTAGTATCTGTGATTGCCGTTGAATCTAGGTGATGGTGGTGTGTAAATTTTACAGGTGCCCATGTGAATGAAGAGGACTTCTTATTGTTGGAGCTGTTGGACTGGTTTAAGAGTGACTTTTTTCATTGGGTAAATAGTGTCCCTTGCAGCAGATGTGGTGGGCAGACAGAGCCTAAACCTGTCTACCTGCTGCCTACCGATGACGATCTAAGGTGGGGTGCCAAACGAGTGGAAAATCATTACTGTAACCAGTGTCAGCTCTGTAACAGATTCCCAAGGTGAGCCTACAAAGATTTGCTTTGTCTTTTCTTCTCATCTTTTCAAGAAACAACTCTGCATTTGTGCATTTATTGCAAGAATGAGCTGCTGGTTGAAAGATTAGAGAAGCTGTTTTAAGTAACGTGGTGTTGATGAACCAACAATTGCTCTGTAAAATTAAAGATTTTTTTTAAAAACAGCATTGCATTCTTTTACATGACCTTGTTCTGAATACTTGCCTGATTTTTCTCATTTATTTATTTTTATTATTAGTTTGATAAAGTACAACTTCTAAATAAGATAGGTTAATATTGGCACAATGTGTCGGTAGGGTTTTGTTATTTCAGGGAAATCTGGCACCTCTATGGGAAATCACAGAGGGCACATCTTTTGCAGACTTTATAGTAAAAAAAGGAAATATCCAATATTTTGGTACTTCTGCTAATTATCAAAAGGACCAATGATCCAAACCTGTGATTTATGATGAAGTCTAAGTTAATTTTGAAAACTGAAAAAAAACGGATTAATTTCAGTGCTGCTATAAACACGAGATGGAGTGATGTGAGTCAAAGTAAAAGTAGGATTCTGCACATGCTTGTTTTGTGAAGCACAGCCATCATTTCCATTCACTTCTGTGGACGGAATGGTGCTGAAATCTATTCCGATCATCGCGAAGACTGTCATGTTGTAAAGATTTGGAACGGTGAAATGTATTTTCAATTCTTGTGATGTGGTTTTGTTTTTCTCCTGTAGGTATAACCACCCTGAAAAACTTCTGGAAAGCAGGCGTGGCCGCTGCGGCGAGTGGGCCAACTGTTTTACGCTGTGTTGCAGGGCTGTAGGCTTTGAAGCCAGATACGTCTGGGACTGTACAGGTAGCGGTGTTGCAGAGTATTGTAATCTTAATCCAAAGCCGTGCAAAATGAGGTTACATACTTTGTGGTTCTCAGATTGTATTAGCCAGCAGGCAGTGTGTAGAGTTCCACAGTTCAGCTAACAGAGATAGAATTCAATTTCCTGTCCTGCCTCATCAGGCAGAATATAATTTGGTAAGTAAGGCTGGGTGATTGGCTTCAGCACGTTACAGTCCTTAGTTGAGTCTTAGGGACTATGATCTTAAGACAGAATGAGGAGGCATCGATAACTTTGCTGAATGAACAGAAAACCTGTTTTTTCACCTGTTCCTTCATTTAATAAATCAGGAAAAGTCACAATATTTTGCAGTATTAGAAAAGATCTATCCTTACAATTCATGGTTTATTCTTGACCTTTGCTGTACAGATCATTTGTGGACTGAAGTATATTCTTCGTCTCAGAAAAGATGGCTTCACTGTGATCCGTGTGAAAATGTCTGTGATAAACCTCTTCTCTATGAAACTGGGTGGGGAAAGAAGCTCTCTTACATAATTGCATTCTCCAAAGACGAGGTAGGAGTAGTGGGGTTAGTAATAAGCATGCTTGCCCTCAGGCGAGCATGTGATGTGTTCCATTTTTGTGCCACCGCCAGAATTATGATAGAAAAAACATCCCTTGGTTAACAAGCCTCTTTAAACAAAGCGAGGTACATGGCAGTTTTTGATTTGCTTTATTTTCCTCTTCAACTTGTGCTTGAGGTGGTTGACGTCACCTGGAGATACAGCTGTAAACATGAAGAAGTGCTCTCCAGGAGGACAGCGGTCAGTGAAGCCATGCTACGTGAAAGAATTAATGTTCTGAATAGAACGGTATGTAGCTTTTCTTAAAGGGATTTCTTTGAGTCAATCAGGAGTGTCTTTCCAGAGTGCAAAGTCCTTGAACAAAGGAATGCATCTGGTAACTTGATAGAAACGTCCGTTCCCTATGGAATATCAAATGCTGCCAACAACACAGACCTCGTTTTACACTGATTGTGTAAGTATCAGGCACAGTGCTGAGCTACTGTGAAGTAAGATGAAGAATGGTATCGAAGAGGATTATCATTTTATCTCTTATATACACGCACATTTGTCTATGTATATTGTTTTTTTTCTTGATGGCTTTAAAGTGGACGTGGATCGGCAGATGTTGGGGGTAAACTACAACTTTTTTATAACTACATGGACTCCTTGAGGGCAGCTGAGCATTTTCCAAGTCAATAATTCTATAACTGAAGAGAGTCTCCTGTAGGGTAAGCCAGATCAAACTTCACTGAGCTGTGGTACTGCACATGAATATCCAAAGTGCCCGGTAGATTCAGAATGGCTGGTGTTTCATGAGGAACTGCCTGTCATCCAGCGGCAGAAGCAGAGGTCTGTTGCCCCCTTTCTGCATTGGAACTGGTATTTGGCAGCTGGAATTTGTTTAGCTGGAGCTGTTTCTCATCGTTTCACTGTATCTACTTTCCTTTAGCCAATTTCACGTTGTTGTCTGGAATAAAAACCCTTCGAATGCCTCTTCTGATCCCTAATAGCAAAACTTCCTGGGGTCAGGACTGTTTTGGAGATACTTGGGATACTTGCTGTCCTGAAGTTTCAGGTTCTAGTGTGCTGAGTGTGCAGGCCTTGGACGATCTCCAAAGTAGAAAAGGTCATGTGTAATCATTTGCATACCTCATCTTGAACTTATTTTCCCAATGTTTTGTGGGTGTATCCGCAGTTAAGGAAAGAGACTTCACGTATCAGCTCTACAAATTTGACATGAAAATCGTGGAGACAAAAACCCAGCCTCTCAATGGAATTTTTTTTTAAAATTGTGTCCCAGAAAAATGCCCATAGTTTTATTTACGTGGGCAAAGGAAGGGTGTTACGTAATTCTCCCTCTTTTCCATTAATTTTACCTGGCAGTGTAGGCGATAGTTTGTCTCAATTTTCTGGTATCTGTAAAAACATGCATGGCATTGTTTGGTTATGATAGAATCACTTACTGTGAAATAACTCTTTCAGAGACCAACTCCATCTTTTCTTTGGGTTTAATTGCAAAACCAAGATCGTTGCAGCCAAATCACTCCACCTTAGAGAAGGAAAGTTTGACCCCCAAATTCAATTGCTTTTTCTTTCCACCAAATAATAGCAAAAACACCTATGGTACGGAATAAATAGGAATAGCTATAAAATATGCTATGAAAGTGTTTTATCATCCAAGCAACGCAGCATAAACCTTATTTTAAAAGAAATCCATGTAATTAGTGCGTGCAAGTGCACAGAAAAAACACTGTGCAGTTATGACTGATTCCTATTTGCACATAGAATCATAGAATGGTAGGGGTTGGAAGGGACCTCTGGAGATCATCAAGTCCCACCTCCCTGGCAGAGCAGGATCACCCAGGGCAGGCCACACAGGAACAGATCCAGGTAGGATTTGCAAGTCTCCGGAGAAGGAGACTCCACCACCTCTCTGGGCAGCCTGCTCCAGGCTCTGTCACCCTCACAGGAAGGAAGTTTCTCCTCTTGTTGAGGTGGAACCTCCTGTGCTCCAGTTTGTGCCCATTGCCCCTCATCCTATCCCAGGGCACCACTGAAAAGAGACTGGCCCCTTCTGCTTGGCACTCACCCTTCAGAGATTTGTATTAATAAGATCCCCTCTCAGTCTTCTCTTCTCTTCTCCAGACTACACAGCCCCAGTTCTCTCAGCCTTTCCTCATAGGAGAGATGTTCCAGTCCCTCCGTCATCCTCATAGCCTCCGTTGGACTCTCTTCAGTATTTCTATAGTAGACTTGTAGTCCAACAGTCAGTCTAGACTTTAAATGTTAGTCTGTTTTTTCTGTTCTTTTTTTTTCCCCCATTGGTGTCACCTGAGAGCAGAAGTACAAACACCATTTTTCTGAATGTTTTCCTTTGTTTCTTAAATGTATTTTCAGAGACAACGGTCTTTGTCAGAAAATAGAAAAAAAGAGCTTTTGGAAAGAACGATTGTGGAGCTTGTTGAGTTTATTTCTCCTAAAACACCTAAACCTGGAGAATACGGTGGAAGGACATCAGGTTCCATAGCTTGGCGAGTAGCCAGAGGTGAAATTGGTCCAGAGGTACGTAACTTTTGTACTGGTGACCATCTTAGAGGTAGCTAAGGAGAGAATCCATGGTTATGGGTTTGTACAAGCAGTGGAACTTGGAAAACATTAATTGCAAGTTTGTTATGAATTCAGAAATGTTCCACAAGGAATTTTTGGGGATTGATTGTGGTCTGTTGATTCTAAAAATGTTTGGGAATCTTTGATCTAAAATGTATTTGGCTGCTAAATAATTTTTTTTTCCTTTTAATTAGTTAGTGTGACAGAACTGGGAAGTATAAAGCGGTTGAAAGCACTTGTGAAAACTTAAAAACCAGTTTATTTGTATTAGTTACCATTGATTAAAGTCTGGAAGTAGGTTTTGACCAACTATTTTTATTAACGAAACAATGTGGGTGCAATTAGGATTGTGTCAGTGGAACAATCTCTTAACGAGCTGGATTTGATTTTTCTTATCAATGTTTTTGACTATTTCCAAAAGTCTGATTTTCTGATACAATTTCCTAGAAATATAGCCATATTTATCTTGAACCGGCATGCAAAGGGCTGTGACTTACCCCATCACTTGATCAATTTTTTGGTGATCCTTCTGTCAGTCATGTGGAATGACTGAGAAGCCTAAAAAGAACCAGTTAGATTGAAATTAATGAGTTTTCTAGGATTGTTTAAGCTTGAGAAACCAAGGTTTTATTTCAGTTCTTCATAGTCTAAAAGATTTAATTTCTGCTTTGCTGCATCTCCGAAGAGCAATGTCAAATCTTTTTTAAAAAAAAAAGTAATACTGTGAAGTTATGAACTTTGTGCCTTTTTCAATTTATAATCTGTCATATACAAGCACCTGTATATGATAGTCACAGAATTACAGCTGCTATTCAAAACAATCATTTACTTATCTGTTATACAAGAAACATGCTCAACACAGAAACTGTCTAATCCTAACATATTAATTTGCTTGGCTTATGTTATTTTGTTAATGATTTACTTCTAAAAGCAATAATATGACAATTTAAAAATTACTGCTTCCCTCTGGAAAAGGTGAAGATGTAATACAGGAAATTGGTTTCAAAATTTTGTTTTGCTGAAATGTTTTTGTCCATGACCTCTCTTGAAAATGACCTTTTTTTTTTTCCGATTAGTGGTAAAACTGAGTTGGGAAACCACAACCTGCTGTTTAAAAGTAACATAGTCTTACTGAAATGTGTTTGGGAATGAAGGTGCATGTGTTTTTTGCCTTTTTCAGAAAAGAAAAGAAGTAATTTTTATTCCTTCTGAAAAAGAGAAGACTTCTAAACTCTTCCACCTCATCTACAATATAGTAGAAGATAGTTACACACGGATTTCCAATAATAATGAAAAAATAAGTGGCTGGGAGACAGGTGTTTGGAAGGCAGAGTCTATTCGGAGGAAGGTTGAAACAGGTTGGAAAATGGTAAGGATAAAAATTATTAAAAGCCTGAAATGGTCCTATGAGAACTCCAGGAAAAGAGTTTTGGCATCAAAACCTCTCCTGCTGCTCATAGAATTTAGCTGATGTTAGTAAATATTACTGTTAAGCTTCATGTTAGATCACCAGGTGATTGAAGAAAATGGATATAAATTTATCTTGTGACCAAATTCTCTGCAGATAAGTAAAATCCTTGCTAAGCCACGAAATTTTAGACCGTGGCTTCTTTTTACGCTTTTGGGCAAATGCACAAATACTGTTCTATTGCAAATCAGTACTTCTCTCCAAAACAGAGATGATTTTCTTTTTTTTTTGCTCTATTTTCTTTTTGAGAATAGCTTTATAGTGTATCCTATCTCTTTGATATGCAGCCAAAGGAAGGAATTGTTATCCTAAATATTACAGCTCCATCTGCAAGAAGGCAAAAACCTGGAAATTATCCAGATTATTGTATACTCTGCCCAGAATCCTTCCCATCTGTCAGGACACTGAGCAGCAGAAGAATCATATATACTCTAAATCTCAAGAAGAGAACTGATACGTGTAAGATGGGAAGGGGTCATTCCCTAGCCAACGGCTTTTCCTGCCACAGCTACCAGCTGTGGAACTGGGCATTCCTGTCAGGGACTATCGCATGTTATTGCTTTGTTCCCTCTCATTTTGCTGGTCTGAAAGATCTCTGGCCCAGTGTTCTTCTAGCTTAGCTGATGGTTTGCTTCCCATTGATTAAAAAATGGGCCTAAATGTCTTTTGAGGTTTTGATGTGTTGTGTGTACGTAAGTGACTTGCAAAATGCTGTCAGGGAATAGCCTGGTGAGGTTATTCTACATAAAACAAAAGGAATAAAGGAAGAAACTGGGGAACAGTGTAAAAGATGTTACAACACTGTAGGCTCATAGGAAAAGAGAAGTAACAAAAAATGAGCATGAGACACATCTGTTCTCTGCTTCTGTAGGATCTGCTAAAAATCTGATAGCACATTCCTTATATCTGCAAGCCACCAGTGATCAGTTATCCTCACTTGTGCGAGAAACCTGCCGTCTTTGCACTGAAACCAGTTACAGGTCTGCTGTCCTGCTCAGCTCTGCCAATCAAATTAAACAGGGAGGGACTGATCTGTGAGACCAGGCAAAAAGACTTTACTCTTGCTTTCAACAGCACCTCAGTTTTTCTAGATAAAGGATGAGAGGATGGCCTTGAGAAATGAGGAGCTACAGAGCCAGGAATATCTCAGGCCCGTGGGTAAGGCATGGTAGTTCTGCAGGACTAGCATCCTGCAGAAAGTCTGGGGATGAACCTAAAGTGACTTTTTCTTGGGAGTTGTTTGCATTGTGGGAGACAGCAGAGGGGAAGTTGCTTGGGGTTTGCCTGTTCTTTTTGTAATGCCTCTGGTAGATCTGCAAGGTACCCATTTGGAGTTCGACGCAGCATCTGCCCAAGAAACCTACCAGCCAAAGGAGCCTTCATAGAAATACTGTTATCATAGAATCATAGAATGGCCTAAGTTGGAAGGGACCTTAGAGATCATCTAATCCAACCTCCCTGCCATGGGCAGGGACGCCTCTCAACTAGAGCAGATTACTCAAGGCTCTGTCCAACCTTGCCTTGAACACCTCCAGGGAGGGGGCATCCACAACGTCTCTGGACAATTTATTCCAAAGTCTTGGCACTCTTGTACTGAAGAATTTCTTTCTAAGATCTAATCTAAATCTATTCTACCTCAACTTAAACGCATTTCCCCTTGTCCTATCAGTGGGCACTCTTGTAAAAAGTCCCTCCCCAGCCTTCCTGTAGGTTCCCTTCAGGTATTGGAAAGCAGCTCTTAGGTCCCCCCGAAGTCTTCTCTTTTCAAGACTGAACAATCCCAATCAGATTATATCTGATTAGTGTGTGATTAGTATGTGATGGATGGAAAGGAATTTAAATATAAAAGCCACAGTAAAGGTAACTATAGGTATTAGCCCAGGAGTGGCAGAAAAGAGCCATCAGTTATGTATTGTGTCTTTGCAATGTTGGTGAAAATTATTCTGATGATCATTTTGGGTAATCTGATTGTCTTTGTGTATTTTCTTGCTATTCGGTGTCATTTGACTTTGTTACACAACTGAATCAGGTACAGAACACAAACTTAGTCAAATTGCCCAGAGATGACTTGGCATCCACTGCTCAAACAAGCAGACCCCAGTAGGGGATTACTAAGAATGTAAGGACTTGCAGATCTGAAATTCACAGGCTTCTAAAAGCTTGTTTTCCCGATGAATTGCTCCAGTGGAAGAGAATTTGAATGAGTCTCTTGCTGGAACTAGCTGAGTTAGTGCAAGTTTTGTGGAGATGAGCACTTTATGAACGTTAAGGTTGTATTGACATGAAAGTAGGTTAAACTGTTATATTATCATACGTCATCTTCAGTGTAGCACCTCAAACCTCAGGGTTTTTTCAGCTTTCTGAAACAGGAGAATTAACATTTTTATGCCTGGTGCATGGTAACAATAAATTCTGGTTTAAAGTCTGTCAGTGACATTTCAAGATTAAGGTGGGATGTTTAGTGAAACATACTGTGTTTTGTTATAATTTTATTCGAGGTTGTTCTTTACAAATTAAAAACTCAAGAAGTCCGTTTAGTATCACATGAATGAGAAGCCTGGACATGACAGACTTTTGACAAGTTTTCCTAACTAAAGGTTCTGAAAGGATCATGGCAGATGATCCTTTGCCTCTCTAAATCTGTAATGCCCATTACCTTGGTTGGCTTATAATAGATGCTAAACTTGAAAGGACCATCAGACACTTATTACAAAATTCTCCTGAGGGTTCATAGTAACTTTAATGAATGTCAACATGTGAGCTCGACTGCTCAGCCAGGTGAAGTTTAAAACAGCATTGGGGTTCCATGAAATTGTGCAGCTCTCTAGCAGTTCAAATAATATTACTACAGGATTTATAGATGGCTAGCATGTGTGATTTACTTTAACCAAGTCATATGAAGTCCTAGGAGAAGTGTTGTGCAGCCCTGAAAAAAACTGAAGTATTGATTATTACGCGGTTTTCTTCATCAACAATACTGAATAACCAAAATGAACAATCCAAGTGTATGGGCCTGTGTATTTATATAAAAAACAGAAGCCTGATTTTTATTTTTTTTTTAAATAGTAAACTTGGGTATTTTTGTGGCTTAAATTGTACCAAGCACATTGAAGTAGATTAGATCTTAAGATTTTGTGTCCTTGTTACAACTATTCATTAGGTGTGAGTTGGTCATCTCATGCTGACTATGTCTTTTTTTTTTTTCCCATTTAGGTTTATTTAGCCCGAAAAGAAGGGTCATCCTCTGCTTCCATCAGCTGGAAGTTTGAGTGCAAGTCAGTCGGTCTAAAAATAGATAACATTTCAGTTAGGACAAGCAGTCAGACGTTTCAGAGTGGAAGAATCAAGTGGAGACTTTCCTCTCCAACAGCAGAAATTGCTCTGATAGGAGGTAAGTGTGGAATTGAATGAGTTCTATCAGATAGCAAAGGTGTAACTGGACATAAATAGTTTATATGGAGAGAGCACTTTGCAGATACAAAAAATGAAATGCAAATGCCCTTTGACTCTTCCAACTCAATCTTTCTTAGCAAGGTCCAGAAAATACTGTGCATTTAATCAAAACTGATACAAACCCCAGATCAACTTGAGTAGTTGCAGCTGAGATCTTTCACCATCTGTTACAACTTTTACCCTTTTTAACACACGTTCTAGCATTGCTTACTGTCTGGAGCAGTGGCTCACTGAATTGTTGCTCTTTTCCTCCAATAGATAAAAATCTTGGCTCCTATTCAGATTTTGGTGGTGCGACGGAAGTGGTGTTGGAAGCGGTTCTGGATGGAGGGGATGGCGAAGCTGCGTGGCAGCACACGCAGCTGTTCAGAGAGAGCTTAACAGGATGTGGAGAAAATTGCTTGGAGATCATTATAAAACTCAGTGACCTCTGAAAACCTAAACTGGAGAGATGTTCTTTGGGTTCCTTGAAGATGTTATACCATGGATCCAACGTGAAGATTTAGTTGGCAGTTCCTGTTCATCCTGCTGGCAGCTTATCTGCCGGTTCACTGCTTCCATTTAACCAGCTTGAAACTATATGTGTATTGAATAGGTAAACATCATGAAAACCTCTCCACTTTAAAAATAAACACCAAAATCAAGGGGTAAAACCATTGAATACCCTTTTCTTAAACTTTATGACAAAAAGGAGGCAGTTCTTAGGGAGCAAAATATGATCACAAGAGCACAGAGCAGCTGTGGTTGTTTTTAATTTAGGCTTTTAAGGTTGACTTGCTGGTGTTATTTTGTTTTACAGTGTTCTTTGGAAAAAAAACATTTTGAATTCCATTTTCCAGTTACAACAGATGCTTGTGATGATTTGAAAGTATTTTAAAGAATAATAGAAGACTTGGAAATTTTAAAATAAAAATATGATTTTGTGTAATAATCGGAAGAGCTGAAGTTAAGATATATTTGGAAGCAACCTTGAAATTATCTTGATAGATATTAAAGGTAGGTTTAATACCTAGAAATGTTTGAAAATATGATGCTGTGCTAAGAGTATAAACATTTATGAAAGAAGTATTCATCATGTACCTAAAATTGCCATGACCCGTGATACAAAATTGAGACTTAAAACTATCAGAATTCTTTACTCTGGAGAAGAGATTAATCATTATAAATACATTTTAATTATATAAATTCAGATTTGCCCACTTTTTTAAAAGGTTAAGTAGCTTGTAATCACTTTTTTAAGCTACTGTCTTCAGTTGTTTTGAATGCTATCCCCAAATTTGTTGTAAAAGTGCATACCATTTCTCTGTTCATTAATGCAGTGTTCAAATTTCTTTTCCTTGAATATAATAAAAACTGCTACCCAAGAGCTGTCAGATGTAGCAGTGCCGTGAATAAAGTATGGAGGGAATGTTCAGGTTAGATGGTCTCTATCAGAGAATTTCAGGAAGACTAGGGCTAGACTGCACATGAAAATTTTCATTATAGGCCATAAGGCAAAGTTCAAGCTATAGTTTTATTTTAAAAGACCTGAAAATAAGAGATTATGTTCTCAAGATCAGTGTTTAAAGCTTTTTGTTCCTTTTCCTGCTACTTCCAACTGTTGTATTGATTTGAAATGATTCTCAAAAATAATTGATGTTGAAATAAATGTTTGACCTGTCAACAAATCTAAGCAAATAGAAGACTATTCAGATTTTAATAGAAGGGGTATTCATTGACATTTGACTAATGCCAAGTGAATTTGCCAGTCTCCTTTCCAAACTCTCCCTGTGTTTACTTTCAGCTAAATGGTAGTTCAAAGATTTTTGAGTGGGAACCCAGCAGAAAAGTATTTTAGACCAATCTGTACACTATGATGGAAGAGAAAAGACCAAAAAAAAAGTCTTAAGTGACACCAATCAACACAAATGTTTTTGCTTCATAATTTTGCTAGCTGAAAAAGATACTGCTTTCAGACAAACTAATTTTTCTTTTTGCATCATATTACTTAAAATAGAGGCCTGTGAGGAATTGTGATTAATAATGTGAAAGCAGAAGGCAGAATAAATTTAGAAGTAGTAAGATAAAAGTAATTTTCTCATTGTTTTGGTCACAATCTCTGGGGGAAGAGCAATAGCTGCAAATAACTTAAAAGCATCCACTCAAACAGTAGCGTAGTTGAAGTTTGTTATTAAAATGTTTGAATGGCATTTTTTAATCTTTTTATTTCAATCTAATTAATCAAAAAGTACTTAGGTATTTGTAAGATCACGTGCAATGAATAAAAGTGCCTATTTTAAGGAAGAATTGATGAGTCAGAACTTTAGATTGAATAAAACTCATCTGAAAAAGCGAAACGGAACTCCTTCAGGTGACTTTCAGAGTACCCTACAAACAGTGAACCTTTGGAATCTCTTCATGCATAGGCTGATTTAAAGGCACTCCTTTTCTCTGATCTCTGTTTCAGTTCAACTCTTCATCAATTTTTACTTATTTTTTGAAACCAGAGGTAATTCCTCATCCATGGGTGCTTAATAATAACTTAGAGAATCTTGCATTTGCAGCTAATAGTCCGTACTTGCTCAGCTTCTTAGAAGTTTGAAGAGAAGGAGGTTAAATGGGGAAAGGAAAAATACTGGTGCCTGGGTAAGTTCACCGTGGGACAGCACTGGGCCCTTGTGGCCAAGAAGGCCAAGGGTCTCCTGGAGGGCATTAAGAAGAGTGTGACCAGCAGGTTGAGGGAGGTTCTCCTCCCCCTCTACTCTGCCCTAGTGAGACCACAGTTGGAGTAGTGTGTCTAGTTCTAGGCTCCTCGGTTTAAGAGGGACAGGGAAATACTGAAGAGAGT
>VWZK01003648.1:0-27673 GCA_013396935.1 Baryphthengus martii | reverse complement strand
ATAAAAGGTTTATGTGAGGGTGGTTATCGGAATGCACCTGCCTAATTGTACATTAAGCATAAATGCACTGGGTGCAGGGCCAAGCAAAGCCTGAGATAAAGATAATAGTTCAGGGATTATAAACAAAGGTAAAAAACCAAACCCCAAATTAAACAATTTTCTGACTCTTTGGAAATGTGTGGCAATGCTTATTTTCTGCTTCATCAGAATGTTGCTGAATTGAAAGATAATGTATCTTCATACTGAGGTTCACCGATAAAAAGAAATAATCTCTTTCTGGAAGACAGAAATGAGAACTAGCAATCCCTATCTAGTTTCATTGCTGAAAACAAGGGCTGCTTCCTGATTTTATCTTCCTTGGCAAGGAAGTGAAAGAGGCAGAAAGCAAGAGAGAGGCTGAGGAAGGAGAAACAACATTTTTCTACTAGAATTGCAGTGGTAAGGGAAACTGATCTCTCTTCTCCTCCTGCATTAAATGAAGAACGAACAGAAAGAAGGCAACGGAAAAAGACTGGTAAGCTGTGCAGTCGTGCAGCTTCCCACTCTCAAGACCTAACACTCAAATTCTCAACTAGCATATTGACTACTTTTCGACTCTTGTGGCATTTTTAACACAACAGAAACGCACTTTTTGTCCATACTTCACAAACATTCCACACTCATTTCTAGGTCTTTGGAATCCAAGCTGTAACAAATCCCTGTGTTGCCTCAGTGAGAGGATGTGCTAGCCTAGATCATGCTGCTGGGATTTTTAATGCTTTTAATCATTAATATAATCACCCTCATACCGAACTTGTGGCAATTGCTTTTTCCTCAGTAAACACCATCATCTCAGTCTCCAAAATGATGCGCCTCTATCCCATTTCAGCATGTCATGATGTCTCATCCAATTACATGGACATCACATCTAGGAATTCTCCTAGCCAAAAAATCATCGAAGAGAGCACTTTGGGAACCTCTAAGCAGATGCTTATGTTGTTCTTACACTCCTCCTTAAGCAATTGCTGAGTACGACTGAAGAAAGAATACCAGGCCAGATTTTATCTTCAGTCTCATTAATTTAATGTAATTTTAGACAAAGCAGTGAAAAGAATTGTTATCTGGAAAGCAATGGCCCAAAAGAAGAAACAAACTACTCTTATCAAACTGTACAGACCTTACTTGTTATGTCTATCTGAACTATGTACCATCTCAAATGGATATGTATTATCTGAGTATCTATCACAGGGTTCTCCTCCACAGTGATCTACTTTGGAAACCAGCAACAAGATCAAAGATTTTAATAATTCTCTCACAAGACATTTGAACTTGTCTAAATTTCAGCTCTGGTTCAATAAACATTAACTGGCTAAGGAAAATAAATAAATAAAAGGTATTTTCATGCCAAGTTTGTTGTTTATTGGTTTTTTTTTAACTCTAACAGAAAAATAAAGTTCAACATAGAAATACAAACGTATCTTGATTTGGTTTTGCCACATAGCAAGTATATTATTTTTACTAAGCGCTGCTTAGTGCACGACACAAACTATACTTCCTGAGGAGGTGTTTTTATTTCCTGCTGCTGGAGACTAAATCTGTGATAAATACTGTACTCCGATAAATACCACTGTTAATAGCAAAGAGCAAACAAAATGGTATTATTCCTTAAATGTTCTTGTTAAGATTACTCTATTCCTTTCTCCACATAGAAGCTACCCACACTACGAAACCAGGTAACCTATGCTGACTGAGTAAAGGGAGTTAATTCAGTTTTTAGACAGCAGACAATTCTCAAACTCGCTGCTCTTACTTCTAGCACTGAGATCTGTGGTGGGATTTTATGAATACAATCATACACCTCCTTTCTATTGTGGTAACATACATCAAACGGAGCTGAAAAAGCACCGTTCAGCTATTTTGGGAATCCTGTCTTGCATTGATTATACGTACAGCCATTCTGGATGAAACAGCTGACAATTTATACTAGGTGGGATAGAAGTTAAAAAAAAATTCAAAAGGGATACTGAAATATAAGAAACACTGTCATGTGACAGCAAAAAGATCAGTACCTAGATACCTGCATCCGAGCAGCAAACTCCTCCACAAGTTTCACTTGCGATTTCACCACACAGAAGAATTGAAAACTAAACAACCCACTCCAAATCCATACACAACCTGCATTACAGTGGAAGAAAGCACTGTGGTCGTAACTTAATGCCACTTACTGATTAGACTTAAATGACCACTATGTGAAGGGGCTGGGAAAAAAAAAAAATAAATGGGCATAAGCAGGCTAAATTAATATTTAGAATAATAAATTACATGAAGAACATGGAGAAAGGGAATGAAGAAGCTTTGCACTGGGTTGAACAAATTTAACAAAATATTCTGGGAATACTTTTATGTAAGGCAGATAGGACAGAAGTAATTTATTCTACCCACCCATTAGAAATTTTAGTCTACAAATGACTTATCGGCTTTCTGTAAACATGGAAGATGACAACTGAAAAAAGACAACAAAAAGCTTTCTCTTTTTACGTGTTTTCTTGTATGGAATCTGATGATAAACTTTTTAGTTATAAAAATTGGTTCTCATTAAGTACTATAATTAAAGAGAAAGAAAAAGTTAATTTTTCATTTGCCATGTTCTTCTGTTTTGCAAGAGAGAAGAGTATTTTGGTTTACTGCATTTAGCCTGGCTATTCAAGGCACGTTCTCAGATGCAGAACAGAGAATACAGATTTCCAAATGCTGCTCTCCTTCTCTGAAAGATTACCTCCTTATTGCCCAAAACCTCTAACACACATACTGTAGCAAATCTAAAAGCTTTTTAATTTCGTAAGTTTAATTAAAATCTTTTCCTCCTCTCTTATTTACATAAGTATCTACTGTTATGCATTCTATTTTGGGTGAAAATCTCACATATCATACTCAGTGTCTAAGACTCACTTCGGAAACGGAGCCTTAAAAAAACACTGCTGAAGGCAAAGATGGAAAAAAGAAACACACAGGAAAATAGAAGTTAATTTTACATACCTAACTGCTGTAAGACAGTTGCTTTTACTTGTGCAGGAAGGTTTTCGATCTGCAAAAGCTGTTCATAAGCTTCCTTTGCAGAGTGATACTTTCTCTGCAAAAGGAAAAAAGTAAATGGATTAATCATAAAGCTTACAACAGATCACCAATAGCAACGATTTCACAGCACTGACGGCACACGAACACATTGACAAAAATTCTAGATTATTTTTTCTTTTGCATACAGTGCATATGAAAGCTTCAATGAGTGATTTATATATATGGTAAGAGAATAACTTTCATAAGTACCATATTTAATATCAATTGACTACTTAATCAAAGGAAATTTGCAATTACTGAATTTGGTGATACATGCATTATGCTTCTTACACTAAAATGAATATACTGCTTTTAAGAGGACTGTTTCAATTTGAGTCTACATTTGAAAAAACCCTACATGAATTCCTCCCAAGAAATTTATAACAGACATGAAGACCACCAGTAATTGGCGGCTGGTATAATTGTGCCTCTCTCCTTACTTTGCTATATTTGAACTGCCTTTTCGATAGACTTTTCTGTCCTGGTAAGAGTCCCACTACATGTAGAATTAAAATGTAACCATGGATTATGCCTAGAGAATGAAGATATGCCGCCACCTTATTATTTTCTATATAGTTTAAGTATACTTAAAGCATGGAAACATTAAATTCTTAACTCCCTATATGAACAGGTCTTGATATAGAAAACACATTTTCAGGTTAGGATTGTGGTCTTTATTGTCTTCTGGAACAGTATGACTTGTTTTGTATATGTTAAAAGTTAAGACTTCTCAATAGATATTTTTTTTTCTGTAATAATGTCAGAATTTATCTTCATGTTACCCTAACAATAATTGCTTAACAGTGAATGTATGTTAAATGCTTAATTCTCCTCTTCCTCCTCTCCCACAAAAGTCTGAAAGACACGAACGCTAAGGTCTGGTTAGTAAGAGCAAATTTTTTATTTTATTTTTTTTTTACTTTCTAAAACTTCTGTACAATTTTAAAAGAAAAATATGCTTTGAGATAATTCAACATTAGACTTCATTTTGGTAAACAGATGAAAAACATACTAAAATAAATAGGGCTACCTAAATGCAAATGATCATGACTCAGTTACATTTGTTTTATGCAAAGAGTATACAAGTACTACCAGTGTTTTAAAAGGGACAACTGGGAAGAAGACGTTAAACAATATAAATACTTATCAAAAGCTAAAAATGTTATTAGGTTTTTGAGATCTCACAATCACAAAAGACAACTCTGTTGATTTTAAAACCTTATTCTAGTCAGGAAGAAAAATTAAAGCAGCAATTACATACTTTCAAATGGAACAAGGGGAAGTTGGTAGGAAAGATTTTTAATTGGTGTTCATGAAATGTAGACAACTGGTAAGAAAACAAATAATATAAATAAATAAAATATCCATGTCCAGCAAAGCAAAAACAATCAGGAAAAAATTTTAATATAGCATTGGGAACAAAATTCATAGTTTATGACTATGAAGGATAAGCAAATGAACAGAAGTTCATTTTATAGCATGACAGCAGAGGTAGCAATCCAGATGTTGAATAGGTAAAATACTAGTTCTTAATATTCACACTTTTTAAAAGATGTTTACATGCTTGGGAGGATTTAGAAAGACCTATCAAAAGAAGGCATGTTTTCCAGATCTAGAGTACTTGTTGCTTTTGTTTTCATTGTATTATTTACCCTTTAGAAATCTGTCTACATATATGCCAAAAAACATTACAGGAAACTGTCATAATGTTTACAATTGTGTTGATTTAGATACATTAATTCCAAAATATCCAAAGTCTTTCATGTTTGGCTGCATCAAGAATGGTCTTAGAAACAGGAAGGAGGAAGGGAAACAGAACCCAACATCTCTCTTTAGACACCATATAAACTACCAACCTAATTAGCTAAAGGGACTCACACTGCCACAGATGTACTAATAAAAACAAGCATTATACACCATGAAAAAACAACACTGTCTCTTATCAGCACCAGGCTATTCTCCTGTTCAGAGACTCGCAACCCATCATTTAAACTCCAGTACCATGAAGGTACAGAATTAAGGAACGAATTAACTTTTTTATTAAATACTAGAGAGCATAAAATTTTCAGATATATGGAGCTGTTCAGAAAACTGTAGCACTGTGTCCTTTAAAAGAAACCAAGCAAGCAGCCTGCTTCCAAAAACATCTCTTTGTTGTATCAGAGGTAATGTCCAGAAGGAAGTCCAGACCCTCTGGGGTTCCAAGTTTCTCAAATTCCAGAAAAGAATAGCCCTCTCACCCAGAACTGTGAGACAAGTCTAACAGCAGAATGCACTGAAACATTTTCGCTCTAACTTGCATTAAAATAAAATTCCTGCTGCCTATGGCTGTCAGTCAGAAAGCATAGTTTAAGCATTTGTAACATTGGTCACACAATTATGTAAGGCAACCTGCACGGTGACCTGAGGTGTTCAACTTTCTATTTCACTCCAGCAAATCAAAAGTGTTGAGGATGCTTTGTTATATAAATGTGTCAGATGTGCTCCAGTGCTCAGAATTAAATCTGGATAGTGGCCAGACAAGAAACAAAACATCATTAAGAAACTTCATGGATTGTTTTGGGATGGGGGATTTCTGTCTTCTTGTATATTTTTGCTTCAAAAGAAAAATGTCTTGTTTATTAAATTTAGATCTTTTATATATATATAAATACCTTAAGTAATTTTTCACTGTGCCATCAAAAGACAGCACTTACTTTATTCAAGCTATGTAGTTTACGTCTGACATCCATTTCAATTACTACAGTTTTTGTTTTCATGTCACATCCATTCCTCAGTCACATACTACCCTATAAACATGGTAAGAGGGCATACAATCTACATTATATGACCAATCATATTATATGACCAGTCAAATTATAAATACACAAAAGCTATTTCAGTAGCTACTTGTTTTTAATTTACTTCTATCCTGGAAGCTCAGTAGATGTTCTGTAATTTCTCAAAAGATTTACCTGAAAAACTCTGTGGTAGGATGTGATAGAAAATTAATAACACAGCTTTATGTGCTGTTGAACTCAGATCTCAAATGTTTCTGTCACATATGTTCAGTTAAATTTGAAAATTTCATGTCAAATATACTTAAAAGGCACTTGGGTAACTGTCCACACTCAAGTGTGTGAAACAGTATGAATATATATAAATCGATTGAACTTTCAAAATATAACTGTAATCTCAAAAGAATTTTATTAAAAATGACATTTCGGGGGTTTTTTTTGCACCAAACTTGGGAAATTAGTAAATATGTAAGTTTATTAAAGTAGCTACTCTATTTTATAGCATGACAGTCCACATAAAAAATATTTTTAATTTAGCCAAAGCAAATAACGTTTCTCTAGTGATTTAAGACTTAAGCCTAACTATACAAAAGCACCTATAACCTGAATTCCACAGGTTGATTATATTATATAGTCAGAAGCTCAACCGCGTTTTGTGAAAAAGGAGTTTAAAGCTTACCTGGATTTCATATAAGTGGGCGATGTGAAACTGAACTGCAAGAGTGGGAAAATCAAAATTATTAGTTTTAATGAATGACAACAACAATTACAAAATTTTTTTTTTCAAGTGAGGGATAAACAACGTTTCAAACTTATCAATGCAAACTCTAGATAAATTACATTTTGAAGACAGCATAATGTTATTTGCTTACATTGATATTTTGTGCTTAATAGAACAGAACTGGCAGAGAATGAATACGTATCCTAACAAAGCATTAAGACTGTAAACTGGTATCACAGAAAGGCAGTTCACAAACTTTATTTGTATTCTGAAACGCAGAGTCCGTTAACCTTTCAGTAAACTTAGCAGTAAAATAACTTTAAGCAGACATGCACAACAAGAAAATGCAGGTCATATTTTCTGTACATAACTGACTTAGAAATAAAGATACTTTTATTTTCATTCAACTTCCAAGAGACAGATTAGCTGGGTTACAGAATAGAAAATTACATTATACATTGTCAGCTTTATACAGGATCTTAAATTTAGGTGGTTTTATTTTCCTTTTTAGGAATTGTCTTTCCCCTGATAAACTGAAATAGAAGCGTTAATTACAGTGGGTATTCTGATCATTACTGTAAAGCATCTTAAATTCCTCATACAAATTGCACAGAATGCTATAATACTACCAGAGGCATGAAAATTGCTGGCTGGAGAAAGAAAAGGGAAGTTGTCCAGATTAAAAGTAGAGGGAAAATTATTCTCATGCTGCTCAAATCATTGAAGACAAGGTAGAGCGCCTGATGTCTAAGGCTGGAGAACAGCTAAGCTAGACTAGCCATCAACTGGGAGATAACTAAAGCTAGTTGAGATGAATGATATCCTTATTTTGATTAGATGAGGAAAATAAAATCCCTCTGAGACAGACATTTGTCTGATGTCCTTGAGGACTAGAGGTAAGAAAATACCTGTGTTTGAGCCAATCTCAATTTATTTCAATTACACAGATTTATTTCTCTTTAAGCTACAGAATAGTGATAATGGAAGTTGATACAGGAAATTTGAAGTTCCAGGGTTCTTCTCCGGATCATAAGGGAGGGGAAAAGTTCCCTTTGTGCACTTCTTTGTTCTTCACTATAAAGAAGATAGCCTAGTGCACTTCATAAACAGGTCATAATGAAATGCATCATCTAAAATGTTAATAAACTTCTTGTGCTCCTTACTGAAGGGCACATAACACATCCATTATTTCACCACATCATCAAACTTCACTTTGTACTGACGAAAGAGAAACCTCTGCTTTTGTTTCAAGAGTTCATTATCTAAAAAACCTCTCCTATTTTTTCCCCCCTCACAGCAAACCCTCTTCAGTACGAAGATACAAGAGGAAGCCATGCTATGCAGAGAAAAGAAATTAAAGGTGTCACATCAGAGACTGCCTAGGTAGAAGACATGCTTAATACACAAACATTACTGCTAGGAATATATTCACTGCAGTGCTGTTACTCACCCAGTCTTTAGAAATACAAGCAGGAGGTTTAAGGCACTCCCGAGCATTTATGTGACGGTACCTGACACCCAGGGTCAGAGTGCACGGTTCTCCTTCCAGTAAGTAGTACAGGAGAACCTGACAAAGTCTCTCATTCCTCTTCACTCTCTTCCTTTTGGTTTGTCAGGCACCGTGCCCAAGGCCACAGGGCAATAAAGCCTTTACATGGGGCCATATCTCTACATAAATCTGGGGGCAAAGGGGGCTGTGGGGGAAGGGTTAGGAAAACCTTACAACAATTCAGAAATACAGTGAAACTTGATAAAGTTAGCGAGAAGTAATATGAACTAACATGAAATGTTGTGAAGAATTGCGTATCTGGCAGAAAAAAATAAAAGCCAATTTGCTTAGGGAGAAATCTGCAAATAATTTTACAAAATTATCTGTGCCTGCTCCTGATTAAATGACAAAGCTTTGGAGAAGACCTTGCAGCAGAGCTGGCTTCGTGGTACCGATCCAGCCAGCAGTTTCACCCATGTAAACAAATGTCCTCTCATCACCCTTGCTGACAGAATATTCACAATTCCATCCAGCTCTGAATTAAAGAAATAAAGAAATGCTTTTAAATACTTTATCCAGTGCTTCTGAAGTTAAGACTTAGGAGGTAACTTAAGCTCAACACCAAGAGCAGCAAAAAGGTACCTTAAAAATGGAGGGAGTAATTTCCTTCACAACTATCTGCCTTTTTATTCTTACAGGTTCCAAAACATATAGCAACATATGCTTATTCTTGCATATAATTCCACTAACTATGACCTAACCACCAGGACGCTCTGTAACAGCCCACAGTATATATTGTACATGATAGATCACACTACATTAAAAGATTAACGTGATCAAGTGCTAATATGTAGCTGGCACTTAAAAAAAGAAATAATCACATTTTTTACTTCTTACTTCAACAGCATAGGACTGATGCTGAATTTCAGATCTATAAATTTAAATGAGTTTAAAATGATCACTGAAAAATGACAGATTATCAGGATGCCACAAACTTTTAAATAATTACTATTAAATACGTGCAACAGCACAAGCACTACATTTATAAATAAATAAATGAACAGTCAAATAGTACGTTTCTTCCAGTATTTAAGTCTTCAGAGTAATTAATAAGCTAAGTTTCCATTTTTTACTTATTCCATTTGCTAGAACAATCCACGGTTTCACTGGAATATCTGTCTCCACTAACATATGGAACCAGCTTTTGTAGTCCCCCTCACTCAGTACTGATCCTTTTGATTTTGAAGGATTGGTTCATTAAAAATTGATACAGTTGTGAGCATAAAACTTAAAAAAAAATCTACAACAAAACAAAAGGAAATATTTATAAGTTACTTACTTTCAGCGTTAGACAAAGTGCAGGGATTGCAGTCAATCAAAGCTAACTGAAAATGCTGAAAAAAAAAAGAATGATTTGTTTTTCAAACAAAGTAATACTAGCACTTTGGCAAATTACTAAGAATAAATCAATTTGGTACTTCAAAATCAATACTGCGTTCTACCATGTGTATCCATTTCTGTTCATTTGTTTACTAGAAGAAGGAATTTTTTTTTTTATTTATTGCAGATGCAGCAAAGCTTCCAGTAATGTGAGATGACAACAGACATCTTCACAAAACAACTGGGATAGCATCTGGAAGAATGACTGCATCAAATGAATGATTGAAATTGGAAGATCAAGTTTTCCTCAGAATACACAACTGGGAATGCAGTCATACTAGCTCATTGCCTCATGAAGTTACACATTGAAGCCACTGATTTGTTTATCTAGAAGAACAGAATACTCTTCCCTCAAGTAGAGTGATGTGAAGGCTTTTAAAAAATTGATCTCTTGTCAAAAAGCACTTAAAATTAAATCTTTACATTAACACATGAGTTCATATGGAGTTCCTAAGTTCTTACATTCTCTCCTTTAGGTATTAAGATAACTTCAGTTAAACATTAAAGCTTGTTTATTTTTAATCACTTTTCCTCGAGAGATATAAAAAAAAAAAATTCTTTCAAAACATCTTTGCATTCTGAAGTTCTGAGCCAAGTATTTCACTCTTCTACAAAAAAGGTCACAGAAGCAGAGCAATGAAGTCTGTCTGCCAGAAAATCTGGGTGTGCGCAATCGTTTCACAAATGTCTTGCTAATTCAGTGATCACTATTTACAGTCTGAAATGCAATCAAGTATGTTAAAACGAATGAACAGGCATACAAACTCAAGTGCCTCTGAACTTTTCCATACGCTCCATAGAAATTTCCTACACAGTTTAGAATTTGGGTTAACATATTAATTCACTAGCAAATAAGGCCTCGGAATACAGAAACTAAAGAGATAACATTTGAAATATGGCTGTTAATAAATACAGTTACCTACAAAATAAAGCTTCAAGTGGCTTCTAATACACAAAACATAACTGATACTTTAGTGTATTTTGTTTCGCTATCACTAAAATGACAATTTAGCTCTGCCTCTTCATGATGCCAAACTAGGTAGCATCAAGAGCTGATCAGTGTAGCTGGGAACAAACAAAAAAAATCCTTCTTAATGAATGTATATGCAACTCACTTTCAGTTATCATCATACTCAAGATCTACCAGATACTACATAACTTTCCTCACAGTCCTAACACCTCCTGCACAGCATGTCTCTATAACATACATCTCAAAAGACTTTAACAAGAGTTTAACAGACCACTGAATTTCTAAATAAACATTTTAAACAGAAAAGTTATTACAAAATTAATGTATTATCCATAGCGAAACATAACAAAAAGAATGCTGACGCTCTCGTGGGCTCTGCGAGGCACAGAGTGACAAAGTTTACCTCTTCACTGACTTCTATCAAGATCTTTTGTAATATGCAAGAGCTTTCAAAAAACCAAAAAAAACTCAAATTGAATGATAATACAAATTTCTGATTTTTTGTCAACATTTTAACAGTACCGTCCCCAGAAGAAAGCACAGAAAACAATGAACTTATATATATATATAACTTGTAACTTTTTAACCTTAGAACAAGCACTAAATATTAGCTTACAAATATTAAATCTTAGCCTATTTCTCTGCCTTGCCCGTTTCCTTTTTCTACTGTTCACTAGTCAACTTAAAATCTCCCTTCACTTACAATGCAATGCAGGTTGTACGCCTCAGAGACATCCTTTAGTCGGTTACCATAGTGATTCTACTAAGCAGGCAATTTAAAATAAAAGACTAAATAAAAATAAAATGCTCTACTTTATATTGCATTTTGCCTACATACTTTGGCCTGTACATCGAGTATATCAATCTAAATGGTACAAAATCCTTTTTGCAAAAATATGTCATCTTGCACTGTCACCAACAATTAATATGAAAAGATAAAGCAGAAAGGAACAGATTTGGTCTCACCTAGAAATGTTATTATAAAAAAAAATAAGCAGATCTAAAGAGAAACGACTGACAACTGCCCAGTAGTAGCTTTTCAGAGGGATTGTTGCAATGAGATTCACTCAGAGAAAGCAGGCAACCATATAAGAAAATCTAACCATTTCAATATTTAAATATGACAGTAGTATCAGTGCTATATGGTAAAAAAAGCAGGAATATTCTCAGCAATGCCTCCTAAAAATTTACATTCTTGCTGTTAAATTAGCTGACTTAAATTTCAAAATCCACGTTATGAAAATTTTCCAGAGTGTCATAAATTTCTGCTTGTACTGTTCACTAAGCTACAAACAGTAAAGAAATTGATAAACAAAAGCCCGTACCTACAACAAAATAAACCATTTCCACTGAACAATTACTACAAAGCAATACACAGAAAACCCAGAATCGTTCAAACTAAGCACCTCTGAAATGCACAGACGAGCAAACCTACACCTCTTGCCAGATAAATAATACATTGCTCCCGTTAAGTATTCAAAATCAGACACACACACACAAAAAAAGCATGCATGCATTCTAACACAGAAACCTCATCAGCCAAAAGCAGATCCACTAAGCACAATTACCAGCATCAAAAAAATTAAGAAATAGTAATAATTTCCAACTTCCATTTCTGCAACAAACAGAAGCGGCTAGCAAACATCTGCACCTCTCTCAAATGTTGCAGTACTGAAGCTGGCTACTGCTGTGTGAAATAGTTATTATGCAGGAGAGGCCGCTGCAGTTCAGAGACGACATACAATACCTCAAGGCAGACAGCAGTCTATAGAAATTCAAATCCCCAGTAAGAGGATTTACCTAGAAGGCAGTGTTCTGAATGTTAAGAAGTAACAGGCTCTCTTCAAGAGCTACAGCTCAAGTCATAATATACCTTGATTTGTAGCCGTCTGTAATTGCACAATTATCTACAGCCTATTTTCTCTCCTCTGGAGTCCTTGACTTGCTTCTGATTGTGGAAACAATTTCGAAGGTAACCTTCCCAAGGATCAGAAGTACATGGGATTGTGTATCAACAGAAGGGATGAAAGCATTAGGTCTGGTAGTAAAATAACAATCATCTGATACCAATTTAGGTAACCTCTTATATTTTCTCTACTAAAATTAACACCAATACTTCTAACAAATTAGTCCTTCACAAATTACGAGGCAAGCACCTAGGTTTTTGTTGTTTCTTTAATCAATGAATGACCAACACAAAAAGAACCATTTTTTTCTTAGGGCAAAATTTTCCGTACTGTCTGTTTACATCCAAGCCTGAGACCTCAAAACAGTGATTCTGCTCCCTCCTCCTCTGGAGGATGGCAACAGCAAGCTTAACAGCTCTCGGTTCTGCATTTCTTTAGGAAGCAAGGCAAACCATCATTTGAAACCTGACAGTTCTCACAGACTTACCATGAAGGAAAGATCCATCATGACTCAGTAAAATTCTGTCAGGAGATGGCTTTTGCTGCCTATGTGACCTAGGTGCGATGCCTGTGCTCTTCAGAGCAGCCTTTGTTCAGAGAAGTAGGACACAGAAAGCCTTGCGTAATCAGCCATGGCAGAGTGCCAAGCCTCCATTTGCCAGGCGGGTTTGGGGCCAGAGGAGAGGGTCAGGAGAGGACGTGCTACACGTGCTGCTACGTTAACTCACTGTTTTGCTCTCCAGCGTCTTCTGAATTCAGAACAAATTTATCTCGTGAGATGAATGTTTGTGTAGTGTAAACATACAGTTGCTTTTTCCCAACATTCAAAAAAAACCAAACCCTTCAAGACTGAGGAAAACTGTTACATGGACAAGGCGTAAGAAAGCTGACTGATGATAGAAGAAACAAAGGTGACATATATACCTAAACTGAGTAACAGCAGCATGATCAGAAGAATTTCTTGGTTTGACTAGCTCTAAGTGAAAACAGGAAGATCAGAAAAGTCATATTTTCAGCAGCCTAAAAAAGGCTGCATTCGAATTTACTGACCAACATGTTATATAGGGCACCAGAGTGATTTTCACAAAGCTATCTCAATATGTTGCCTGCATGTTTTATCACTATTTGTGCAACATCAGAATTTAGCTATCCTATTTGAACTGCCAGCAGCAACACAATGCCATAGAAAAATGGGATGACTGGAAGCTTGTCCCCGCTGCCGCATCACCAGCATCATGACAGAGCTGAACTGCCCTGAGCTGGGGTCATCTCAGGACCTGCAGCGCTCTGCTTCCAGCCCACACAGCCACCCAGGCTGAACCGAAAGCACAGCCTCACCCTTGCTGGGCATCTGTGGCTACCCAACCAGTACGCGTAGCTCGCTGTTATTGCGTGCCCTGAACGCCAAGCTTTCAGTTACAGTTTACAACAGCTAATAATCCTGGCCCAAGACACCTCTCGATAGGAGGTCCACAAATGAAGTGTGCCAGAATCAATACACGCTAGCTTGAGTCCTCAACTTTCGAGTCGACTATTTCTCTTCTTGTGGCTTTTTCCTCCTCACTCCTACCCTCACCCCTCAAATGACAGAAGATGCCACGTAGCATGTTAATTCAATTTTAACATTTACTCCTCTTTGTAATCACGACACTTCTAAAAAACATCTAGTTTTCTTTTGTAGGAAAACTCCAAAATTACTGGAAAACCCGAGGGAAACTAACTAAGAGAGAACAAAAGAAAACACTGTGTAGGCCAGACACTGGGATATCGTCATCCACTGTCAAAACCACTTGCACTAATAACTCTCTTGCAGTATCACGCTGCATTAAAAAAAATCTTGTATTTTTACTTCATGTATTTGTCTCTCCATCACAAGCATATATAAACTACAAAGACTTAGAGAGCAATTTCGTTCCCAAATGTTCTCCATCCACTAGACATTTTTATTAAAATAATCTTATGACTCATTTCATCTTATTTTCCACAAAACGCTTTTTAGGTGAAGTCCTTGAAACCTTGGACATAGACACTGCAACAGCTAAAGCCCTTTGTTTTATTGTTTTTTTGTTTGGTTGTTTTTAATCAGCTGAATATGTTGCTGATTAATTTCTGTTAGACTTACGAGATATAAAACTAGACATAAGAAAGTACATATTTTGACTAATTTTTCTTTAATATTTAAAAAAATACACAAGGTTTCAATTTAACACATTGAAGCTTAAAATTTACTAATCTAAGCACATATGAGAGATAACTAGGTTGTGAAACAGCATTTGAAGGCAACATTTTTATAAATAGTTTTATTTATTACTGAGAAAAAACAACATGAAAAAAAATGAACAATATGCCTGTGTGCCAACATGTAGCTGTTACAATAGCTGTAGTAGCTAAAAATGTATTTCATAAAAATATATAGAGTTATTTGAATAAGTGATGGAAAAGTGTCTGATTATAAATAAGCACTTCGAGTTGCTCATCTGTATATCAGTATTTCATTTTTTAATATTTCATGCATATTCATGCATACTTCCCAACAAATTCTAATTCTTTCAGTCTTTCTTATGCTAATATAAGCAGCATGTCTTAACATTACTAACAAATAAGAATCTTTAGGAAATAATTTAAAAAAATAAAATTATATTTAAATTGATGTTTTACGGGCAAGATCAAAGCATAGGCCTGAAGCAAACTGCTAGGGAAGCTGTTTTGGATATAAATAACAAGGAAAAATTCTAAAAGTGAAAGGCAGAACCAGTATTTCTACTAAACGCAGATAATCAAAACCATGAGAAATTTAGTTCTCATTTTGTTATGGGTTTTGTTGCTGGGTACAGGATGCATCTGCAATACCAAAAAAAAGAAAAAACAAACCACTAAAAAAAAATGAATGCCACAACCCTCGCCCCCCAAACCCAAACAAAATTTCCAAAGCACAACATAGCTTGGTTTGCCATAAAACAACCCATCATCAGGAAAAAAAAACACAACAAAACAAACAAAAGCAAACAAAACACGCCCTCACAAAACCAAACCCACAGAAAATCTCCCACCCACTGTTCCCTCAATGTTATCATTCTAATAAATATGAGACACTAAGAAGTCTTTTTTTTTTTCCCCTTAAGTAGTCTGTCAGCAAACAATGGAATTGAATGGAATTTTACATTCAAAGGCCCTAACTCCCTACTGAAAGCACATGATGATACTTTCAGTGCTATCAAGCAGAATGAGAACCAGATGGAAGAACTGGCTTCCCATGGCTGCCATTTGCAATGTAATCCAACCATTACACGAAGTAATAACAAAGCTGTTATTTTTCTTTTTTTCCTCAGCTTCCCTTTTATGCATGTCAGTGGTCCCACACAATGCACTCGGCTCGCTCTCCGTGCTCTACCTATCTCTGCATTCAGCTTCTGCCTGGGCAAGAGGCACTGGGGCTGCCCAATGCACAGCAACCCCTGTGTGGATGGGACAGTTACCTTCATAGGGATTTTTCATGTCCCAACAGACCAGACCCATGACCAGTCACTTGGTGCATCTTCTGCAGATGAATCTGACTGTTTTCAACCAGCAGGGCCATTTTTTTTTTCCACTTCTCCCTTAACGTAAGCCTGAAGGCCCAGTAATTTTCAACAGCACTGGTGTGCTTGCCAGAGTTTATGGCAATAGGATAACGGATCAGTCAAGGCTTCTCATAGTAATCTGCAAGTCTTAACTGCAGCAATGTTAAAAACATGCAAAAGCAGTAACTGATTCTGAAAAAAACACTGAAAGTTCATTTTATGCTTGTTAAACAGCACTCGGGTAATTATCTTGCTCACCAACATCTTAAAATAGTAAAAATTAATTTTGTGCTTAAATTGCTTACATAAAATACAGATGATTTATGTTAATGCTTTAAAATAGTGAAAAACATGGACTATATGACCTTCAGACTCCCATCTTCCCCTCCTTGCCTGGAGACTCTTACTGACAATGACTCATCTGTTGGCAATGGTTTATTCTTAGCAATTACAGACTTAACGTGAAGGTTTAAATATCATCAAAAACATTATGATACTTCTAAGTTCATTAATGTGACATTGGTACAATCTGTGAAATCCAGAACAGTCACAAGCGAATAAAGGATGAAAAGTTACTTTCACTTTCCACCCCAGTGTTGAATAGGAAGCTCAAATTGGGCTGTGAATTATGTTATACAGAGCCCCAGGAAAGGGTCTGTGCACAAGGTCAGTCACCAGGCAGGCTGGATCCTAAACCCCATAACCATCCTCTAACATCCCGAATCCTTGTAAAAAAGTCTGTGAAGCCAAAAAAGGCACAAGACAACTCTGTTTTTTCATTACTTCGGGTTTCCTTTGTGACGACATGAGATACTCAGTTTCAGAGAATAAGACAGACATTCTGTGAAAATATCCTTTTGCACTCTTTCATCGTATCTCCTCCACCTTTTACTCTCCCCATGCTTGAGCATAACCACCTTGGTTTGTTCTCTTCACCAGGGAACTACTTTCTGATTTGCCTCATATTCTTGTCACTCAGAAAGTTCTGGTTTAAGGGTTTTTTTTCCACATGTCAACTCAGGAATTAGTAAGATTTGCCTTTTAAAGAAGCTACTGCCCTGCTTCTTCTATTTAGTCTATTACTCAAATGATACATTCTGATGTATAAACTGGTATGTTTTAATCTGTAATATTCCGTTTTCAAACAAAGTGGTCAGTCTCAGAACTCTACATGAAATCCACAGCTGGGATGAACCAAAACCTGCTGAAACTGAGACCAAATGGATTGCCCCACTGGGTCTTTTCTTTCTTCCTCCTCACTGTTATTCTCCACTAAGGACTGCAACCTCCATAGCAAAGGACGCAATCCAGAAACTCTACTATGGGTATTTCAGTTAATAATTCCAGAGTAGAATTACATGTTATTTTTTTGCAGAGGAAGGAGGTGAGACAGCTCTACATCCTCCTTCTCATTCACAAATTCTTGACGTCTACCTTGCATTGAATCTAACAACAGGGCAATCTCAAGTTGAGCTAGTTCAGACTTCTGATCCACCTCAGTTTGCAAATGGAAAAAAAAATATCACTCAGTTCAACATAGCAGGGGCCACTGAAAAACGCCATCACGACTGCAAGGTAGAAAACAAGATGACTGCTTAGCAATAACCTGTAGTTATACTCCTTTAAAGACAATGTGAAACCATCCTTAATGCAGCTCCCCTTCCCCCCTCCCAGTCATGCTTATTTCATAACCCTTTTGAAGACCTTCACTCTGCACCAGCATAAACTGGTTTCACTGCTGCTGCTAGACGTCTTCTTAAGTGACTTAACCACACTGTACATAAAAGCAATGGAATCATGATAATTTTGCATTGCAAAAGATTAGGTTCTTTCTGTTTTTAAAATATCTGGTGTTTTCCCCATTCATTGTTGGGGTACTGAAACCTAGAAGTTCAGTATACTCAAAATCCTTCCGGTAAGTGATCTTTTTATTCTGCGAAGTTGTGAAGGTCAAACACATTAAATTATTTAGACTAGATTTTCACAATAGCTATTTAAATACTTGATTCAGTGATAGTATTATATACTCTATGGGACAGCAAGAAAAGGTTATTTATTTCTTAATCAATTTCTTCTATTAAAAATTAAAATGTAGAAGTTCCTTCCACTACTTGATTACAAGTCTACTACCTCCTTGTAAATTCACTCATCTGTTTTGTCCCTATGACTTCTTTAAAAGTAAAACCAAAATGTACTTCTTCAGAATTTCTTTTATTCCCTATGTATCACAACAGCTGATAGTAAATCTCTGACAAAGCACAAGGAAATAAAGGGACACAAATTCGCACAAAATCCCTTTCCCAACACAGTGATCTACTTCTAGCTCCCCTTGCTCTCTTTTACCATTCACTGTACTGAATGGTAAAAGATACTCTTATGATACTCCTATACAGTATCATCCTCTCTAATTACAATTTCCAATTCAACCTGCCTCTGTAGGTAACAGCTTGGACTCTGGATGAAAAAAAAGGAAGCCTAGTGAGAGAAATGCTTTTTATTATTTCAAATACTGAATAGAAAAATTGAGAGTAACACACTACTCTTTCAAATGCTGGACAATGTGATTGATAGCCTCACAAATTCAACTTAGAAAACAAAAACCTGCCAGGAAAACAAAGCCATAAGGTTCTTGCAAACAAAACAAGTTTTCAGTAGTTTTAGGAGATTAATATGCAGAAATTACTTAATTACAAAATTCTCAGCCCTGCAGCATGTATTTTCTAGCACATGGAACTCCATTAAGAACGCTTCCCTATTCCAAGACACGCATCATACCTAAATTCAGAGGTCAGGAAGGAAAGAACATGGGGATAGAGTAGGAAACAGAAGGAAAAAAAAAAAGTGGGCACACATCTTGAATGGAGGAAGACAGAATGACAGATAACTATCAGATACCGAAAATGAATGCAAGCTGTGAAAAAATTTAAAGGAGTACAGAAGAAACAGAGTACCATATTAACACAAATCATTTCTAACTGATCATTTGGAAATTGTTGCCTTAAGAAGCTGACTCTCAAATCAGGAAATGAACGAATGATTAACTGCTAGAAAAGTAGAAACAATATAAAAAACCGATACAACATTATTTTGCATTAAATTTTGTAAGAACTTTGCTTTCAGTAGTGCAGCTAGGGGGAAAAAAAGAGGAAAAAAAAAAAAAGCACAACAGAAGAACATTGAGAAAACCAAGCTGCTAGTTCTTCTCTTCCTTCTCCTCCAACTTTCTATACATTCTCAGCCTCCTCCCCAAATATATTATTTTGACAAGAAACCTACATCAGTTTTTTAATTTTCTGGAGTATCAGTGCTAATCTATAATTTTCCTGGGCTTCTCTGAGTATTTCTAGCACCTAACACACCTCAAAACCTACTCTTACTTCAGTACGAAGTACTTCTGTTTCTAAAGCAAGTAGTATTTAACTGCCATATGCCTATACATTCCTTGCAGTTTGAAGATGCAACACAACTTGTAACAAACATTAATTCAATTTGAAAGGACTTAAACCTACCTTTAAACTAGACTCATAGTCTGTGTTCACTTTGAACATAAGCCCAAGTCGCAAATGAATTTCCTTGGCTCGACAAAAGCTGGGATCAACATAAAGCGCCTCCTGAAATGCTTTAATTGCCCTGAAAGAAAAACATAGAGTAAAAAAATTATTTTTTACTGAAGTATTGCTTTATAATCAATGTTATTTATCTGACTAGCAGAAAGTGGATCAGAAAGCACTGCTGGAGAAGAATATATCAAAATAATGGCTTATAGGCAATGTTTTTGGTGCATGGCTTTTGATTCTTCCAAGGACTGGGCAATTTTGTACTCCAGATATCCTGGTATATTTGAAAGTCTTTTCTGTTAATTTAGAAAAATTAATTTGCTGCATGAAATAGAGCATGGATGACTCAGGAATTAATAACAGAATTAGTGCAACCATAGAACAATACAGCGATCATTCACGTCACAACCAGCTGCCAGGTTGCTCTTGATTCCAGGTAGTACAGACACCCAAGAGCAGAAGAGAAGGCCTAGAAGGAGAGATCACGCATAGCTCCTTCCACTGCAGTAGCCTGCTCTGTTTTCCATTTTGTTCTCCTTTTCTTAGCACCAGCATTGTGCAGAGACTCAACTAATACCTACTGCTCCAAGTCACTCGGTTACCTCCAGGAAAACATAGATATGAAAGTCTGCCGCTTCCTCTCATTGTAACTTGCTTTTCCTATTTCCACAGCAGGTGAAGATAGCTCCGATTCTATTTCCTTGCCTTTAAATTCTCTCTACGCATGCCCTTGTTCATAAGGGCACTGTACCAGAGAAAACAAAAACGCTATGTAACAACTGTGTCTTGGAGCAGAAAAGACATGGTTGTAAACAGGACTGTTTTGCCTCTCATGCCAACTGTAGAATATTAGGACAGTTGAAATGCAACTAAAAAGTAATAGATTTAAATTCACAGAAGAACTGAGAAAGAAGCTAAGACTCAGCCTGTAAGCTCACCTGAAATCTAACGGCAGGTTGAAACAAAATACCTTCACATACATCACTGCTCGTACAGTGACACAAATTAAAATCAGTCTCACTTTGGGTAGATCCAAGCACCTAGGCCAGGGAGCACACTCCCATTTGTTACTCCAGTCAATCCCCAAGACTAACACAGTGCAGGCAGGTGACAGGCAAGTCTACAAGAAGAACTCTACCCACTGTGGAGCAGCACAGGGACAACTGACAAGAAGTAACCACGGTGCCTAAAATTACACAACATTTAGGCAAATTGATTCCATTCCTACTCTCCAAGTGCAGTATTATTTATAAGGACAAAAGGTTAGCAGTTGCAATAGAAAACTCAATAAATATTTTTCACAGACGCCTGTATCACAAAACACGTAACTGGTAATTTTTGTATCCGTTAGCAAAAACACTTCTGCTCAAAAAATCTTACAGGCTCTTTTCTTGTTTTTGATGGCAAAGCAAACCAAAGACACAGAACCTCCTCTGGACAACGCAACAAAATTGTTTGTACCTAAAGCATTATTTGACTTCTTTAAATAGAACTTAAGAGCAGATGGGCTTAAAAAAAAAAAAAAAAAAAAAAAGAATAATCTCGCGGAGCTGAAGATTCTTTTATTACAATCCTTCAGAAAGACTTTCCTTACGTTGTACCCTACACTTCTGCTTATACAAGGAAAATGAGCAAGCGAAGCCCCAAAGGGACAAAATTGTGCCAGTTAGGCAGTCTTGCATCTAAACTTCCCTGGAAGAGTATGTGTGATGGTGAATCACACACCTCGTTATCTACACTGAAATCATAGCAAATTAGGATCCATGTCTCATGACAGTATGCTTATCATCATCTACAAGAACACCACTCAAACTGGAAAGTCAAAGACTTGAATAATCACTAAATATTGGCACATGTTTTAAGCTATGCATTTGTTATGCTGAAGTATAGATTCTATGAGTGTATATTTGCATTTCTTGTCTTAACTCTAATATGATATTCAGTATGTTAGTCACTGGTGTTTAAAATTCATTATTTGCATCTTGGTCGAAGACAATAACCTAAGTTCTAAAAACAAAGCAAACCAGTGTCTATGGTTCAGATGTCTAGAAGCAAAGACAAAAATCAGAAATAAAGACATTGCGGTTCTATACCACATGGGAGATTGTGACCATGTTCATATACACTTTGGAAACTTCACATTCTTTGCATTCTAGCCAGCTTGCTTCTTCAGAAAATAGTATTTCCATATTCTTCCTACCTCATGTCTCAGTTGCAAAGATCACTGAAATGTGGATTTCTAAAAAAGCTTAAGACAAAGTCGAAGAGACAAAAAAAGATAATTTTATAGTCTCTTGCTTATTGAACAGCTGAGCAATAGAGTTAATCAAAGCCACAAGCATAACAAACTACTTTTAAGGACATTTTTGAAATGCAGTTCGAATGTATACTATCATTTATTCACAAGAAAAGTAATGTTGCATACCTCAGTGTTTAAGAGAAGCACAGCACTTAACCAGTAATATCATTAGTGCAAAATGCAAAAAGACTATGTCATATTTAGCACAACCCGCTAGTAACAGACAGCGCCTCTGAGGTTTGTGTAAGGTACGTCTCTGTGCAGACAGCACAGCAAGACCATTCCACCTTCTACAAGCTGCTAAGGCTGAACATCGGTACTTACTATGTATCCTTTCAGATAACATTATAACCCAACACAATTTTCCTATGAAGACAATCCCAAAATGTACCAGAAGGAAGAAAATCGGTAGGCCAAGGCATCATTCCTCTAGATGCGATCTATGCAGGAAGAAACAGCAGGCTTGGACGTTTGGGAAAATACATCAAATCAATCAAGTCAAAACAAAAATCTCTGTAGCTTTTAGGCACTGTTTGAGTTACCACCCTAACAGCTAAAAAATAATATTCTAGCTGTACATTGCAGTTGTCTTTGATCATTCCTAAACCAATGGTTTCAGAAGGAAAGGCAGAGATCCTTTAAAAGCATTATTTCCTTCAAAGGTTAAAAAAAAAAAAAAAAAATAATCAAAGGAGTGTAGTCAGGGAGCACTGATTGCTCCCATCCATTACATTAATTTGGCAACGGGACGGACACATTAGTAGAGACTCTGCTGAAAGACTCTCCACTTGGAAATTTTCTTTCAGTTTCTAATATGTGACAGATTTACATTTAAGAATGAATCCATATGCACTTAAAATGTTTAGGGAACTCCTGGGTCGGTGTCTTGCTTCTATCTTAAACTCTGAATCTTTGAATGCTATAATAAAAACTAAAAAAGAATTCTGGAAGCTGGCATAAATTTAAAGCCACAATGAAGCATAATTACATCAGTAAATTAAGGGGAAAACATTATAAGAATACATCAAATTTTCCTCAAAGCAGCTCTTCTAATTAAAAGTCAGATACCTTCTCCATTCAAAATATTGGCCTGCATCTTAACTCTACTGTTAATTCTACAGTGATTATGCAATTTGTAGTTTTTCCAGGATAATAATCACCAAATGCAAATTACTTCCACTACTTCTGAGAAAAAGGGTATCATCAAAATTTCAAAAATAAAATAGTATGAAGGGCAGCATTTTCAACAATTTCTATCAGTGGTAGGTGCTCAGGTCTAATTTAGTAACTATAGCCTGATTTTAAATAGTCAGGAGAACTTTCATAGAATGAAATAAACTCTGAAAAGACACTTACTTATTAACTCTTACAGACAGACAAGTAATTCTACACTGTAGTGAAATTAATATTGATCTAATTTTGCCTATGGGAAACAAATAAAATAGCCATGCACTCAATACTACAGGACACATCAAGAACATGGATTACAGTGAAAACTTTGGTTTTATTTTGGGACTGTCTTTCTCTCAGTGCCATACCCAGGGTTCAAACTCAGTCCACTACCACATCATTAGCAAAACATCTGCAACATTATTGACATCCACTTCAGTTGTAAGTGCTCAGGAACATCGAACACAGGTGACATCAGGGCTTAGTACAGGTTGGTACAATGCAGAAAGAAGAGGACATGCAAAGGGCAAAGCAGGGGCAAGTACTGTAGCAGTGAAGGGAAATGAGAGAGAACGTGGCCCAGCGTTGGTAGCTGCAGTCCTTCTGGACCCATCTGTTTGCCTAAGTTGAGCCTTCCAGATAGAGCAGGAGTCACCTCATTCTTCTGCAGATCTTTCTTTGCTCTGAAACATCACTAATTCCATTTCCGTCCTCTATACAAGCCTACATCCAGGAAGACACGGGCCTAGAAGATTCAAGGCATCCACATTACCCAGATGCTTTCCCTCAAAGCTCTCCTATGGTTTGACCAAAACTGAAAGAGCAGCTATAACCTAACAGCTTGGTGGTCTGTCACGAACAAAACAGGACTTTGCTTAAGAGGCTAACAGCTTCCTTCAGAGTTGATGGCACACAGCCTTCCTCAAGTAGGTTGTTATTCTCCACCACTAATTAACTGCCCCTCATATACAGACAGAGCTTTTCATTTTCATCCTTCAGCAGACTAACCATACATTAGTCCAAAGGATAAATCATGGAATGAAGAGCTAGGAGACAAGAAAGAAATAAATGAGAGTCATCTAAATTCAGCAATAGATTACTCTTGGGGGTTGTTCTCTGAAGATACTGACAATTGCCTGGTAAGAAACAACTTTGCTTGAGTCTACCAGAATTTAAATTAAATAGGAGTTTTCTCTGAGAATGGCAGCATGTCCACTAACAGGCAGGAAAGGTTTTTTAATACTCAAGAGAAATGGGAAAGCAGGACTGGAAAACAGGCACCGTGAAGGATGAAAAGCACTTCTGGGCTTACATTTTACACAGCGCTGCTACAGTAAATTCAGGGGGAAAAAAATGACGTGAATCTATCATCTCCAAATCAAGACTTCCAAAATCAATACTGCAGCTATCTTTTCACCCACTCATCTACACAACAATGCCTATGATTATGAAAGTGACGAAGTCAAATGAATAATAATAGAAAATTTTATTAAGCATTTGGCGAACTTCTGCAAGACTTTTCTTGTAAGGTTTTACTTGGATAGGCTGTGAATAAAATCTGCTCTGAACTAGGCAAAAGAATATAATAAAAAAACATCAATTTAATTATTCAAAGTTAACACTTGTACTTTTCAAACAAAAAAATGAGCCTACAAAATAAAAGAATGTAACATTATTCTAATATCACGAAAAATACTTGATGCAGCAGGAGCAAAACTTTTTCTTTTTCATCCTCTTTCATTTTTCTGACCACCTATTCTAAGCATCACATCATTTCATGGCCTCAGTAATGAAAATTATATGAGGCTGTGAAGGACAAATTTCTATCTGAAACTCATAATCACAGCTTGAATATGTAGAAAATGTACATATACAGCAATAGTCTGTACACTGTAATTCTGCAATTTTATGAAATACTTTCACAGTCCTCTACCCATAGGGTTGTAACAGTGGAATGGTGATTTTGATCAGCAGTCTTTAAACATTTCTGTAGAATGGCAGCTGAGACTGTTGTGGGTTTTTTTCCCAGCACTAGCAGATATTATGTATTTTCACCAATTATAGAGTTAATTGGATATACAATCACAGAAAGATAGGACAACAAAAGAGAAAGCTAACTACTGTTTTGTTAATGGGTGTTCCCACACAAGTGATGGAGGTCCTCACTAGGAGGTCTGCATTCCTATACAACCCACTACCCACTTGACTCCTCTTTGTATGATGAGCCCTGCTCCCTGGTTCTGCTAACCATTGACACAGCCTGAGCACTATCTGAAGGATTTGTTCCTGCTGGGAAAAGAACAAAACAAAAAAACCTAAAAAAAATACCCCCCCAAAACCCAATCAACCAACCAACCAAAAACTCACTACAATTAAAAAAAAAATAAATAAAAAAAACAACAACAAAAAAAAATCAAAACACAACTCCCTCGAAGAGAAATCTTACTCTATTACTAACAGCCTGCCTCTGAAAAAAATAAATCCATGTACTGATTGAGGAAGCAAAAAAGGGCAAAGAATGGACCTCGACAACACAGGACTCTCCCACTTTCACAGGCAAACAGCAATAACCACAAACCAGGAGTTTCTTGGGCAGACGAATAGGGTGTGCAATATCGAAGGCTGGCACATGAGACTACTGAAAAATCTTTACATTCCACTGTAGGCATGGATACTTTAAAAGCAGTATGAATATTTTATTTCCTCAGGATAACTTTAAGAAGAGCAAAAACTTTGTTTTCTCAAAAGCAGAAAGAGAATGACAGCCAGAGAGAGCAAGAGAGAGACCAGACTCCTTCAGCTCAAGTAAATGGTCCGATGTGAGTGGTGCTAAGGGCCATCTCACAGGTGGTGGTGAAGTTTTCTGTGTTTTCCTGTAGACAGGTGGAAAAAAAATGCTCCTGCCTCACTGAAGACTTCAGAGAGCTTCTAGGAGAAAAGTGATTCCTAGGTGTCTGGAGGCCAGCACACTGACCAAAAGATGAGATGCAGCGCAACGGATAACAACTGAGGGCTGCCTTCTCCTGTCTGCTTGGCCTTTAGAGGGTTGTGGAATTCAGCAGCAGCAGCAGAGATATGGAGAACCTGCTCAGTACTTCTATGTTGGAGATGGAGGTGCTGCACTTTCCCACTGGGGGTTGTATGTGCTTGCTCCCTCTTGTCCGTTAAATGTCTTTACCTGAAGCAGGTAAGAATAATGAAAGACTTCAGCTGCCTTCTTGATATTGAGACCTAATTTTCAATCAAGAGCTGAAGAAAGGAAAAAAGCTTTTTCTGTTGAACTCCCATGTCCCTGTTCCAAGGAGTCAAACTTATGGTAACAGGACAAATTCCAGTGTGCAGAACATCCTGGCTTACCAAAGTGCCAGGATGCAGCATTCCAAATAGACTGGGCTGTCTGTGAGGTTACCTTCAAGGAGGCAAAAGCAGAGACAGTGGTTCTAGATATCGCTTGATATTAAATAGATGATGACAGTGTTTCTGTTTTGGCAGGCATGGCTGTAGAAGGGCCAAGAAGTTCCAGTCAGAGATAACAGATTGTTGAGCAGTCTGCATCTTTAGCCATGGTGAAGGTGAGGAAAAGGTCTGAATCATCTCCTGCATTACTCTGGATTTTTTCAGTACTGTGTCCAGGAAAAGTGTCAATGCTGAAGGACTGAGTTTTACATAATACTTAATTTCTACACAGGATAAGGAATCCCTGGACTAAGGAGCATGAGATTATGCTAAGTGGAGCAATCTCAGTCTCCTGTAAGGTATTTCTGAGGAACAGTGTGTGTCTCACATGTACTGTCCAGCAATTTGCAAGGTAACAGTCACTGAAAACTACTGCTGTATAGGTACATTTTCTTCACATTCAAGCTATGATTATGAGTTTCAAATAGAAATTTGTCCTTCACAGCCTCATATAATTTTCATTAGTGAGGCCAGAGCACAGTTGCATAGCTTGGACTCTATCTTTTTATCTTGATAAGACTCAGTGTAGATCAGCAGATGACAGAGAAGTCAGGCTCAGAATCATTACTGAATTAAAATAAAAAATGGGCAGCCTAGCCACTACTGTGAGATGCAGTTATTGCACAGAAATGAAGGGTAGCCTTTGATTAACTATCAAAATTCTTGAAGTATTTAATCTAAAAGACAACTAAGCAGGTTATGACATTATTCAAGTTACGTGAATATCTCAGTTTTCTTTATTCTACTGATGTTCTACTCTACTTGAGAAACAGGGAAACAACAGGGAAAGAAATCAGTCAACCACTGTCCTTACTGCTTGACGTGATAATAAATGGTGTAAAAGAACAGTATATTAAAATTTAACATCAATTTTAATGTACTTGAATCAATTTATGGAGTTCATAGAATCATAGAATGGTAGGGGTTGGAAGGGACCTCTGGAGATCGAGTCCAAGCCCCCTGCCAGCGCAGGATCACCTAGGGCAGGCCACACAGGAACATACCCAGGTAGGTTTTGAAAGTCTCCAGAGAAGAAGACTCCACAACCTCTCTGGGCAGCTTGTTCCAGTGCTCCGTCACCCTCACAGTAAAGAAGAGTTTGTCCTCATGTTGAGGTGGAATCTCCTATGCTCTAGCTTGTACCCGTTATTTCTTGTCCTGTCACTGGGCACCATAGAAAAGAGACTGGCCCCTGACACTTGACACCACCCCTTAGATATTTATAGACATTAAT
>VWZK01003647.1:0-33431 GCA_013396935.1 Baryphthengus martii | reverse complement strand
TATCTCATTCCGATCTCTAGATACAAATGAATACACTGAAATTGAAAATGTTGCAGGCCTTTTGCAATAGAAACACAATAACAAACCTGAGTGATTTCTAATTGTAACTGGATACAAAAACCCCCCACTCTGACTGAATCTCTGTTTAATGTGCTCAGTGTAATCGTTTTTCTCTGTACAAAATTAAGAGCTAAAGAGACACTTCTCTGCCTGAGAGCTTTACCCAGTATAAAAATATCGTTATTTTTCATAAAAACCTTATGTCTCATAAAATCTTCATTGCAGCTCTATTTCCAGATTTGGTCTCGACTGAAACATTACACAACCTAAGAAAACCTTTATAAATATTTTTTAAAAATAAAAATGCCTTTTAGAATGAGCTCAGTTTTACTGTCCTAGTTTGGTGTCTGCTACCTCCATTTCCTTTCCTTTCCTTGTCTTCCCAAGAAGATCCAAAGAATGAATGCGATTATTCAGGCCTGGTTTTGTGCAAACTCTTAGGTGAACTTACTTAGTTTTATCCTCACACAAGCAACTTAATTGGTTCACATTTGGGCCTGTACTAACACTATGACAGCTGCGCATTGTATTCCTTTTCTCATTGCGTTTTTTCTCCCTGCTTACAAAAAAACCCACTTTCTCCTATTTTCAATTCTGACCATTTTCTATATGAGCTAGTTTTTGCTTCATCTCCTTTGTGATTCTAATTATGACAAAGCTTTATGTACCTTTTTTTTGAGATGAATTAGCTGTGAAGTTGTGAAGTGTCTCAAGGCATGGTTGGGTGTATGGTATCAGCTGCAGGTTACTGTGGGATAAGAAATTACTGCTCTCTGCCACTTGTGCTTGGTGGGTATTACTGTCTCGTTCAAACTGGCTGTCATAAGCTGTTCTATAAGCTCTTCCCAAAACCAGTTTGGTAAGAGGAATCAGATCAGCATTTTTTCCTAGCAGAGTGCACAAAAATAGAATGATTTTGACAGAACTAGGATGTGGCTGAATCTATCTACCGTCTCTGGACTTTAGTCTCTATGAGATGGTGGAGGAGGTAGACATGTACCAATAAAGGGTGATTGGGGAAAGAGGATAATCTGTTTACTGAGGTCACCTCAGGTGTAGCTTGAGCTGCCTGTTTGATTTTTGCCTTAAAAAAAAGAAAAAGCAAAAAAAAGAGAGGAGAGGAGAAAAATTTCCCTTGACAATAGGAAGGAAGTAGGTTTACGTAAGTTGATTTAAACTAATGGGAGGTTTTTTCCTTTTGTTGTCATTTCTAGTTTACTGTATGTATAATCTTGTTTTACTTGCTGAGTTTTATGGAGGAATATTTCCTGTATGATAAAGCTTCATCCTATTAACATAGCTGACAGTGAAATTAAATGCGTTCTGCAGCTTTGCAAACCTTAGTTATTCATTGACATTTTTGTATTTATTAGAAGTCATTGAACAAATAGTCCAAACTTCCTACTAGATAAACAATAGATTTTCAGATTCTAAATGTTCTTGATTATTTTAAATGTATTTTTATTTTCATCACTAGTGAATGTCAGAGGATGAGACATATCAGCAAATCCATTCTTCATGGTGGAGAGTTGTGCGGTCTGTTCTTACCTCAAATGATGCTGACATTATATGCATGATTCACTGGAGTATTGCATGGAAATATTATGGGTGCAAGATAGTTTTGTGACCGTGGTTCTGCAACTAAGTTGTCAAGACCTGGGCCAGAAGAATTTTAGTTTATTAAGGTACAGCACAAGGTTAATGTCTCTGTTTTGCTTCCCATCCAGAGATAGGTGGATTGCAGCTCTGTACTGTCTTCCATTTGTACAGCATATGACACAGAGCTTTTGACAGACATGACATTTTGTACACCAGCATTTTAGTACTTGCTTGTTTTCAGTGACATTCCATTGTAGAGCCTCAGGCACAGTTTCTCACTTGAAACTGTGTGACTATTGAAGAGTTTTAGACCTGGCTCAGCAATCTGGTGTTCTTCAGCACAGCACCAAGTTCATGCTGCCTCCCTACAAATAGTTATATTCCACTGTTTTTTCATGATCTTAAAATTTAGTGCTTGCTGAACTGTTATTCTCTGTGTGGGGTGATTGAAGCCTGTGCTTCAAAGTTCTGCCAAACTGACATCTACATGTTTTAGCTTGGGCTTTTTGCACTTTACTCCAAATCCTGGGGTGACTATCACATAAATACTGAAATGCCAGTCATTCAGGGAGCACACAAGAACAACTGTGCTGGTGCAAATGAACAGGCTTGTTCTGAACAGACTTGGTTTGGGGAATTTTTCTTCCTAGTTTGATTTACAATGATGTCTGTTCAAATTAATTTAAACAGGGAAATATATGCTCTTTTCTTGGAAGAATTCTTAGACTCTGAAAAGAATTGATTACTTTCTTTGAAGTGATCAAGCTGAAATGTTGATTGGCATGTGGAAAAGCGGGATGCAGTGAGCAGTGCACAAGAGGAGCGTATTAACATAAATATATATGACTCCATACAGTAAAGTCTACAATAATAATAGTTTTTGAAAAATAGATTTCTGATTTAGAAAGGCAGTTTGAAACACCTTCCTGCTGTTGTACTCGTTGCTCAAACTGAATTCGACTACCAATGTCTGGGCAGGTGCAGATAGTTATTCGAATGCATTTTCCTCTTTTAGAAACTTGTTACCAATAACTGCCCTGTCTAAAAGGCAATGGACTCTACTTTAGGGAGGAAGTAGGCTCTGCATAAAGAGAAGAAAATATTACATTCAATTACCAATTTTCATAATGATATGTCAAAAGAAAGCATAACATTTCCTCAAAAGTGTCAGATCTGGAAAGTTACTCTTCAGCTTTCATATATAATGGAGAATGGGGCTTATGCTATTGAACAACGCTTCAACTTTTTCCTTATAAGAATATATTTTAAATTAAGGAAGCTATATAAACTTTTAGCACAGTGCTTACACTGATTCCTTGTTAATGTTGACATTATACTGAACACATTTATTGTAGCATTTTCTTACAACTTTGTCTGACATTTCATAATATCTACCACTATAAAAGACTGAATTTTCCCAGCCTTTGTTACATTAAACAAGTTATATTTCATAGTACTGCCACACGCTTCAGTAATACATTTTAGGGTCACAATCATGGTTTTATGAATTTTGTAATTGACTAAGTCTTCATTCCCTACTATAATGTATTTGAGAGGGGAGCAGGTGAACAATATGGCTTAAATCAAATAATCATGACGGACTTCTAGAACATCTCTCTTTAATAACCCTCTTCCCTACCCCTGACATTAGACAGTGATATGTGCATTCTGCTAGTTGCTCTTTTGGCACTGGGAAGGATTTTTTTTCTTATACTCAGTTTGGCTGGTGTTTGAGAAATTCCTATCAGCAGCCCAGACGCTGGTTAGCTTATAAAATATCTACTATCATAAATTGGCAGGTGCCTTACTACATTACTTTTACATTTTTACATCATTAGACCTGGCTCTCTGTTAAATTAGGAAATACATGTTATGGGGAAATACATGTATGTTATGGGGAAGATCTTTTTAAAGGACGCTGGAGAACAGTGTGGGCATGATCTGGTGAAAAATTAATTTCCATAAGTCTTTTTTGTTTGAGGCATTTAAAACAAAAAAAAAAAAAAAAAAGAGAGGAAAAAAGAAAAAGATTACATTAGATTGGCAACTGTCAGATATCTATCCAAGTCTATTTAGATAATGAAGTAGTAGCCTTAGCGCAAGATGTTACTGTGTCTTTCCTAACAGAGCAGAAGAGCCAAGATAGAAAATAAAATTTGATGGTCGGTGTTATACAGTCCAAAAGTTCATCTGCTGCTTTGAAAAACAATAGTAATAGTACACATCTTGACTTAGAGAAGACTGAGTGTCTTCTGTCTGTTCTTTCCATCCTCATACTGTGATACAGCTGCTGTTCTGGTGGTTTTGAAGTACAGGAAGGGATTTTATCAGTGCTTTCCATAACTGTTGAGCTTTTCTGTGATGGATTCTGTGAAGTCCATGAATATTTTCAAGCATTTCTGTCAACAGGAGATATGGTTTATGTCAACTGAACTTACAAACATAAGGGACACAATATGTTGCTGAGAGTCTCAAGCTGTGTCATCAGCATATTTAAAAAATGATTCATGAAAGTAAAAATACAATTAAAAGCTCAATAATATGTAAAAAGATAGCCTTCATTAATAACAGTCTAAATTCAGTTTTTCCTTAAATTAATGCCACACTGAGACTAATTCCACACCATTGAATTTGAAATACATTAAAGTGTTAGCAACTGTTTGGGCTCTGTAATAGTGATCTCTCTGAGTAAATATAAATTTATAAGAAAATGATTTAAAAGTATCTTAGAAGTCTCGAAGTTTATTTGGACTTCAGTCATTTCACAGACAGGATGACTATAAATATACTATATTTTCCTGGGGATTGCAATTCAATTATTATTATTACTCTCCTTATTTTCGCAATTCCATTTTCCACGTGGAGAGCCCATATTTAGCATTCTTCCATGACTTAGTATATTTGATCTGGTCTTCTTTTAAGACCCTCATTATAAAACATTTCTTCCTTATATCTATTCTAAATCTACCCGCTTAGTTTAAAACCATCACCCCTTGTCCTATCGCAAAATGTTTTCTTTCTTCCCTTGCAGTTATTTCCTTTCTTCCTATCTTTCTATTTTCATAATCGCAAATACTTTAAGGAATTATTTACAGACAGTATGAATGGAATAAAGCTTTGAATAATCCCAAACTCTATGTCTTTAGTAATAAGAGCACAAAGTCTAGTCTATATTTCTCTTCTCGTGTTCACTTTTTGAATGCTAGAAATATTGCAAAAGTAGATCTTAGACTTCAAAAATTGTATTTAAGTTTTGCTTGAACAATTTAGAGACTGGTTAGGAATATCACCTGAGTCAAATGACATTTCCATTGTGTGATTTTTTTCACAGCATGTTAAAAGATGAGTTTATGCACTATAAGTCAATAAATTCAGACTCTAATCAAAAGTTTTGCTTGCATAGGAAAAAAAATCTGCTGCATGTAATAGAACCTTCTCTGAAAGATATTGAAACGTGATGAACCACAACCATTTTTTGATTAAGTGAGTTTTTTTCCAATTTGGTACTTAAAAAGAGCTATGAATATCGTTCAGTCATACTTTCCTATCAGTGCCTTCCAAGTGGCTATCAAAATTGAGATTACCTATTTTCTAGAATATTAGAACCAAAAAAAAAAAAAAATCATTTCTCAAGTGATGCAGAAAGATTATAATCTGCAGCTAGTAGATATGTAAAAAACTTTTCTTGCAATGTGTGAAATTAAGAAATAAAATCTTGTCTGTCACTGTCGAATATGATTTTATGGACTATGCTTCAGAAAATTCAACATCTTGGAGTTATTTAGATAGTTGATGCCGCATATTGTCCTGGACCGCTATATTTATATTTTGAAATGTTCCTCTGACTTGTTTGTCTTCACATTTTAAGATCTCTAGGACAGTGTTTTGCACTGTCTTCCCATCTTAGCTCATTGTTTAATTTAAAAGGATCTTTTAGTCTGACTGATATAGTCAAGGTTGCAGAGTATTTCCTATCCTCCCATGTTTCTTTACTTTAACTCTTACTGGCTATGGGACAAAGATGCACAGACTTCTGCACTTGTTCCATCTGGTTTTGCTCAAATTCTGCCTCAAATCCGATTCCCAGTCTACTCAGGCTGCTGCTTTGTTCTTGCACAGGGCTTTATCTTCACAGATTTAATTTTTTTGTCTTCTTTCAATTCTTTGTCTTTAACAGCAAGCCTTTTGGAAATGTTGGCATCGCTACGCAAGATGTGTACTGTGCCTTATCTTTCTTGTATCCTGGTCTGTCTCTGTCTGTGGATCTAATCTGTATGTTTCTGATACAGCCACCTCACCATGGCAACTAGATGCCAGATACGGGATACACAGTAACATTAAGTTTTTCCTCTAAAAAGCCCTACTCTCTATCACTCCTCATTCAGCAGCTCTTACCTAGTTAGTTGGGGCTGGGCTTTGCCTTTGTTAACGTGCACTATCTCAGGTACAATGGTAAAAGGCTTTTTGACCTGCGGCGACACTGTTAATCCTGATGCCTCCCCTGTTTCTTTGTTGCTTCCCCGGTCAAGAAAGTGACAATAATTTACCATGGGGCTAGGATGTAGATTACTCTGTCCTCTTTTATCTTATCTTTTTCCGTATCCTGGTCTCTGGTGAGGATTAATGTCTCTGATAACTGATGAGAAGCTGTGGAGTGACCGTTTTAGCTCCCATGGTGAAGGGTCAGAGGCAGCAGCTGTTTAACGCTATTATTCCTGTCCACTTGGGTCTGGGTGCTAGGTGATCCATATAGGATTGTATAAAGGCATATCCACAGTGCTCTTTGGAGCTCCACTGAGAGTGTTGAAGGGCTGCTGCAGAGTATGGAGGTGCAGAAAGTGAACCCTGCTCTAAGGCTTCTCGTTAGCTCATGCTTGCGACTAGGCTAGTTCAGCTCTCTGACTTCAGCACTGCAATCCTTATCTCAATGTGGTCCTGCACCACACTTACTGGGTGTACGTGGAAGTGGGTCTCAGGTTTGTATGTTCAAACGGAATTTTCTCCTCACTTGCTGCAGCTCAGCTGGTTTACTTTGAGGGGCGTTACATTGGAACGGTGAATGGGAGACATGGCACATGAAACCTCTGAGCTGTAGGGGAAGAGTGTGGACTACAGAGACAGAATTTTCAAGAATGAAGGAAATGAAGCATAAGAGCAAAGTATCGCTTGGCAGAACATGAAGCCAGGCAAGGGCAACCTCTCTTTGAATCAGAGTGAATTTACTGAACTTGGAGAGTACATTTTAATCTACAATTAACTGAGACTTTTGTTCTGGTTTTAACCTAAGCACTATTACTGTCCATACTCTCAACATCTCTGATTTGGAAGGATGTTGTGTTTGGGGTGCTTGCCTAAATAGAAGTCCTGTAAGTAATTTCAGCTTCATTTTTCATTATCCTGGAGATTACCTACTTTACCCAAGCATTCCTTAAGTGAAGCAAGTTGCCTTCTTGCCCGTTTACAGTTAGTATCACTGACTGAAAAAAGGCATGTCAGCACTGATATTATGGAATCTGTCCCTAAGCAATCACAACTGCAGAACCAGTAAGGAAACAGTTCAACATGTTGGACTAGCTTAATTAGTGTTGCCTTATCCAGCTGCATTTGGCTTTTAAAGATGTGTAGGTAACATTGCTTTCTTGAAAGGACAGTCTGGAATGCAATGGTGAAAAGTTCTTACAAGAAATATGTTATATTGCAGAATAAAAAGGAACTGGTATGAATTATCATTTAGACATACATTTTTTGAATGTAAGAAAAGTTTAAAATTTGCTTTCTCCAAAAATACATTCTAAATGTAACTCTTCCTTTTTATGAGACCGAAGTGGTCGTTTTTATTGCCTTGTGGATTAGTTTCCTACCTGGAGCAAAAGTTAGTGTTCAAAGCCAGGCATTATTTATTTAATGTGTGTGTCTTCGAAAAGACTCATTCTTTTTACTTCAGCAGTAATAGGAATAAATTCCATCCCAGCAGGTTTAAGAAAAGTTAATTGAATCATCATTGTCCTGTCCCCAAAGCAGCTGCTTTTGTCTTGTAGCAGGTGTAAAGAATTTTAACCACTTCAGCCATACAAAGTGTCCTCCTTAATTTATGCTCTGCATTTTGAGTCTGGATAAGCAATGTTTTTGAGGTTTTCTAGGTACTCTCTTTGGTTTTGTGTGATCAGTGTGTAAATCAAAGGTTTGAGCCTATCAAACCTACAACAAAACACTTGTCTACAGCTATATACAGGAGGGGGTGTATACGTAAATATTTATTATACGCTAAATGTATTATGAGTATTATATGCCTAATTATTCTTTGAGAGCACTTATTTTTGTTTTCTATCTGTGTCCATGGAGAATTTCTTTCAGAGTTTTGCTCATCATTAGCCTCTAATGTGCAAACTATTTCCTCCTTTTCCCATAGTAATATACCTTTAAAAAATAATGAAAATTAATTGCAATTGGTTTGTTCTCTTTTGAAGTGCCAACACTCCCTACTTGTTTTTATTTCATTATTTTAATGAAAAACAGCAATCAGGGAATTGGGACACGTTCAGTTATTGGCTTAAAATAACAAACAGGGAAATGTACTGAGGGTATCCTTCAGTGTGGAATATATTAATAAAAAAGACCTCATGATTCAATACAAGATTATTATGGACTGAGTTTATATGCTAGGAATGAATTGGGGACTTGTATTTTATTTTATTTAAAGATTTTTTTTCAAGACTAAATCTGCTGGAATAGCATTCTTATTCTGTAATCTTAGTGGTAATTCACATGATAGGTCTGGGTTTCTGAAAAGCTTTAGGATTGAATATGCAAAAACATTTGATTAAACGGTTGTGTGGTAAATGTAAAAATTGTAGCTTTTGTTTAGTGTAGAGTGGAGAAGACTGACATTTGACAAAGAATCAGAGAAGTTTTTCTAAAGATGTATTTTATGCATTTTGTCTTCCATTTTAGAATGCAGTAATAATTATCTTTCCATCCTGCTACATAACACAGACCCTTCTTTGTTTTTCCTTGGATCTGTATCGTGTGAAGAGGAGAAAAAAAGGCTTACTCTTCTCGTTAAGTATTAATATGCTTGGCTAGAATATAAGCTATTTCAAAGTATTGTTTGGCTAAAAACTTACAAAGACATTTTTGTGCTGTACTTTATTTATCTAGGTGTCTTTCTTGCAGCGTTTATTTGGCACATTCCTGAAGGAGCAAATAGTGTTTCAGAATCCATAACTGATTTTGTGATGTGTTCATCCCAAGATGCATTTGTGCATCTGCTCAGTGTTTTTAGTATGTTCTAATACTAGCTTCAGAGGTTTTGAACCAGCTGAACATTTTCATATCTGTGAGACTTTTTCCAACTATTTTTGTTTGAGTGAAACTTCCGTTCCACTCACATTGTGCAAACAGCCTTTTGTTCAAGGAAGAAGTGCTACACAAGGATTCTAAAGCACCGCAGCAGTAAGGGATTGTTGATTTGAGAGGATGAGCGATGATAACTTGTCATGGTAGTAGATAAGTGTGCTGTCTTGTATCTGATGCTTGCACGTTCATACTATGTTGATACCCTCAGGAATGTAGCAGTAGATGTGTAGCTGTTATAGCCCAGTACGACTGTAACGTATTTTGCATGCTACAACATTTCTCTCTAAAGGTTCTCATGCCTTTGTTTGCTGTTATGCAAGAGGTATGATGTGTTGGTAAAACTAGGAGGTCTTTAACATCTCCTGTTCAAAGCACTGTTTATTTGTTGGTCCTTACTGTACTGTGTCGTGTAACTACATTGGCCTGTTTCTATAATTCCCTGTCTCTTTCTGTGAATATTTGAGCTATAGGAATTAGACATTTATAGTGAAAAGTTGGTTTGCAAGTTTGCGTGGTCTTTTGTAAAGATTTGTGAACAGATCTATCCTTGAGACATTTCCATAAGGATGACTTTTATTCCTAAGGCTGTGCCTTGCCTTTGTCATAAATCACTTTAACAACAGCTCTGCTAAAATTGTCCCTTTGGTACGCTGTGCGTTAAATATTTCACAGTGCAGTTGGCTTCACTTAGCAGCAGTCACGTTTGCTTTCTTTTCCTCTAATTGGCAGAGTGTTCCACTGGCTTCCTCTATTGTTTTTCACGACGCTATTTCCTGCCCTGCCACTTGCAGAAGTTTAGGTTTCCCAGTTGCTTATAGTCTGTGTTCCATCAACCTGTGAAGGAATTTCTTCTTACTGTGTATCAGAATTGACTCGTTTTTCAGTATTTGAGACTGATTTTGCTTCTGTGATGAAATTGCAGTGCATATTTGGTCTCTATTCAGTTTGGTTAATTCCTGTCTTCTGAGCTTCTCTTTCCTACTTGGAAACTGTTTCTAACTGTGGGTTCTCACATTGTTTTCCCTGTCACACCTTGGCATCCTAGAGTTCTGTGATGTGGTATTTTCTTAGCAGTCTTTTAGGGGTCATAGTCTTCAGTCTGTATCCCGCAAAAATGTGGAAGTGAGTATGTTTTTCTGAAAATACAGAAATATCCTGGTATACGTGGTCACATTAATTGATGGAGTTGATCTGCTGTCGGTTTACTGGGTTTTGACTTCAGTTCTCCTCAGTTAAAGGCCTCTTAGCAATTGCTGAGTAGGCAAGCCTGTTTTGTTAGACTGTATTAACAATAGGTGTAACTGCCCCATGTGCCTGGCTTCTGTAACAACAGCTCTATTAAAGCAGCATCTTTCTAGTTCTTTCTAGTTCTTTCCAGGATGGACAATAAGTGAACCCTTTTACTTTTATTCCAATTTCTTCTTTTAACTTTTTAAAAAAGTAATGTTCTGTGTTCATAGATCCGGCTTAGTTGCTGTTTCCAGATCTTTGCTCTGATTCACAGATGAAGCCGCGTACTGGTTGCTTTTAGCCGTTACATCTGATATGTTAAGCAGTGTCCAACCAGGTCTGTATCTGTAGCCAAATGGGTGACCTCAAAGGTACACTGGTTTGCTGGAAGATATTTTTATAATCCATTAGGTGGCAAGCTCTTAGCAGAGTCGAAATGGAGTCTCTATCCCAGAATGGTGTTAGCGAGGATTTTGCAGCTGTAATTCTAGTTTACAAATGAACCAAAGTTGAATCTCAGACCACCTTGTTCAGACACGCACACTCAAAAAAACCCCCTGTTCTCTCCTTCAAAAAAACCCCAGCAAATCCAATCCCAAACCGCTCATGAAACAGCGTAAAAATAAACACATCTGGCCATACTCCAGTTCTGCTGCTGCCACTTCAGAGGAGGAGGGGAATGTTACTAGGGCAATGTTGGAAGCCGAAACAACTGAATACCTACTCCTGTGCCTTTATACATGGTCTTTACCACCGCATATACTTAGGAAGAGGTAATGTGATTTCTGACATTGGTGAATGGTTCTCAGCATACGAAGTAAAATGGACAAATACTTTTTGTGTCTGCAGGCGGCCAGATTCTTTGATCTGTGAGCTGATGCACCCGTATTATCCAGTGGAGGCAGAGGGAGGGGAAGAGAGCGAAAAAAGTAAAGGCAATTGCCAAAATTGGCATCCAGCTCTTGAATATGTTGGACCACCCTGAAAAGCATTGATCTTAGCGTTGAGTAGTATAATTATTAGATTGTTGGTACACGTCCCAGCAAAGTATGTGATTTTGTTATTCTTTAAAATATGACCAGACTAAATATGTTGTCAGTGTCATCAGAACTAAGCTGGTATTGTTGCTATCAAGCCAAAAGAGTGCTGGATTTTGCATTCCTTTTCCAGTGCTTGGTCCTGTAGACTGTGCTTATGCTGCTTTCTTGTGTGACAGTACTGCTCTGCTGTGTTAGGGGCTGCTCTTAAGATCACCACATGCTACAAGAACAAACAACGTTTTGGTTGCCGGCATCTTTGACGGCTTTCCAGAAGAAATGATTGATTGTATTATGAAGGTAATGTAATAGAGGAAATAACTAAGGATAACTGGTAACATTTTTTTTTTCTTAGTAAGAAAGCTGAGCATGGCAAGAAAGAGAAGTATTCTGCACTTTCTTCATAGTCACTGAGTTCCTCAGTGGTCTCCCTTTTTTTCTACAAAGCTTACTAGAATAAGTAGAAAGCAGAATATGCCATGTATGCATTTGAGGTGTTCCACAGACTTACCCTATTGTAGATATTTTTATGTATTTTGTGAATTAAAATATATTTCATTATAGTTCTAATCTCTAGCATGCTGTTAACACAGCTTTCATCCTGTGCGCCTTGGTTGCCTTTCTTGAGACTTCAGACCTATTTCTTCCATCAGCAGTATCTATGACAGCAGCTTAATTGCTACATGCAGTTGTACTGTTCTTTGGCAATTTTGTTTTGGATTCGTGGCCGTGTACCTATTTGCCTGAGGGTTGGTATTATATCGAATATCAGTAAAAAAAAGGTAACACCCACACAAACAGCAGTGGAGCAAATTCCCATATAACTGTAAGGCAGTCCATCTAAAAGGCAAGGTAAATTTTAGCTGTTCCTGCCAGGAAGAAAAACTAGAAATTACATTTCAAGAATTATGGCAGGAAGTATTTACATTTATTGTCTTTGAGCCCCATAACATCACATTAATGATTTTGTATTTATATTAAGCTTTATCTTTTATTCTTTTTCTTCCCCTCCCCAAATTTCTGAGTATTCACAAGTATTAATTTACCACTCTTGACATATAACTATTTTGGGGCTCCAGATGACATTCACCAGTAATATAAAAGCTTAAGAATACTCTTTCTTAAGCATAGTTTAAGCAATTTAGTGTAATTACTAAAATAGGAAATTGCCTGGAACTGCGAGCTTAACATATAAGTTATTAGAAAATGAGACTGTAATGTTGTAGTGAGGGTATATGGTGAGGAACTCAGCTGGTTAGGATGGTGAATGTGGACAGAGATGCATCCCCTTAACAGTCATTATCAAATTTAGAACAAGGAGCTCAGGTTTGAAATCCTTCTGCCTGATGATACAGTAGCCAGTAAACACATGAGGCTTCCATGTGAAGTGTGTAGACCTGCAGTTTTGTGCTGTGGGTATATTTTTTTCCCCACTTTACTTTTCTTTGTATTCTAAGAATTAAATTGAGTGCTACTTTATTTGCTTTTTTATAAAAATGGTTGATGCGTAGAATGTAACTTGGTATATTGTAAAAAGAACAGCCAGAACGTTGTCAGTTGTCACTGGATTTCATTTTGAATGAACCCAGTGATCATAGATCACATTTTAATTGTGCCCTTTTATTTAAAACGCCTGATTAATCTCCTTTCAGCTAAAAATTCCTAATGGCTTCAGAGTCACTGGATTAACAGCTATAGTGATCAGTATTTGGGTTAGTGATTAGTGTGGTGAACTTAATGCAGAATACAGATTCAACCAACTATGCTTAAGGAAAATTTCCTAATTTTATTTCCATGGTGTTCTCTAATCTGTGGTACAGATATATAAGTAGCTTTTCATAGATGGGCTAAAAAAAGTAATCTACTATTGTGATAGCATGACTATTTTAATATGAATTTATAAAAAAAGTAATTTATGTATCTTTATATATATGAGGGGGTGTGTTTGTGTCTTCTTGGCCTTTTTTTTTGTATGTGTGTGTGTGTGGTTTGTTGTTTTTTTTTTTCAAATGCCACTGGAAGGATTTGACATTCAAGTTAGAGCTTAACAGCTAGATCTAAAAATCTAAATTTGTCCCCTGACCTCATGGAGCTGAAGCATGTATCAAATTCAAAGGAAATTATCATTGATTTGGAAGGGAGAGTGAAGGCTCTGCTTAGATGAGTGGCACTGCAACACAGATTCATTAGGAAAGGACATTAAAAATTAGCCCCTAAAAAATCTGGGATAGATGATATTTGATAAACTGATGATATTGTAAAATACTAAGGTACAATGTGCAGTCTGGGAATGAGATCCATTTGTAAATTCCTAAGAACCACTACAGATTATTTAAAATATAAAATAAGATATAATTATTCTGTTTGGGATGTTTGGCTTTTCACTAATCCTGGTGACTGATGGATATATGAAGAGCTTATAGTGCTCTAGAGACTTGAGGAAAGATTCCTCTTTTTTCCTCTAAATAGACTTTCTTTGGCAACACTTTCAAGGAAAAAAAAAACCAACAAACACAACTACAAAAACAACCCTCTAAACTATGGTGCTTTTATCAAAGATGAATTAAAGTTACCAAGTTATTGCAGTATTGTAATGCTGAGTCAATAATGCCACTGTACTTCCCAGTGAATCAAGTACTCCCCACAAATTTGTGTATAGGAGCAGAAGCAGAATGTCAGTATTTGATCTAGTACTGGGGAGTTCCAGTGGACTGAGAACAGGCTTCTCGTATTAGCGTTTCGCTTCTCATGTAATGTCTAAACATTGAACAATGTTTTGGGGTGCTGAAAGCGGAGCATATTTTTACAAACTGATGACAGATCCTAGAATAGGCAGTCTTGACAGTTAATTTGTGACATTTTAATCACAACTCATTATTGGACTAACTGCAGACTTGGAAACAACTGGTCAATGGATTGTGCCAGGTAGGCAAAACTGAACTGGTACCGTTGGACTAGTGACATTGGTTTGTTTGATACGTGTCTGGTTGGACAGATTTTAAATGTGTTTATCATTCTCTTGAGAACCAAGTAACTATACTAGGCATGTTTTAAAAACAGCATCTGTTTTGTTGACCTTGCTTTTTCAACAGTCCATTTATGTAAACCCAAATATTTAGATGAAAGCAACATTCAAAGATCTGTGGCTGTGACATTTCCCTTTCTGCTGTTTTTCTTGAAGAATGTAAGGAAAGATAACAACTCACCTTTTTTTCCACTCTGTTAGAATCATATTCTAAGCAGTCTTCTGAAATTGGTACAGCAACATTATTTTGCAAGCTAATGGAAGCATTATTTCAAATACTTGAGCAAATGTTACTGTATATTCATGTATGCACACTTTTACAAATAAAATAATACCTCTGTGATTTTCATTTTTTAGTTCCATTTTTTTCCTTTGTCTTCTGCTGATTTCACATACAGATTAAATTGGGATTATAGTATATCTTAATTGTTTCACGTCTTTCAAAATTCCTCATTTGAATAACTTGATATGTTCATTTATTTCTGATTTCTCACTATCAAACCAAATCTACGGTTTAAAAATACACTTGGGCAGCCCTGGTTTTTATGAATTGGTAGATGGGGATGTTTTAAATAGAAATAGTTCATTTTCAGTGTTAAGTGTTTGCTTTGTATTTCTCTTTGTATGGGAATAATAATAAAAAAAAGTTAGGTGTTGTAAAATCCAGGCCTAGTGCTCTTCAAATAACAGTGTTGTAATGAGATTTTGTGCTTGTATGTGTATCGTAATTCATTCAAATGTGAAATAAAAAATATTTCACTTTGTTCCCACACGCAAACTTTCAGATGCAGTGAGAATGTTCTTACCAAGTGGAAGATTAAGAAAACTAAAATGTGTAAAGTGTTGCCATGAGACATTCCATGCATTTAGTAAAAGTAAATTGAGTAAATAATCTGTTATTAGATCGACTGATTTATGTTCTCCAGAACAAGTGATACAGTCATTCCAGACAGATGGTCTAATAAGCAATTTTAACTCATCTAAAAAATGTACCTGGTGTCTCTTCTGTATTTTAATCATACTTTCATTATTTAAGTGTACAATTTATTTTCAGTCACTTAATTCACAAAATAAAACAAAAAATTTTCTGCAACGTTTGTAGTCACTAGATTTTCTGCATGCTGGATAAGCCGAAGATGATAGAGATGAAGGGGTTCTATTTAGGTAAAATCACTTTTCTTTGTTTTTCTTTTCTTTTTTTTTTTTTTTTTCCCCTTCAGATCCTGCCATTGTAAATGGAGTTTATTGGTCTGAATCTTTAAATAAGGTATTTGTTGATAATTTTGATCGTGACCCTTCTCTCATCTGGCAGTACTTTGGAAGTGCCAAAGGTTTTTTTAGACAATATCCAGGTAAGAATATAAATTCTTTCTTAAAATACAATGAAGAATGCTATGGCTGCAAATTTTCACTGAGTATTGTCACAAATAAGATTTTCACAGATACTTGAAGGTTTGATTTTACTTTATCTAATTTTCAGAGAGAGATATTCGTAATCAATACTTTCAATATTTGAGTTTTTTTCTACCAGTTTTTGTTTGGAGGTGAAGCCCCCAAGATTACTCATAGATATTCCTATTCCAATATATACAATATGAAAAATAACCTTAAACATGTTGACTGGAAAAGAAGGGCAAAAGGATTAGACTCTTCATATAGTACTGAACTAGGATAATGTACTCTATAGAAGCATACAGTAAGACTTAATTGTAATTTATGGTTCAGTTTTTAGACTAAAAAGTTAAACAAACTGATGCTCAGCTTGTGTAACTTTAGATCAGGCCCACAGTGGAAACTGTTCATTCAGTTGGCATGGATTAGCAACCCAAGTTTTTTCAAATCTGAAGTCTTGAGTTTAATGAGAGCAGGTTTACTATAAGCCTGTATGTCTGAAAGGGACGGAAAGTAATGGCTACAACATCTGTGTTAGTTTTAGATTGCAGTTCAGTTCTTGAGCAACATGATATTTCAAAGGTAGAAGAAATGTTAGTCCTTATTTTAAAGGCTGTTTCTTGTTTTGTGCTAGAAGAAGAGTGTAAAAAGCAGGAATGATTGTCCTGTCTTTTTTATTTTTATTTTCTTTTTTTTTTTATTGCTTGGGAGATATTTTTATGATATCTCTTTTGACTCACAACTTCATAGTGATGCGAGCAAGACATCAGGGGTATGACAGGACCTGTTGAGATCAGTAATGGGTAGTAAGTGCTCAAGGTTTGAAAGGAACTTGGCAAGCATATAATAAAGCTTGCCAGCACCGATGACCAAGTATGACAGTAGCATGATGAACATAGTCAATTTGAAGAGGCATTCACCATACAGTAGGCTAAAAAGGAGTGAGAAAAAAAACAACTGTTTTTGGTGGTCCTGTTATTAAATTATTTTTTCCAGTATATCCTATGTTATGATACCATTGCCTGTTAAAGTATGAAACTCCATTAAGTGCTACTTAGCCCCAATGCCACAGATAGATTTTGAACAGGTACCGTGAAAATGTATTTTAATCTTTTTATCTCTTGTTTTAAACAGGAATTAAGTGGGAGCCTGATGAGAATGGAGTCATTGCATTTGACTGCAGAAATAGAAAATGGTAGGCAATAGATGACTCCCAGTGTTTTTTCTATTTGAAAGGAAGAAACTTTCAGTCTTTCAGTTTTTAAAAGAACAAGCTGTTTTGTCTTGTGTCTTAGGTACATCCAGGCAGCAACGTCTCCAAAAGATGTGGTAATTTTAGTAGATGTCAGTGGCAGTATGAAAGGGCTTCGCTTGACTATTGCAAAACAGACAGTTTCGTCTATTTTGGATACCCTTGGAGATGATGACTTCTTCAACATAATTGCTGTGAGTGTCTCAGGATTTTCCTTCCATCATTTGTCGCTATCTGTCATGTTTTACATCACACAATACACTTGAAAAATCTTGCAGGCAGGTGATGGATATAAGATGACATCTAAACACTGATTTTTTGAATACAAGCTCCTTCAAGTGACAGTGTTTTAAAACTGTTTTTCTGGGACATGAAATCTGAAACCCCTTAAGTTGTCATGAGTTTGGGAGTTGCAAAGAATAGTAATCTGTTTTGTAGGTTGCCTGAGCTTTTCTACATGACCATAATTTTTAACTTTGTGGTGTCTCCATACCCCCGCCTTTTCCACCCCTACCCAGCTTCTGCAATACAGAGCAAATTGCAAAACAGTTAATATGTAAGAATTAATAAAATCAGATCTTAGCTTTTGCTGAAGCTAGGATGCCAGCATAGTTCCTCATTGTTCACGTTTTCCTCAGAGTAAAACTGAGCTCTATGTTAAGGAAAAAAGGTCTTGTCTAACCAATATGATCTCCTTCTATGACTGGGTGACCCACGTGTTAAACGAGGGGAAGGCCGTGGATGTGGTCTGCCTAGACTTCAGCAAAGCCTTTGACACAGTCTCCCACAGCATCCTCCTGGAAAAGCTGGCAGCCCGTGGCTTGGACATGTGCACCCTGCGCTGGGTTAAAAACCATCTGGATGACCAGGCACAGAGAGTGGTTGTGAATGGTGCCACATCCAGCTGGTGTCCAGTGACCAGTGGTGTCCCCCAGGGATCAGTACTGGGCCCAGTTCTATTCAACATCTTTATTGATGACCTGGATGAGGGGATCGAGTCTACGGTTTGTAAATTCGCAGATGACACCAAGTTGGGGGAGGGAGCANGGGGTTGTTTAGCCTGGAGAAGAGGAGACTCAGGGGGGACCTTATCACTCTCTACAAATGCCTGAAGGGAAGTTGTAGTCAGGTGGGGGTCAGGCTCTTCTCCCAGGCAACTAGTGACAGGACAAGAGGGCACAGCCTGAAGCTGCGCCAGGGGAGGTTTAGGTTGGGTATTAGGAAGCACTTTCTCACAGGAAGGGTCATTAGGCGCTGGAATGGACTGCCCAGGGAAGTGGTGGAGTCGCCATCCCTGGGGGTGTTTAAGGAAAGATTGGATGTGGCACTTAGTGACGTGGTCTAGCTGATACTGTGGTGTTAGGTCATAGTCTGGGCTTAATGATCTCAGGGGTCTATTCCCACCTCAATTATTCTGTGATTCTGTGTAGGTATGTGTAGGTGGGGCAGAGATGTTACTGGTGCTTACTAACAGTGAGCAATTAGATCATCAGTAGTTCCTGTTGTTTGTGTATGATAGTTAGTTTTCCATGGTACAGGTGCATGTTTTAAATCTATGACAAGAGGCTAGTTTTACAATATTTAAGAGTAATGGGATTACTCATGTTGGTAAGGATGGCTGTAACAAGTCTAAAACTGACATCAGAACTATGATTTATGTGAGGGATAGGGAAGGGAGAGGGAGGAGGACTTGATAGGTTTATAAATTCTCCTTTGCTGATCTTCCTTTGCTAATAATTCATAAATACATGGGTTTATCATATGCATAAATCCTAAAAATGTCTTCAAACTCTTGAATGTAAGGAGGATTTGGTTGTTTTTTTTGCTACAAGGGAAGTGCCCTTTGTGTACTAAAATAAATTACCCTGATGACATCAGTGCAAATTATTCAGAATGTATGGAGAATGGAGTATGTGTGCCTGAAGTATGTGTGCATTTATGTATTTTTAACAGATAGCAAGCAGTTACTTCAGAATATCTTTTGTATTAATCTCCTTGGATGATAATCGCATAATTAGCAGAAACTTATGTTGTAGAAAGACATAATTACATGATGTATCATAAAAAGGTTTACTGTCCTTCAAAAAATGGTGATTAACTGTAATCTAAATAACTTTTACAAATTGAAAGAACATTTTAACTAAGTAATTACTAAGATACTTGACCACCCATTTTTCAGTGTATAATCTCTGTCTTTATCAGTAGTTGTGACAGTTATTGTGAATAATGTAGGAAGAAAAAAGAAATGTTTTTAAAGTGATTTCTGTACTTTGAGAAAACCAAAAGGCTCATGTATAAAAGAAAATGTAAAAAGTATGTAGCTAGAATATGAACTAATGATTTAGCCTTAGTAGTACCACAGAAATACTGTGTAAATACTTCAAAAAAAGAAAATGTGAAATAAATGTATTTTTTTTCAATTTCAACTTCTGTGGAAAATGAATTGAGCTGTGCATAAAACAGCATGGACTCACAGAATTTTTATGTAATTTATTGCTAGTTAGCACAAAGTTCTGATCACTAATTTGGGTATTAAAAAAAAAGAAAAGAAACAGGCAGGTGAGCCTTTCCTCTCCCCATTGCCCAGGCTTAACTTCTGTCCAGCACCTCCTGCCTCACGCCCTGATCTCAGCACCCCTTACCTTTGCTACTGGTTTCCGTCCCTCCGCTCCACTGGGTGAGGTGCTGGGCAGTGTGGGAGGTCCGAGTCCTGTGTAGGTTTCTGTCTGCAGCTCTGCTTAATAGTCTCTTACTGTGACTCGTCACTGCTCACTGGTGTTCCTCTGCTCTCCTTTTTTTTTTTTTTTTTTTTTGTCTTCTTCAGTGTGAGTTGCCCATGGGCTGCAGACCCTGACGAGTGTCCCCACCTCAGCCTCAGTAACCCATGGGCTGCAGTCCCTCATAGGTGTCTCCGCCATGGTGTAGGTCACCTGCAGGCTACGGCGCCCAGAAGCGCACCCCTTTCACCATGACACTTTTCCAGCTGTGTTTCCAATGTTTCCAGCCCCTGCTGGCTTCTCCCTTCCGCCCGTCTACACGAGGGCCCTGCAGCCTCCTCCAGCAGCTTCTGGAGTTTTGGCACCTGGCAGGGCGCTCAGACAGGTGTCGGTGCTGGCTGGAACCGGCTGTGACCGGCACAGGGCTGTTCACCACCCTCTCCCACACAGGCTGCTACTGCAGCCCTCGCCTGCTTACACCTAATAAATAGTTTGGTTAGTAAAAGAAATTTTTAGTATTTAAAAAGATGCATAATTACTGTGGTAATTATGCCATTTGTCTGAAGTACTTTTTCATCCGGGGGTTCTTTCTTCTCTGTAACCTCTTTCGGGAGGAATATATGTTTATTTGTGGAATTAAGTAGAAATATCAACGCTCTCCGTGATTTTGTGCCTGCCAGCTCAGCTGTTTAATTTTATTAGGACACTGATGGTTTAGTTACTGTGCAAATATGATCCTGAAATTATTTGCTGCATTGAAAGAGGTACTGCAAAAAGGCGGGAAAAGCAAGGAGGCCATAACAGGAGTGACAATAAGAGGGGAAAGTGTTGTCCTGTCACTGCGAAGGTATTTCTGAAAAATAGCTTTTAAGGATTTGTTTTAGACTAAGTGTCTCACAAAGCAAAAAGAAATAACAATGTACAGAAAACAAAAAAATTATTTACTTGAAAATGTACAAACTGGTAACAGAGACCAATGCTGTGGAAGGAGGGAGTGGATGTTTTAGTGAGGAATTGCATAGGTAGGCTGGGACTGGATTATGAGCTCCCTTTAAAATCTGATGTCTTAGAAGATGATGTAGTGAAGGTACACCCAGGGTTACTGTGATCTAAATGACCAGCAAAAATTACTTCTGAAGCACTGCTCTGAATATGTAGCATTGTGGGGTAAATGATCTGTGTTAAGACCAGAGAGGGTGTTTCAGTGATCAAAACATGAGACCACAAGGCCCACACAAGAAGCTTCTTGGTGTGAAAGCACTGAAAATTCTGTATACTTTTTATTTATAATAATCCTGCATAGCTTTTGTCTATACATAAATGTTTGGGTAAGAGTCTATATTACTCTTTTGTCATGATTTGAACCTGTCTGACAGCCAAACACAGCACTGTTGTAGCTATTAAGAAGGAAAATCAGCTCCATTCTAACTAAAATCAGGAGATCTTTATAATTTAGATATAGCCTGGTGATGTGAAAGCAATTTTATTTGAAGGTAAGATACACATATATTCATATGAGAAATCCCCTTTGTAACATACATCTGTGTCTATATAGCAAGTTTACCTAGAACTGGTGTGTGTAAAATAGATCCACTAAATAGATGCTAAATGCTGAAGACTTGCGTTTCACATAGCACACAACTGATACTCGCTTACACCAATTTATTCTAGGCCCGTCCAGTGGGTTGCTCTGTCAGGACAGCTTCACATTTGGAAGTCTGAGACAAATGACCGAGTGCCTCTTTCTCTTCCCAGGCCAAAATAAATTTAAGGTGGAATGAGAGCTTTATGTGGGAAATCTGGACAAAAGTTACAGTATTAGATGAAGTGGAAGTTTTAAGCCTGAGTGGTTGTCAGGAGGATGGCTTTATTACGTGCAATGGTTAATGGAACAAATACTTGCAACGGAAGACTTACATGAGGAACTGGGCCAAGAGTTAGCAGTCCAATAGATTAAGGAATTGTCTCTCATTCTCATGAGGGGAGAACCCTAAAGCATGCCTGCATTTTGAGGCAAAAGAAGGAAATGCAAGGAAAATAGTGATGAAAGATGTTAGGAGAGCAGTTACAGATGAGCAACGGCTAAAATGAAGCAAGTGGGAGAATTATGCAAGCAGGTAAACTTTTTTGTGTGTTACAGTAAGAAGGAAGATCACTTTAAAGTTAGCAAATAGAGAGCAAGAGGTTAGAGAAGCTGAACTAGTATAAGACAGGGCTCTATTGACAGTAGGGGTCAAGATAGAAAGGAATTGAGCATTAAGAAAATCAGTATCTATGTGAGTGAAAGAAGAAACAGAACTTAGGAGATGAAAAAGTGAAATATGAAAAGCATTTGTGCAAAATTTGTGATCATCAGCTCTAGTAATTTTTTATTCTTCCTTTACAATATTTCATTGCACAGAGTGTTTTTAAAGCATGTCAGGTTGTTTTTTTGATGGTTGTTATATGTTTCAGTATTCTATGCACAGAAAGACATTTAGGATTCTCATTAACTGTAATGGGAGTTATGGTCACTGCATAGTAACATCATTAAAAACTCAATTAACACTTAAAAAATATGCAATATGATAGCAAAAAAACCCCCAACCCTCAACAAACCAGCAAAGAAGAAAATACGAAAGCCACTAGCAGTGCATTAGCTGGGTTATTTCCTATCTCTTTGATCTTTTCACTAAATACGCTTTTAACTTTATATGTAGATATAGCAGAAAGAAGAATACAGTGCAGGTCTTTCCAGAGAATAAACATAAAAGGATAATATTAAAAATTGGTTTAGCTTTCTTGGATAGGTTGTTGCAAAATCTATCTGGAATTGATGGACTAGATGATTGAATTGCAAAAATTTGTTGAAATACATGAGTGATTTTGTGCTGCCTGTGTTCAAATTAAAGGTCCAATTCCCTGGTGCGTGAACAGATGCCTGCAACAAGAAGAGAAAAAGCATCTTTTTCCAATTCACTTTGAAGTATAATTCCAAGTCAAGCATTAAATTAACAATATTATCATAAAACGAGTACTAATTTTGCCGAATGCTGAAATTTTTTAAATGCTTTTAGAAAAATGTAAACTCTATATTAAATTAACAAAATATTAACTGAGCCAAGAATGTTAAATAAATTTAAATGCATTAGTCACACTATTTTAGCAAAGTTGATTAGAATAAAAGTGTTTGTTAATTCAAAGCACAGTAGTATAGTTCCCTGGTTTTAAGTTGTAGAATTTTCCATTATAAATGATTTCTCTGTAGTCTCTTTTTTTTGTAGTCATACAGAATAGATTATGGATAAAGTTGCTTTTCAGCCTGCCTGAATAATGTGATCGAGTAGAGCTGATGTGTGAGCAGACTAAGAAAAAGGCAGCCAGTTCCCAGCCTCCACACGATGGCTCCAAGCAGCGGGCTGTGCTTGTGTGCCACTTGTGCACTGTAACACTAGTGGGAGTGGAAGTACCGATTCCTTTGGTTCCTTTTCCAGATTGTCTTTGCTATTGGATCTTGTGTTGGGTTGTATTGGATGTCTGAGTATACCTAATAAAGCGTGAAATCTTTTATCTGTGTAGCGTTGCACCACAAAATGTGAATTTAATTTGTTTCTGTGGACCTTGGTCCAGACAGCTTAAGTATGACAAAGGATAAATATGAAAAATGCTAAGATGAATGTAAACTGCTTCTGTAGGTGTGCTAGAATCATATATATCTTTCTCATATTTTCAGGATACAAATAGTATCTGATTGTACAATATAGGTCAACAGCTGTCTAACTAGCTATATGGTTCCTCTTATTTCAGATTTTAGCCCACTCATTTTATGTCTTTTGTGCAAAGAAATATCTAGAGTGACAAAATAATGTGAAATAATAACACAGATAAATGTAACTAAAATGTTTAAATTACAAGAGAGATGAAAAAGTGAGGTTTTAGAAGAGGAGCTCAGAAAGGAAGGTAATTGAGTTTTACTTCTCTCCTTCCCTGCCACTTTGCTTCAGCAAAACACAGGTTATTCACTGCTATTCAGAGCTATCACAACTATAATATACGGAGATGTCATATGCCAGAGTACAGGGTATGGGACTATGCAATACTAGGAAATAGAAGAAAACAATGTAATGCAAAATTCTTGAAAAGCAAACTGCAGGCTGAGGCAGATTAGCAAGAGATCTGTACTGGGTAGTGATGGCAAAGTTGGCAGTTACTAATCAGCCTTTTGATTCAAGATTAGGAAGCTATTTCACTAAATAGAAAATTCTAAATGTCATAGAAAAGCTGCAGAACTGAGTTCAAATTGCTGATTAAGTGGTGGGGAAGCGGGAGGGATTTTTTTCCCTTTTCCACTTTAAAGGTTTGGCACAGTTAAAAGAAATGCGTCACCAATAGCACTGCAAAACACGCTATAACACGGAGAAAGAAATTGAATATATGCTATGAAGCACAAGATGGATATTTTACTAGAAGCTGATAGTTCAGCTAGTTCAAATAAAGTTCAGATAAAGATCTTATCAAGTAGATATACTAGTTTGGATAGCAAACGCTACTTGAATGCTTTTACATATTGCCCGTCAGAATTCTACAGTTTTCATGGACTTAGAGAGGTAGACATTTGGTGTTTTGGGAATTTCTTTTGGAACTGAAATAATTTAGTCCAGTGAATTTTTCCAGCTCTTCATGCTTTAAGTTTTTTAAAAAGAAAAAGAAAGTGTGTACAGTTAGCAAAGAGTAAGGGCTGGTGTCTTTTAGCAATTTTCGGTGAATGGAATGTGGCCTTGACTTTGGGCTGTAATGAGAGGTGCTGTGTAGATTTGGCATTATTATTTTGCAATGACTGTCAGGAGATAGATTGGAAAGCAGCCTGAAGAGAGAAACTACAGGGGAAAGTACATCATTTATCAGTTTGATAAACTGTTATGTTACGGAGATGCACACGGGACACTCCCGGTGACACTTTTGGAGCAATGGACATATCCACAAGCTCTCTTCTATGGGAGCGACATTGATGGGAATAGAATAATTAGAGAAGCATGCAAATCTCCTGTAGAAGTTACGTGTAAATATCTTTCAAATGCTTTTGTTTGTTTCCGTGCAATCAACCCATTACTATGTTTATGCTGGTGTGAATAGTCTATGTAATAACCAGCAAGAGTAAGTCGAGTTACTCTGGGTTTGTATTTCCATAGAGCTGAGGACTGGTGTGATGTTAAACTGAAGAGATTAGAACAAATTCAGAGCTGCAGGCAGAGGCAGCGAGAACTTAGTGACAGAGAACCTTTTGTAATGAGTCATTGTAAGGCTTTTTTAATTCCCACTGAGGTGGAGGAAGATGAGAGTAAATACATATATTAATGTAATGAAATGTTTTTCCTGATTGTTTTTTCCCTTAACAGGTCATCTTTTGGTGTTTACTAAGGATGTTCTGATTCTCTTAATGCCTGTGAAACTGCTTAAAGGCCTTATAGTTTGATCTGTGATAACTTCTAGATTATTTTAATGTAATGAGGAGGAATTAAATTAAAAGTCTATCTATACAACTAATGTAGACTTTTTGAAGATACTTCTGTATTAATTTGACCTGTGTTGAAGGTTTTAAAAGATTTAAACAATCAAATCCAATTTTCAATCAAGTGACTTAATCATCTTGAGTCTGCAGGATCTACTGACTGCAGGTGAAACTTAGTTTCTTTTAATATTTCAGATGCTTCTGAAAATAGGGTTGAGCTATATAACTTCCTTAGACCTTGCAAGATAAGCAGATAATTCTTAAAGATCTCTCACAGCTTCTTTACTTAGTGTATGATAAACTACCCTACTTCACTGAAATTCTTACTATTGTCAGACATGTTCAGGATTGATTCAAGCTTACAGAATTTTTGGTGTAGTTGTTTCACTATCAACCTTCCAGAATGTTAGCCAGTGCCTCAAATATTTGTCAGGACTTTTTTTTTTATATGTAGCAAAGAATGAGGAGTTGTGACTCTGATGTATCAAATACAAACTCTTAATATTGCCCAGATTTCAACTTGAAGGACATTTATGCCAGCTAGTCTGTTTAGTGCCCATTAACGCCACCTCACTTTTGGCATCCATTCAATTAAATGCTCCTTTTTAAAAGTATAAGCCTCTGAAATGCTAAGAATCATGTAAAAGGAAAAAAATACCACAGCCAGTTTTAAAAAATGAACTGAATCCTTTTGTTCTTGCTTTATGTGCATGTTTCACTGTAGTTCTAAATCATTAAATTAAATTCTATTTTCAAAGCTTTTAATTAAGTTTTTCATCATACTTTTTATTTCTCTCTACAGTATAATGAAGAACTTCACTATGTAGAGCCGTGTCTGAATGGAACATTAGTTCAAGCAGACAGAGCCAACAAAGAGGTAAGGAATGAAAGTAACAAAACAGCAGATAGATAGGATGCAGCGTGTAACAATGTGCCATAATGATGTTTTCCTACTACAATGCCTTCCATTATTAGAATTTATTAATTATTCTCCTTATGCCATTCCAAAGGAGTTTCATGTGACTCAGTACGAAGAAAAAGAAATAAGCTCCTATGCAATTTGATTGAATAAACTTAATGGAACGATGTCCCTGAAAATACACAGTTAATAATGTTCAGTGATTATTTGAGTAAGATTCTTTAGTTGCTTTAAATTGAATTATCATTCCGTTACCAAAAATTACTGAGGACGAGATTGCTTTCGTAAGTCAACCTAACACTAAAGTTGAAACAAAATCTCAAAACAAAGGAAAAGAAGTATAACACTATGTGAAGAAAAAAAATAGCATTCCAAACAATTGTGTCGAAATAATAATGCATTAATTCAAGAAAGTTCTCTGAAAGTGTTCAAATTAATTACATCCTGCTGGTATTTAAAAAAAAAAATACATTACAATGACTTCAGTGAAAGTTCTATTTGGAGGGAGATTGTAGTATGAAACTACCTTGAAGTTTAATTTACCTGCCATCCAAATGCAGTTGCTCTGTGCAAACATTACTCCATCCCACTTATAAGGGTACGGTAAGATTGTTTGTGCCATGTAAAATTATGAAATAATATAGTTGAAAAGTCCTGCGTTTCTTGTAGAGAGGAAAAGCCTGTTAAAATAAGCCACTTGTGCTATTACAGAGCTTCCCTACTAAAGCTTTCTCTTTTCTTAAAGTGATTTGTCCTCCTATATTGGGTCTTTCTTATGGCTGGGGAGGACAGCAGTCTTGCATCTTTCTTCAAATACTTCTCTTTTTTTTTTTTTTTTCACTGAAGGGAAATTAGAAGAGCTTCAGCTCAGCACTGAATTGTGCTTAACATTCGATGTGGTAGTTCACTTTTGCTGAAGAAGTCAATGAGATGTTACAGGAAGTAGAAAACGTAGTTCTGAAAACAGACTTCTAAGCATGTCAATATTAGGTGTATACCCAGACAAAATGAATTTGATCTTGTTACGCTGAACTTCACTCTGTTGTATTGTTCACGTGAGGTCTTTGCATCTTACCTACGTGTTCACCTGCATTCTACAGGAATTATTCTTCACGGGCTGTTTCTTTAATACACTTGACATTATCCACTGTTGATACTTAGATTATCTAAATACCATTTGGTTACTATATGGAATGACATGATTTTTTTTTCTGATAATTTAGTGTTGAAAACCCTGTTGTGAATTGTGATGCAGTTTTCTAAATGAGCACGTTATTGAGGATGCATCTAATATTCCATGTGAAGGCTGTGCAAGTTCTAGACTTAAAACTAAAGATTCAAATGTATTGCCCAGATGTACTGTCTGGAATTAATCCTGCTGTTAACCTTTCCATCACTCTGCAACTGATCAAAATGCAAATTACACTATACCCATGTGTTACTTAATGTTAGATTCATTTGAATGTAATCGATCAAAAAGTTTTTATGCCACCCAGATGATGCTCAGATTTTATGAAGAATGCTAGATTATTCAAAATAGATAGGTACAATTTCCTATTCTGTTCTTCAGAGTAAGCTTCATTATAATTTCCAGTTAGTTAAATTATTATTTTATTAATATTATTTCTGGAGTCACTTTGTGGTTTATTTTGCCTACAAATTGAATAATACATCCAAGGTTTCAGAGAATAGTTAAATATTAGTGAGCTAGTTATTTTTCCTTCCTTGAAAGGCCAGAACTAGAGAACAAACTTGATAGGTAGCATGTAATAATTTCATGTATTTTTATACGCTATGACTTTGCCAATCTTCATTTGTTTCTTAACTTTAGTGATTTTATACGTTCTTACTATTTTCTCTAGTTTGCATAATGAAGTTAACAATTTATTTGTCTAAACACTGGAAGGCATAGAAGTGCCATTGTACCAAGTACAGATCAGAGTGTGAAGTAAAGATTGTCAAGAGGAACAGCCATTTAATCCTAAACAAATAGTTCAGTTACCATGCTCCTGAAGTCATAGTTACCAACACCTTCGGAATCATCTGATATTGTTATAAGATCTGATAGTGTGTGATTTGAATACACTGATACAGAAATAGTATGTGGAGGCCTCCTAAAAAACCCAATGAATTTCCTGGAAAAAGTTTCTCTTGAATGTGTATTTTTTTGGTCAGGTCCATAGAAAAAAAGATACCTTCATGTTATTAGCATGCACATTCCAAAAGCGGTCAAGAACTATCAGAGTATTTAGCTGTGTTTTGTAACGCATCGTAAGAATGCAGTCATTTGGGCTGTTTCATTTCTGTGAGTCTGACAGATATACCGGCCTTCTCCTGCAGTCTTTTTCTGTGTATTTGCCAAGTGTCCATTGTAATATCAGACGAAAGTAGGTGAAATTATACGTTCTCAACTGGTTTTACAAGGTAAATACTTATTTGCATGTTCACTAGTAACAGTAGTTCTTTCTTTTGTTTATTAAATGATAAAACAGAAACAAGAAAAATATCATGTTATTGTAATATATGCATTTTGAACAGCCATTATCAACATTTAACCATAAGTTTCTGTATAGCCAAAGTAGAGCAGCTTATTGACAGGTAATGTTTTAAAATACGTACTATTATTTCTATACCTATATGTGTACAGATGCCTGAGTTTTTGCAAGTCTAGCATAGATCTGAAGGTGTAACTGTATATTCCTTCCAGAAATTTCTATTTGTTATCTTTTAATGTCAAATAGTCTCCTCAATTGAATGGGAGTAAGGATGACCACATCTGTTTCTACCAGTATAAGCTCAGTTAGCACCAAAATAAATACTAGCATTAAATGACCCTTAGAAAAAAATTCCCCCCTCTTTCCCCAGCATACAGACACACACCCCAGTTCTTGCTATCTGCATCTTACTAAGTTCATCTGACATCACATGTAGCAAATAAACACGATTCTTAGAAGCAGAAGTAAGTAATGACTTTGAGATGTTTGACTGGAACTTTTTATCTCATGAGGAAAGCAGCTGTTTCAATAGCTCCAAGTAAAACTTGCTTTCACAGGATCAGTACCTCAGTCTGCATTTGTCTTCAAAGTATTTATTGAAGAACTACTTTGCTGTCTTTGTATAGGGCTCAGATGTTTTCAAATGGAATGTCACTTAAACATGCTGAATGTTTTTGAATTGAGCTTCTTTAATCTCTAAATGTTAACAGAGTAAAGAAATGGGAAAAGAAAAATCTAGAAGATTAAACTGTCTTTATCACTTACACTTCTTTTGTAGTGAGCTTGAGGGCAAACCAGCTTCTTGGCAGAATAAATAGGGTTAAGTTATACTAACTAGGGGCAGATGGGTCAGGGCAGGACTTGAGGAGAGATCAGGTCCTCTTTTCTGAGGAGAGGTCAGGTCCTCTTTTTTTCAGGAGAGCTATGTGGTGTTGCTTCTGCTGAGGAGGTTTCCTCCTGCTAGCACAGACACTACTCCGCTCTCCCTGAACTCTGGCACAGCTGCAGTAGCAGCCAGCCTGGCTTTCCAAGTTGTAGGCAAAAGTTAAATAGTTTGGTTTGCCACTCGCAGGAGTCTGCTGCCTCAGGCAGTTGGGATAGAGCCAGAGCCTATTCTGTTCCCATGCACGGCTTGTCTAGGTAAGATGAAACCTGGGAGCATCTTCCGGGAATGGAGCATAAGGATTTTTTTGATAGGCTACAGGAAATAGCTTCAGCCTTAGGGCTTATAGCAGCCTGGGAAATGAATGCTTCTTAATGGTGTTGGTGCTGAATATTCAATGGAATTACGGATAGCAAATGAACATGTTCTTTCGCATTCAGGGGTGGGTTGCAGAAATTCTTCTCTGTAATGTGCAGGGAATGTTACAGGCTTCCAAAGAACCAGACTTTAAGAAAATCCAGCTAGTCTTGGGGAAAAAAAAAAAAGAAAAATGCTATCTGGTGTCCGGTTTACACATTTTCTCAGTGAAATAGTGTGACTTCTTTTTTTTTTTTTTTTTTTTTTTTTTTTTTTTTTTTTTTCCTTCACAACTCTTCTGGTTTTGGGAGGAAAATGGTATTGTAAACACAGTGTTAGTTACACACATTGGCTCTAGACAACTTACTATTACTTTTTGGACCATGATGTGGGAACTATTTACCTAAAAGAAAAAAAAAAAAAATCCACTCTCATTAAACAATTAACAGCATTTAAAGTGTTATAACTTTTTTTATATCCGTGCTGTGATGACGCTGTCTGTTGAGTAATGTGGCTCAATTTTCTGTTCCAAGTGATGGGAGAGTTGATATAAAGCCCACACTCCCCCAGCCCCAGCATTTTTCTCTCCTTATGTTTCAGGTAGGAAGCTAGGCCTGACACTAGAGTAAATCTCTACAGAACACATCCAGAGCAAGGAAGCTGCGTTTCTCTTTGAATGACAATCCAGTTGTTATTGAGGAAGCTTCATTTGATTCCTCTGCAATGTGCAACCTGTATTCCAGTTGCATCTTTAATAAACTATTTCTTACTCTACTCTGGTAGTTAATATTTTAAATCTTTCTTCTCACAGCCGTTTTAGTAAGGGGTGACAAGTTAGATTTACGTGGGCTCCTATATCATATAAATTAACAAGTTAGCAGGAGATAGTTGATCCTGCATTGTTTTAAGTAAAGAGAGCAGTTAGAAAAGAAACCCCAGCATGAATACTTTTACCTTTGCAACTGTCAAATGAGCCAAATGTGTCTTTTGAAAATCGATACAGATTTCATTAGCAATTGGTGTAGTGAAGGGGCTTTCATGAACAAACCTTATCCTACCTGTAGGGGTTACTTGATTGAGATCATTCCTTGATTAAAGCAGTAATAAATATTTCTCTGGTGCATTGCAGTAGATTTTAAAGTGATGCCAAGTAAGTTTAATATAATTAATCATTTAAACATTCAACACATTAATGCATTTCTGTTATGGGAAAGAAATGAAGGTTGGAGAAAACAGGTTTTCAGCCCTGATTCTCCAGCATCTTAATCAAGTAACATTTCTTTAAGAAAGAGTGAGGATACATTGAAAGAAGTGATGATTCTAAGTATCTAAACCTGTTCCCTACCAGCTTCAAGGACAGCAAAGTAATGCAGTCTTGAGTTGTAAATCTTCATTTACCTTTAGTTTTTTACTGCTAGCTATTGTATGCTAGTATAATATGTTTAGAAATTTCTACAGGTTTTTATCAAGGTTTTTCTTGTGTGTTTTTTTTTTTTTTTCCTGCAAAATTGTTGGTTCTGTAGAAGCTTGTGTTATGTGTAGCTTTCAGAGCAGCGAGGATCTAATGGCATCTTGAATTTGTCAGATACAACTTCAGAAAGCATCCTGTGTTTGAGAAACCGTATTGAATCAAGTCTGGTTTATGTATTTACAGAAGACAAACTTACAACTTCAAATATGACAGTGTGATGTGAGCAGTGTTAATATATGTGCCACTAGTTTTACTAAGATACAAATTAGGCTTCCTAGTACTAGTTTTATCCAACTTAGAGTGTTTCTGCTTTCCTTTTTACAATAGGAGAATATAGTAATTTATTTTAAGAATAATTATAATTTCAGGTAATATGGTAGACATCAAGTTGCATCTGCTTATTTCTACAATTTTTTATAGCCTAGTATTTATTAAAAATTTTTTGTAATGACACATACTTCCATCGAAGGTTCAGTTTAGATATGTGGAGACAGATTCTCGGAATGTTATAAGCTATCCTTAATTTCCAAAACTTGCTTCGTTTTGTTTATCACAAAAATGAAGTATATAATTACATTGGGTAGTGTAAATGAGGTTGAAATTCATCTGTGATCCTAAATGTGGTTTTGTGATATAAAATACGTAACATATCTTTGAATTTTACCAGACTAATTTATAATTTGGCATTAGCATTAAACAGCTGCTACCTTGAAGTGTATCAATTTGCTATACACAAATTTAAAAAAGAGTGGGAAATAGTTCAGACACTATTCTGTCACCGTCTGCACTTTCTCCACAAATTACAAACATGTGGAACTGCCTATTTTAATACTAGTTTTCTTGGGCCAAGAGGTTTTCATCTTTGAGAAACTCCATGTTACAATTTACCTACCCCAAAGGAATCGGATGACAATCTGATTTAATGTAACTCCAGATTTAAAGTAACAATATTACAATATACATTCCTCTTTTATATGTTGTTTTAATGTGCTATATATGGGTTGAGGACATTTCTCTGTAAACGTTTCCAGATGAAATATATCATCTTCTAGATGCACAGATAGGAACAGTAACTCCAAACTAAATCAAGAACTTACCCCTACATAAATTAGAATGACAAAAATAGACAGATGTAGTGTATAACTTCCAGTGAGCTTTTATTTTTGTATGCAATTAGCAGAAATTAAATAACCAAAGACGGATTCAGCAATGAAGTCGAGTGAAATTACCTATAAGAGGTTGTTAAATACAAATTTTGCATATTGAATTTTATTTATATTAATTACTTAGGTGTATATTTATCTATCTTTCTGTGTCAGACCCTCAAAAAAAGATTGTCGACTGCATTGCTTAGCTTTTAAAAAACCAAAACCTTAATGTCTCACTGAAATCTACTTTTTTAAAAACTGGCTAGCTAGCCATTGTAGACCCCCAAAACTTTTAGCTAGCCCTAGACCAATGAAATTCAGTCTGAATTTCTCTATTGTAGCCCTAGGAAACTCATTTACTTAACAAGAATTTGTTTTCCATCTAAATATATTGAATCTTCAGCTCTCTCTTCAGCATTGTTTTCAAGATTGTTTTCCTGAAAAAAAACAAAACAGTCTGCCAACACAGAGTGCTAGGGAATGTCAGTGGTTGGATAATCATCACCACCAAAGTAACCTGGAATTGCTCTGGCAATGGATTTTAAGTGGGACGGTACTTAAAAGCATATTGCAGATGTCAATGCACATTTATCAACTATTAGCACACGTAGGTATAAACTTCCCTGTGACACATGAGCAGACATCACTCTCCCACCTGATACATACTACTCCTGATTGTTGTTGTTTGGCTTTTTTTTTTCACTTGTGGATACGCTGATGTAGTTCATCTTCACACACCTCTTTGCCAAGTGTGTGTCATGCATGGATGAGTAGAGGAACGAATATAAGATGTAGTGAAGATATGCACTAAAACTGGCAGAGAAGTGCAGAGGAGCGTTCAACCCATTGACAATGCTTTTCTCCAGGAAACCCACCCAAGACAATTAATAGCAAGGTTTTTCAGTTCAGCTGTGTAAACTCTGCTGCAGATACCAATTGTGAACTGTTACTTCTCTCTTCGGAACCAGTGGTTTCAAATAAAAAATAAAAAAAAAAAAAAGA